>NC_069423.1:39851620-39914120 GCF_026875155.1 Cherax quadricarinatus | reverse complement strand
ATGATATGGTTTAGCTATTACCGCTGGTGCTGTGTTATGGTTTTGTTATTACCGCTGGTGCTGTGTTATGGTTTAGTTACTAGCACTGGTGCTGTGTTATGGTTTGGTTATTACCGCTGGTGCTGTGTTATGGTTTAGTTACTAGCACTGGTGCTGTGTTATGGTTTAGTTATTACCGCTGGTGCTGTGTTATGGTTTGGTTATTACCGCTGGTGCTGTGTTATGGTTTAGTTACTAGCACTGGTGCTGTGTTATGGCTCAGTTATTACCGCTGGTGCTGTGTTATGGTTTGGTTATTACCGCTGGTGCTGTGTTATGGTTTAGTTATTACCGCTTGTGCTGTGTTATGGTTTGGTTATTACCGCTGGTGCTGTGTTATGGTTTAGTTACTACCGCTGGTGCTGTGTTATGGTTTAGTTACTACCGCTGGTGCTGTGTTATGGTTTAGTTACTACCGCTGGTGCTGTGTTATGGTTTAGTTACTACCGCTTGTGTTATATTACGGTTTAGTTACTAGCACTGGTGCTGTGTTATGGCTCAGTTATTACCGCTGGTGCTGTGTTATGTGGTATTGCTCATGGTCGACATATTTCTTGTCTCCCCAGTACTGTCAGTATAGTGGCATATTTTATGTATGGTGAAGGTGTGTGTGTAACCAGTTCACTGCGTTTCATTGTTTCATTGTTTCATTGTTTCATTGTTTCATTTATCTATATTCTTCTTTCACTGGATATCTTTACTAGTTTTTTTTAGCTGGAAACTCTTCTTAAAAAACTCGTATTTTCCTGTTTTTCTTCACTTTTCGTCTTCTTGATACATAGTTCCATACAGTTTCGTTGACTTCAGATAAAATTTTGCGTAGAGTAGTGGAAATATTGTCTGGTTTCCAGTGATGAACTACACATATCTTAGTGAACGTCAACACTCAACATGTACGTACGTCTTATACGTATCTTTATACATCCTTTTCCTTAGTTACAAACCCCTCTGGCATGTCATATAATACAGAGTCTTGTCCTCGTATCCTTTACTTTCGTATTTCCTGGGATTTTCTTTGCTACCCTGCACTGGGTTTTCCTAGTTCATTTTCTGTGGATTTTCCTGGCTACCTTGCTTTGCCTCAATAATAATAATTATAGTCAAACTAAACGCTAAGTCCGAGAAGGTCACATTGCGCTTCAGGAAGGAACGTGCTGAAGAAGGAATATGCAAAGGTCAGAGGCCGGTGTGTGGCATGAGTGCACCAGAGGTACAGTTGGTGTGGGGAGTGGGGAGTACTTAGCGTGGTCAGGTTGAGTAGGTGATTCAAGGCAGTGACGACATCATAAGTAAATTCTGAGTTACTTCTGACAGAGAGAACAATCTTTTAAGAGATGCTGAACTGATAACATAGTTTGGCAATTGTCACAGAACGGTTCCAAGAGTTTTTCCATAATTTACTAGTGAGATGCGTGTGTTCGGTACGTAGGCGGGAGAAAGTAGTCTCCCAAATACATCATCGATGATATGAAGGTGACCAGAAATGCAAACGTAGGTTGGCAAAATGTAATTTATTGTGGACCAATTCAGACCATCTTTGTTGCCAGATGTTGCGAAGTTATCTAGAGGTAAGTGCCAAATTGTCTAAGAAAGGAAGACCTCTATATGAAATGAGGTCATGAACTGAGTGACTGAATATATACGTGTCCAGGGACCAAGCAGTAAATAATGTTTTTGTGTTTATTAGAAATAATATTTAAGCAAGGTTGTCTTCGTAGAACGATGAGATGAGGGAAATCAATTTATGGATAGCCTGTAATGCGCTGTAGAAATGCTTACAACTCTGTTAGCTGACCTTATATAACTCTGGAAAACCTGCTCCATACCCTACAAGAAACTGGCTATTACAGGCTTGATCATCCAGCAAGGTTGCTGGAGAGCGTTAGATACTAGAGCATGAAGACAAGTGGTTTGCATTGGAGTTGCTGGTGAAGTGTGAACCGTGTAACTTTCAAGAAGGAATATGGGGAAACCGGTTAACCAGACTGTGTATAGAATACGAAAATCTAACTGTGAGGTCAACACACTTCTGAAAAGATGACGATTGAGTGAATGATGGTGAATATTTTTTTTCTTTGTCACCTTTGCATGGCGAGTAACAGCCGTTGAGTTAAAAAAAAACTATTAAAAAGAGGAAATTCGAATTGAACAAGGAATAGAAGAAAGATGATGAGAGTAACAAAAAGTAGAGGCAATATAATATCGTTCAACTTACTTGAGGGAGGAAGCTTGGAAAAAACTAATTTTATTCAAATCATTTGTCATAGGCTTGTGAACAGATAGGTCTATGAAGAATGAGGTGAACGATATAACAGATACAAGAAGAGAGTGTAGTGATGTTTTAAGGCATCTGTTGAAACAAGTACAAGCAAAAGGGGTATAAACATTTTATGATGGATGTGAGACATGGGTTTTACACATTGCAGCAATGAGAAGGTGGGAGGCAGTGGATATGTCATGAATGAGAGCAATGTGCTGTGTGAATATCATTCATAGATTTAGGAGAATAGTAATTAGAAGACGGAGTGAGGTAACCAAGGAAATAGTTAGATGGCAGAGAGAGGGTCAGTACGAGTTTTGGCATTTAGAGATTATGAAGCAGCATAGGGTGACAAATAGGCTTTTCATATCGGGAATGGAAAGAAGGATGGGATGAGGGAAGGGTAAAAGAGAGGATCTAATAGTTTTGTGTGTGAATGTTAAATGTGAGTGAATAGTAGCGAGTGGTTTTCATAAAATAAAGTTCTGGTGTGGTGTGACCATGGCAAAGATTCACTGAAACTGGTTAGCTAGACTTGAGTCGTGGAGGTGGGATGTACAGTGCCTGCCCTCCGCGGGGTTATTGTTACTGTGATGTCTGAACACTTCTGACAAGACAGCTGAGGTGAATGTGTTTCATTTCTTTGTGTCATGTTACCTGTGAGACAGTTCGTGTTACAAGAGGAAAATTACTTACCTTTTTTTTTGGCTCAAATATTCAATAAGAGAGAGAGAGAGACCCGCTGCCTGTGTTTAGTAAGCAAATATCAAATAACGTTATTTCATTCACGCATATATATGCTCAATTATAATCAGAATTTTAATAAATTATAGACTTTTGTATACAAATTCGGTAATGACAAAAATATAAATAATATATTAAATATTGACCTCGAAGTCACGATTTATGTATATTCTAATTAATTATTAATAACGTCATTCCCTTGCTCAAACAAGACCAGATTCACATCCCGGCAGGTGGTCCTCACCGGATATATTACGAATCAACTTACTAGGTATTAAAAATTCTGTAATTAATTATTAATGTGAACACTATTTTTCTCTTAATTCTTCCTGGATGACTGGACTATTTCTATATATTAAATTATACTCCCCTGATTGCATTTAAATCTAAAATTTATTATTTTTTATGTTAGGTTTTTACTAGGCTAGCACATAGAAATTACTGCAACTGCAGGCTGCTGTGTGTACATTGATTATCACGTACGAAAGAAATTCAGTTTTGATGATATCTTCTGAAGCATTAATGATACATGCAAAACAAAAAAAAAAGTCGGAGAGAAAGTGTATAAATGGTCGAAGCTTTTAATCATTAAAGTCGATCTGGGGACTGATCACTGATATGAGAGATACATAAATTTGTTACTGTGAAGTACCAGTCTCTCTCTCTCTCTCTCTCTCTCTCTCTCTCTCTCTCTCTCTCTCTCTCTCTCTCTCTCTCTCTCTCTCTCTCTCTCTCTCTCTCTACATCATACCTACTGAATAAGGGTCGCTTAATTACTTTTACGTGTTTCATGTTTTAAATCTTCATTCTATATCACTGTTTAATCATTACATTGACCCTCCATCCCCGGGTTATCAAGTGCCCGAAATGAGAATATTTCTGCCCAGCTTTTCGACCATCATCTACTGGTCGTCAAATTCTTCTTTCCTCGAGAGTTGAGCAATTAGGCTTATAATTTCCAGGTTGCAGGTTCTGATGGGGTATACCTGGAGCATACCTGGAGTATATCTGGGGTATATCTGGAGGGTGTTCTGTAGGTCAGTGCCCCAGCGGCCCGGTCTACGACCAGGCCTCGCAGTGGATCAGAGCGTGATCAACCAGGCTGTTACTGCTGGCCGCACGCAAACTGACGATCGAGCCACAGCCCGGCTGGTCAGGTACTGACTTCAGTTGTCTGTCCATATTCTTCTTGAAGACAAATGAGGGTTTGTTAGTAATCCACCGTAAGTATACTGGAAGGCAGATGAGCAGTCCTGGGCCCCTGACACTTACTGTGTTGTCTCTTAGTATACTCAAGGCAGCCCTGTCTTTCACTGGAGGGATGTTCCACCGCCTATCGAGTTTTTTGCTATCGAAGGGAGTGATTTCCGTGTGCACATTTGGGACTAGTCCTGCAAGGTTCTTTTCCAAGTGTATATTATCATGTACCACTCTTGCCTGTGTTCCAGGAAAAATAAGTCAAGACTTAAATCGTTCTCAGTAACTGCGGTGCTTTACAGTACTTATAGGTACAGTGAAAGTTCTCTGTATATTCTCCAGGTATGAAATTTCACCAGCCTTGAAAGGGGCCATTAGTGTACAGCAGCAATCCAGCCTAGAAAGAACAAGCGATTTGAAGAGAGTCAACATTGTTTTGGTATGCCTTGTTTTGAAGGTTCTAATTATCCATCTTATTATTTTCCTAACAGATGTGGTAGAGACATTGTTGTGGTCTTTGAGATTCTCTGGCATTATCACTCCCAGGTCCTTCACATTAGTTTCTCGCTCTAATGTGTGGTTTGAATTGGTTTTATATTCTTATCCAGTTTTTACTTCCTCGAGTTTTCTATACATGAGCAATTGAAATTTGTTTTCATTGAACTTCATACTGTTTTCCGTTTGGAGATTTGCAGTGTCCTCAATGGCTGACACTGTCATGCAAATTCTGGTATCATCAGCAAAGGAGGACACTGTGCTGTGACCTACATATCTATGTCAGATATGAGAATAAGAAAAATTATTGAAGTGTATATTGTACCTAGTTGAACAGAGCTTTTCACTGTAGCCGCCTCTGACTTTATTCTGTTTACTCTATTACTCTTCTTGTTCTATTTGTCAGGAAGTTATAAATCCATCTACTCACTTTTCCTGTTATTCCTTTGTCAGACATTTTATTGTGTGCTATTACATCATGATCGCACTTTTCGAAGGTTTTCCCAAAGCTTGTGTATATTATATCTGCACTTTGTCTGTTCTCCAGTGCATCTAAAACCATGTCCAGTAATTGTGAGAGGCAGGAGCGACCTGCTCTAAACCCATGCTGCCCTGGGCTGTGCAATTTTTGGGAGTCCAAGTATTTGGCCATCTTGCTGCTTAGAAGAGCTTCTTGCAATTCTTGTTGAACCTGGGGTTCCACGAGTGGGTCGGGGGTAGAGTGCATGGGTATGTCCTTTATTACCTTTTAAAAGTCCTGTGTGTTATGATTATATCAGAAATTCTTGAATTAATCAAATATTGGGTCTGTCATAAAATCAGTTTAGATTGTCGGCTCAGTCTGATTATCGACTCGCTAAACACAGTCATATTGGGACTTCAGTATCTCACTCATTTCTTTGCTGACGTCCGTGTAACTCCCATCTCGTTTAAGCAGGGGCCCCATGCTGGATGTGTTTTTTTTTTCTCTCTAGATCTGGCTCCTTCAGCTCCTTAATTAAACCGCTGGTAGAGTTCCTCGATAGAGGTCATCGTTGGCTCGGTGAGAACCCAGTTTCACAGGGATATTACAGAGTGTCTTCACACTAGCAACTCCATGTCATCACTGTTAATACTAATGAGGGTTTTTATTTGAAGATGGTCATATACTTCGGAAACTTCTGACAATATGGCTTTCTTTCATCGTAACTTTGACAAAACGGGATTGTATCGTAGTGTGGTTGTAATTTGCCGGGAGTGTATGAGAGGGAGTGGTGTGTGTGTGTACTCATCTAATTGTAATTGAAGGGGTCGAGTCATAGCTCGTGGCTACGCCTCTTCACTGGTCGCTACTAGGTCACTCCCTGCTCTGTGAGCTTTATCATACCTCTTAAAGTTATGTATGGATACTGCCTCCACCACCTCCCTTTCCAGACTATTTAACTTCCTGGCAACTCTGTGGCGGAAGAAATATTTCCTAACATCCCTGTGATTTATCTGAGTCTTCAACTTCCAACTGTGACTCCTTGTTGCTGTGTCCCATCTCCGAAACATCCTGTCCCTGCCCTGTCCACCTTGTCGATTCCTCTCAGTATTTTATATGTTATCATGTTCCCCCTGCCCTCCAGTGCCGTCAGGTCGATTTCCCTTAACCTCTCCTCGTAGGACATGCCCCTTAACACCAGGACAAGTCTCGTTGCAAACCTCTGCAGTTTCTCTAATTTCTTGACGTTTCTGGCCTAGTGTGGGTTCCAAACTGGTGCTGCGTACTCCAGTATGGGTCTGATGTAGACGGTGTACAGAGTCGTGAACGCCTCCTTGCTGAGATGTCGGAATACTATTCTTAGGTTTGCTAGTCTCTCGTATGCCGCAGCAGTTATTTGGTTGATGTGCTCCTCAGGAGATGTGTTCGGTGTTATACTCACCAGGTCGTCAGGTCGATTTTTTTAACCTCTCCTTGTGGGACATGCCCTTAGCTCCGGGAATAGTCTTCTTGCAAACCTTTTCACTTTCTATAATTTCTTGATGTGCTTCACCAGGTGTGGGTTCGAAACTGCTGCTGCATTCTCCAATATGGGCCTGACGTACACTGTGTACAGAATGTATACGATGATAGGGTCGGCCTTTATCACTGTAGTTGTGATGTGCAAGTAGTGTGAGAGTAGTGTAGGGGCTACATATATCTGTGCAACTAAAAGAACAGTAGGGGAAACCGAGGCAACATAGTCCAGAAACTAACAGACGAGTGAGCACGTTGTGTGTGAGTGGCGGAACGATCTGCACATACCAGTGTTGTTATGAATTGCAGATTTTATGTGAATGGTCATAGTCTGCATAAATCACTGAAGTTGTGGTGTACAGAGAGTGAGGGAAAAAATTGCAGTATGAAGTTGAGAACTCTGGTTATGTTGTTCCCTTGAGGGAGCATAATGTAAGTGCCGGGATTTGAAAGTCCAACAACTCAATTTGTGATAATAAAATTGGTGCCAGTAACGTTGGCTGGCATTATCACTGAGCTCTTGATGTGACAAGTGTAAGTGCTAGGGTGTGTTAGGATATCTGGCTGGTGCTTATGTGTTTGCTAGAACTGTGTCGTATTTGTAATGATGTTTTCGCCTTCCTAAATTGACAGGTATGGACGGGTACCAAAAGTGTGGGCTGGTGTTAGCATTGTAAATTTCTGAGAACACCGACGGCTGGTCCCAGCATCACATGAGTTCAGGTTACATGAACACTGTTGTTCAGCAGTCATTATATTCCTTGTCTTCTGCTCAATGCATAAAATGCAACAGACGTCCACAGATCAAGAGAAAGTGATGATTTATAATGTAGATGGGAACTTCCATCATACATTGGCATTAAACCCTTACTTTTCACTTCATATTTAAGCTTAAAATTATATTTTCATTAATTTACACAACGTTTAGTACAGAAGTTTACAATAATTAAGTACAGTTGAATACAGTTCTTGACGCAATGAAACTGCAATACTCTACATACAGCAGCTTACATACTACAGCTGTATAGACAGTATCATAAAATACTCTACAATATTTTACACTAATCCACATAAAATAGGTTACAGCACTATTGGTACATTAGTCGGAAAAATATTCAGTGTTCCTGCAGTTTCCTTCTTTTTGCTTTCAAGCAAAAATTCTTATATGTTAAACTAGTCGTTAAACGGATATCAGCTCACCCCTGATGATGGAAAGTCTCTTCTCTCTGAAAAGAGTTAGGAAGAGAGTGTTGTTGGACTCTCCTCGCTGGTAAAGAGTGAAGTAGATGGTGTTGGACTCTTCTCGCTGGTAAAGAGTGAAGTAGATGAAGTTGTTGGACTCTTCTCGCTGGTAAAGAGTGAAGTAGATGGTGTTGGCGGACTCTTCTCGCTGGTAAAGAGTGAAGTAGATGGTGTTGGCGGACTCTTCTCGCTGGTAAAGAGTGAAGTAGATGGTGTTGGACTCTTCTCGCTGGTAAAGAGTGAAGTAGATGAAGTTGTTGGACTCTTCTCGCTGGTAAAGAGTGAAGTAGATGGTGTTGGCGGACTCTTCTCGCTGGTAAAGAGTGAAGTAGATGGTGTTGGACTCTTCTCGCTGGTAAAGAGTGAAGTAGATGAAGTTGTTGGACTCTTCTCGCTGGTAAAGAGTGAAGTAGATGGTGTTGGCGGACTCTTCTCGCTGGTAAAGAGTGAAGTAGATGGTGTTGGACTCTTCTCGCTGGTAAAGAGTGAAGTAGATGGTGTTGGACTCTTCTCGCTGGTAAAGAGTGAAGTAGATGGTGTTGGCGGACTCTTCTCGCTGGTAAAGAGTGAAGTAGATGAAGTTGTTGGACTCTTCTCGCTGGTAAAGAGTGAAGTAGATGGTGTTGGCGGACTCTTCTCGCTGGTAAAGAGTGAAGTAGATGGTGTTGGACTCTTCTCGCTGGTAAAGAGTGAAGTAGAGCGTGTTGGCGGACTCTTCTCGCTGGTAAAGAGTGAAGTAGGTGGTGTTGTTGGACTCTTCTCGCTGGTAAAGAGTGAAGTAGGTGGTGTTGTTGGACTCTTCTCGCTGGTAAAGAGTGAAGTAGATGGTGTTGGCGGACTCTTCTCGCTGGTAAAGAGTGAAGTAGATGGTGTTGGCGGACTCTTCTCGCTGGTAAAGAGTGAAGTAGATGTGATGAATGGTTTTGAAAACCAACAAGTTGAAGATTTGAGACACTTATGCAACACATGGGAATCTTTATTGAAGAAACGTTTCGCCACACAGTGGCTTCATCAGTCCAATACAAAGTATTAAAATGGTATAAAATACCGACAGGTTGTTAGGTAAGACACATATGCAACAGTTAGGTATCTTTATTATGAAACGTTTCGCCTACACAGTAGGCTTCTTCAGTCGAGTACAGAAAAGTTGATAGAAGCAGAAGATACTTGAAGACGATGTAATCAGTCCATCACCCTTAAAGTTTTGAGGTGGGCAGTCCCTCAGTCTGGAGAAGAGCATTGTTCCATAGTATGAAACAATATGGAGATGAAGTGACAGGATGGAGCCTTATATATTGCCAAGAGGTGAGACGTAGGTCACTAGAAGAGGTAATAACTCAGATGTTGAGAGGTCAGGTCCCTCTCAAATCCAGCCCCTCTCACTAGTGGAAGTTGTCGAAGTTGATTGCAGATCTGTACCAAGATACCCTTGTGTTGCAGTGTCTGACAGATTGAACATTAAAATGGTATAAAATACCGACAGGTTGTTAGGTAAGACACATATGCAACAGTTAGGTATCTTTATTATGAAACGTTTCGCCTACACAGTAGGCTTCTTCAGTCGAGTACAGAAAAGTTGATAGAAGCAGAAGATACTTGAAGACGATGTAATCAGTCCATCACCCTTAAAGTTTTGAGGTGGTCAGTCCCTCAGTCTGGAGAAGAGCATTGTTTAATGTTCAATCTGTCAGACACTGCAACACAAGGGTATCTTGGTACAGACCTGCAATCAACTTCGACAACTTCCACTAGTGAGAGGGGCTGGATTTGAGAGGGACCTGACCTCTCAACATCTGAGTTATTACCTCTTCTAGTGACCTACGTCTCACCTCTTGGCAATATATAAGGCTCCATCCTGTCACTTCATCTCCATATTGTTTCATACTATGGAACAATGCTCTTCTCCAGACTGAGGGACTGACCACCTCAAAACTTTAAGGGTGATGGACTGATTACATCGTCTTCAAGTATCTTCTGCTTCTATCAACTTTTCTGTACTCGACTGAAGAAGCCTACTGTGTAGGCGAAACGTTTCATAATAAAGATACCTAACTGTTGCATATGTGTCTTACCTAACAACAATACAAAGTAGAAATGGGTAAGGAGAGTAGAAGTTTGAGGTAATCAGTCCCTCAACCTGGAATCGATGTGTTTAGTACATCACTCTTGTAGGAAGTGCAGCATAGGGCCAGAGAGGTGGCTTATATACTACGGTAAGTAAGTAAGTAAGTTTATTCAGGTATACACAAATACAGTTACATAAAATTATCATACATAGCAGCATATGTGTAGAGAACCTGGGATAACACAAAAAAGTCAGACAGAGTGACTTATTTCTATTGGGGTCCTTTTACCTTATTATTATAATATAAAGGTTATAATATTTTCTTATTATTCTACAATGAAGATAACATCTTATTATCATACTAAAAAGACTATCTACTACACGAGGGTCATTAAGACTACAATACGAGGGTCATTACTAGGAATAAGGTAAAAATTACACGTGTGTTAGCTAAAAAATAGAAAATCATTCCCCTCCCTTTCTGTAGCTACATTCATCAGACACCTTTTGGCACTTCTTGAACTGGTTCATGCTATGACTGGCTTTGACATGTGCAGGCAGTCTGTTCCATTCCTTTATTGCTGTACAATAAAAGGTGTTTGAAGCCTGGCCACTGTCTGTGGCTACTACAAAGTTGTGCTCTCTACCCCTAGTACTATGATTGCTTTGGTTCCCAACTTTGACAAAATTGACAGCAAGATATTCTGGACACTGTTTGTGAGCAATTTTATAAACATGATTTAGCTTCAGTTGTTTTACTCTGTCTTCAACATTCAGCATATCCAACTGCTGTAATTCATCCTGGCCTACATACTCTCTTGGATGAATCTTACGATTTTGTTCTGGGTGATTTGCAGTCTATCTTTCAGTTTTTTTGTCAAGGCAGAGTACCATGAAGAGCAAGCGTAATCCATATGACATTGTATAAGGGCTAGACATAGGGTCCTGCGAGCCTCAGTAGGTAGACACTGTGCTTGTCTATACAGGAACTTCAGTCTGACATTCGCTTTCTTTACTACACTGTTCCCTATCAATTCTCCTGACATGCATGGGTCAAAGGGGATTCCCAGATATTTTACTGATGAAACCAAAGTGATGGGCTCCCCATTACACTGAACATTAAAATTATTTACTCTTCTCAGTTTATGTTTCGTGCCAAAGAGAATGACTTCAGTTTTCCCGAGGTGTAATGATAGTTTGTTGTCTACTAACCATTTGCTGCAGGACTCCAGTTCCAGTGTTAAAACATTAGCTATATCTTGTGGGTCTTTACCTGTCACTAACAGAGCACTGTCATCTGCATACAGTAGGAGTTTGCACTTGACACTGATAGGCATATCATTGACATAACATAAGAATAATAAGGGACCCAGAATACTACCTTGGGGAACTCCACATGTTATCGGCAGGGGTTCTGATTCCGTTTTGTTGATTTTGACTATTTGTCTCCTATTGCTAAGGTAGGACTTAAACCAGTCTACAGATCCTATACCGATAGCTTGAAGTTTCTTACATAATATATTGTGGTTGACAGTATCGAAGGACTTTTGCAGGTCTAAGGTTACCATACCTATGAGGTTCCCCTTTGACATTTCAGTTCTCAGGTAATCCATCATATTAATAAGGGAGGTGTCGGTTGAGTAGGATCTTCTAAAGCCCGATTGATAGCTATGGAGAATGCTGTTGTCATTAAGGTACTTAACTACTTGAGAATACACCGCCCTCTCTAGAATTTTAGATATTATACTGAGTATACTAACAGGCCTATAGTTGTTTACATCAGACCTACTATTTTTCTTGAAGACAGGAGTAACTCTGGCTTCCTTGAACCCCTCCGGTACGGTATTAGTGGTGATTGATAGATTTATTATGTAAGCAATAGGGATTGACAGTTCAGAAGCACCATCTTTTAGGAACTTAGACGGGATGTTATCAGGGCCAGTGCTCTTAGTTGGGTTTAACCTGCTTAGTTATTTTTGAATGAAGTCATGAGATACACTTACTAGTTGACAACTGTTTGGGATTACCCCTTTATTGGTATAGTATGTTTGAAATTTATCAGAGTCTGTGTTAAAGGTATTTGATGCAGCTGGTAGTTTACTTACTAGTGTTGATGCAACAGATGTGTAGTAGGAATTAAAGCAATTTGCCACCTTAGATGTTTCGTGGCATACCTCATTATCGATAGTGAGTACTATGTTAGACCTATCTACTGGCTTATGGCTATACCCCAACTGTTTTAGTTGTTGCCAGAGTTTTCTGGGGTTATGCTTATACTCTTCTATTTTTGAGCAATAGTGCTTTGCCTTTGCTCCTTTTATAAGTCTCTGTACTCTGTTCCTCACCCTTTGGAATTCATTTAGTGCTGCAATATCCTGTCTGTTTGCTTTAAATCTTTTTAGCAGCTGGTCTCTGAATTTCATATTATCTAATATCTCAGTAGTCATCCAGGGTTCAGTTCTTCGTTTAATCCTAACCTCTTTAACTGGTGCAGTATTATCAAGGATGGTAGTGAACATTGTTTTGAATTTTTCCCAGGCATCGTTTACGTCCGTGCAACTTGTTATCTCTGTCCAGTCACAATTGTGTAGCCTATTTACCAGCGTTTCTTTACTGTAGTTTCTAGTTGACCTCATTTTTATTGTCCTGTGTAGGCCTATCCTATCCCTAGTGATTTTCCTGGTGCAGTAAATGATGAAATGATCACTAAGACCTGTGGTAATGACGCCTGACTGACTAATGTTCCCAGAGCGGTTACAAAGTATGTGGTCAATTAGGGTGGCTGAGAACTGTGTGATCCGGGTTGGTGTATTTTTTTTTTTATATTTTATTTAAAAAGTACATCACAGCACATAAAAAAAAAAAAAAACAGGCCTTATCCGTCAACAAATGTAAAACTTTCCATGGCCATATAATACCACATACAAATATAAATAATTATACATGTAACAAATATTATCTAATGAAAACACAAACGGTAACCAAATTAAGGAGAGAATTCATACAAACTTCCGTACTAACTACATCAAAAGTAAAACCAGATATTCTGTACTATGACTTAACGTCATAAGGTAATAACTCAAAAGAGCACAGTATGTTACATACCGTAACCCTGCAAACTAAACCCCCCTTCCCCAGACAGAACCCCCCTTCCCCAGACAGAACCCCCCCTTCCCCAGACAGAACCTCCCCCTATCTGAAAAGTACAACATAAAATTAGAACCACAAGAGTGCACAATAAATTAAGTTAACCCTAACACATCTATAATGCTATCCAAAAGTATAAATCTTCCAACACGTAAGAATATGAAGTATAAACTACAATGATACATCTGTTCCCAAAACTTAAAATGGTAAAGGTTATAACTGCCTCACGACTTACAAAACAAACTGCAAGTGCAATAAGTACATTATGTAAATATGGAACAGTTTGATTACTAACATTGGTTATAAAAAATTTCCTGTAGTCAAATTACATTAACAAGATCCGTCCACATCATAAACAGCAATCATTGTATTGAGATCCTAGCCTTACAGAAAGAAAAAATCGTAAACCCTCACTATACATATTAATTTTTTTAATTTATTCAATGATTTACTCTGACACAAATTCATTAACGTAATAAATATTATATAAATTGACGATCATATCAATCGTCAGCAATTTCCATCCATTCTATGTGTTCAATCTTGATACCTGTGAACTACGTTTGAAACACAAACAACAATCACAACAATGCGAAATATTTATAGGATAAATTCGGTACTACTTAGTGTATGGACTCGTGTTATATCCCTTTAATCTTTGGTGACTCAGACTAGATTGAACAGTAACAGGGGAAGGGAAAAACATGCATATATATATATATATATATTAATATATAGTATATATATATATATATAAATATATATATATATATATTATATATATGTCGGCCGAATATGTAAAACGGGGCCAATTAGCAAGAACTCATTTAAAATTAAGTCCTTCAAAAATTTTTTCTCTTATACGTTTAAAGTTTATTTTTTTCATTAATGTTAATGTAAAAATTTTAATTTTGCTCCAAAAGAATCTTAGAAAACTTACCTAACCTTATTATAAGAAGAACAATTTATTTTAGCCTAACCCAACAAAAATATATTTAGATTTGTTTAAAATAATTTTAATACTAACAAACACAGTGAAATATATTTTTTTTCGTTAGGTTCAAAATGATTTTGGCGAAATTATTGCATACACAAATTTTCGCTTGTCTTATATGGCAAGATGAGCGTTGCTATTTAAGCCAAGATGGCAAGTTCTGCTTATTCGGCACGACATAATATATATATATATATATATATATATATATAAATATATATATATATATATATATATATTATATATGCATGTTTGTATACTCAAATATCTGGACCTCATAACATAATCAAAAACAAAACTAAGAAAACTAGAGACTCAAGAATATAACGAGTCTTTACACAAAGGAAAACATCAAAAACATAACAAATATATAAAGGCACCCCAGTCATTTTGTACACAAAAGGTACAATAAGGAACCCTAACCCCTGAATCTACAACCACTCATCCATAACATCTAAAAAAAAAAACATTCATGCCCACACTCATAGTCACGCAACTCACCCCCCCCCTAGTGTATTAATTAGTTGAGTGTAGCTATTTAATCCTAGAATTTGCTTATACCTTTTGCATAGCCCGTTATTTTGCTGCTGAAAACAGATATTGAAGTCGCCCAGTATTGTCTCGCAATTGCTTTCAACTCCGGACAAGACTCTGGAAAAGTCTTCTAAGAACTGGTCCTGGGTAGGAGGGCGGTAACTAGTTCCTACTAAGATGGGTTTGGTCTTGGGAAGCAGCACTTCAAACCATAGAATCTCCAGTTTATTGTTATTTAAATCAGGTCTTGGGTTGTAAGCTAAGTCATTTCTAATGTAGGCACATACTCCACCACCCTTTCTGTTCCTATCTAAGCGTTTTATATTGTAACCTTCTATTTTGACCTCGTCGTCAGTCACCGTATCATCCAACCAAGATTCAGAGATGGTTATAACTGCCGCCCTAATTTTGTTAGCTAGAATCCTAATCTCTGCCAATTTAGGAAGAAGTGATCTTGCATTGACATGAATAAAGTGAAGGCCTGTTTTCATAAAACAATCATAATCATCAATATATGGCAATGGGTCATTTGTATTAAAATTAGGTAAATCAATGTCATCACTGCTAAAGGGTAACTGTGCCAAAGTGCATTTGTTACACACAAAATGAATTCTGGCACCGTTGCTGTAATTGTACATACATCCATCATGCACCCACCCCTTACACATTTTACATAAGGTGCCTTTTCTGTTTTTCATGCGTGCTTTAATACAGTGTATGCACCTGTTTGGTAGTGTTTGAGATAATAATGGCTGTATTGTCTCACATTGACCTATGTATGCATTACATATGGAGTTAAGGTTATCATTCCTAGCTACTAGACCGTCATTATCGCCGTCATTTATCTGTCTGTTTTGCCTCTGCACAATAATTTGAGGTCCTGGATTAATTTGGATATAACCACTTAAGAGCGCTACAATAAGAGCTGTGTGCCACTGTTTTTGTTTGGGTATGCGGTGTTGCCATACCTTGCGGCGATAGTGATATTTACTTTTCTGGTAGGATGGCAACTGTTGGGCTTTTACTGTCCAGGGCGCTGTTACTCCATTCACCTTTTCCAGCCCCCATGACTGATTTCTTTCTTCATGGAATTGAAGAAGAAAGATAAATATAATTATGGCAGCCTGCACCCCCCTAATGCCTGCCATTTTCACTCTTCTTTTACTCATATACAATAATATTTATTTCTCTTTTCCAGTCCCTAGTACACTTAGTATCTGCTTTAGCAATCACCACTGAATTACTAGTAAAATTTCCTCTTCAAAACCCTCTTCACTGCTCACTTTTCCCTTAACTTCACAAACCCCTTACAGTTAACCCCTTATTACACACTCCCCTTCCCACCTCACTTCACAGTCTGGCTTCACCAATTAACTTCTAACTCCTTTCCATTCTGGTAGACCAGGAGGAGGTGGGATCACAGTGGGAGCTGCCACAAGTGTAAGTAGGTCGTCGTCCAAAGGTTGGGCAAGCGTTGAAGTCTTTGTACAAGAGTGATGGACTGAACACATCGATTCCAGGTTGAGGGACTGATTACCTCAAACTTCTACTCTCCTTACCCATTTGTACTTTGTATTGGACTGATGAAGCCACTGTGTGGCGAAACGTTTCTTCAATGAAGATTCCCATGTGTTGCATAAGTGTCTCAATTCAGTGAAGTAGATGGTGTTGGCGGACTTTTCTCGCTGGTAAAGAGTGAAGTAGAGCTTGTGGTGCTCGTTTCGCTGGGAGGGAGAGTAAGGTAAAGAGAACTGTAGGGTTCTCTCTGGCAGAGTGAAAGGTAGCTTCTTGTTAGTGGGGTGTAAGGTAGAGGGTGTTGCAGGACACTTCTTGTTAGTGGGGTGTAAGGTAGAGGGTGTTGCAGGACACTTCCTGTTAGTGGGGTGTAAGATAGAGGGTGTTGCAGGACACTTGTTAGTGGGGTGTAAGGTAGAGGGTGTTGCAGGACACTTCTTGTTAGTGGGGTGTAAGGTAGAGGGTGTTGCAGGACACTTGTTAGTGGGGTGTAAGGTAGAGGGTGTTGCAGGATACTTCTTGTTAGTGGGGTGTAAGGTAGAGGGTGTTGCAGGACACTTCTTGTTAGTGGGGTGTGGTTGTTGCATGACACTTCTTGTCAGTGGGGTGTAAGGTAGAGGGTGTTGCAGGACACTTCCTGTTAGTGGGGTGTAAGGTAGAGGTTGTTGCATGACACTTCTTGTTAGTGGGGTGAAAGGTAGAAGGTGTTGCAAGACACTTTCTCTTGGTAGAGTGTAATGTAGTGGATATTGTAGGACACTTACTGGTATTTAGGTAAAATGTGTTTAAGAGGTCTTCTTACCTAGGAGAGAGAGTAAGGTAGTGTGTGTTGCTGGTTTCTTTTAGCTCGGACAGAGCAAGACGGAAGAGGATTGTGGGGCGCGTGTCTCGGTAGTAGAGTAATTTACAGTGTGGTATTCCGATTCCTGTTGGAATGAATGAAACAGAGGATTGTGTGATGCGTTTCTCACTCTGAGAAAAAGGAGAAAAAGAAGGGGAGAGTGATGAAAAGGTTTCTTTACTGATGCTGGGAAGGGAGGGAGGGAGCGAGCAAGTGTTGAGGGGCTCTTCACTGTGAGGAAGAAATGTTAAAGGATTTTTCTCCTGCTAGGAAGGGAGGGAAGGAGAGAGGTAGGAAGCAGATATTGGAAACCTCAATATCTTTGTTTTAAAATAGTTTCACTAGCCAATGGCGTATTTAGTCCTACACAGAGAAACTGAGTGGACTGAAGAATGTGGGATATGATTAGAAAAGATTCTCTTCGAATTTTTAACCCTGGAGGGTTAACCACCCAGGATAACAAAAAGTCAGTGCGTTATCGAGGGCTGTCTGTCTTATTTCCACGGTGATCATTCAATCTTGTTCCCCAGGATGCAACTCACATCAATCGAATAACACCTAGGTACATGCATGCTAGGTGAACGGGACAGCAGGTATAAAGGAACACCTCCAATATTTCCACCCGGCCAGGGACTGATCCACGGACACTCAGGTGTGTGTTGCCTACCAGGCCACGGTAATCTTACTGATGGTGAGGTAAAGGTAAGATAGTCATTATGATGATTGTGTTATAGTATACTCATTTAAACATAGTTTTTAAATTTAACGTTTGTTGAAAGACTGTTAGTGGTAGTGTAGCATAATGGTTGTGATGATAATGATGATATAGTTTACTTGGCATTATAGTGTTGGTATTGTGGTGGTGTTCCAAGGTCGTAAGAGGTGGCAAAACAGTCATATGAAAATGGTAAAGTATTTGCGCATTGTTACTATGGTAGTTGTATGATGATGTAATGGTGTGTGATTGTTAGTATGGTAGTTGTATGATGACGATGTAATGGTGTGTGATTGTTAGTATAGGTAGTTGTATGATGATGTAATGGTGTGTGATTGTTAGTATGGTAGTTGTCTGATGATGTAATGGTGTGTGATTGTTAGTATGGTAGTTGTCTGATGACGATGTAATGGTGTGTGATTGTTAGTATGGTAGTTGTCTGATGACGATGTAATGGTGTGTGATTGTTAGTATGGTAGTTGTCTGATGACGATGTAATGGTGTGTGATTGTTAGTATGGTAGTTGTCTGATGACGATGTAATGGTGTGTGATTGTTAGTATGGTAATTGTCTGATGACGATGTAATGGTGTGTGATTGTTACTATGGTAGTTGTATGATGATGTAATGGTGTGTGATTGTTAGTATGGTAGCTGTATGATGACGATGTAATGGTGTGTGATTGTTAGTATGGTAGTTGTATGATGATGTAATTGTGTGTGATTGTTAGTATGGTAGTTGTATGATGACGATGTAATGGTGTGTGATTGTTAGTATGGTAGTTGTATGATGATGTAATGGTGTGTGATTGTTAGTATGGTAGTTGTCTGATGATGTAATGGTGTGTGATTGTTAATATGGTAGTCTGATGATGTAATGGTGTGTGATTGTTAGTGTGGTAGTTGTCTGATGACGATGTAATGGTGTGTGATTGTTAGTATGGTAGTTGTCTGATGACGATGTAATGGTGTGTGATTGTTAGTATGGTAGTTGTCTGATGACGATGTAATGGTGTGTGATTGTTAGTATGGTAGTTGTCTGATGATGTAATGGTGTGTGATTGTTAATATGGTAGTCTGATGATGTAATGGTGTGTGATTGTTAGTGTGGTAGTTGTCTGATGACGATGTAATGGTGTGTGATTGTTAGTATGGTAGTTGTCTGATGACGATGTAATGGGTGTGTGATTGTTAGTATGGTAGTTGTCTGATGACGATGTAATGGTGTGTGATTGTTAGTATGGTAGTTGTCTGATGATGTAATGATGTGTGATTGTTAGTATGGTAGTTGTCTGATGATGTAATGGTGTGTGATTGTTAGTATGGTAGTTGTCTGATGACGATGTAATGGTGTGTGATTGTTAGTATGGTAGTTGTCTGATGACGATGTAATGGTGTGTGATTGTTAGTATGGTAGTTGTCTGATGATGTAATGGTGTGTGATTGTTAGTATGGTAGTTGCCTGATGACGATGTAATGGTGTGTGATTGTTAATATGGTAGTTGTCTGATGATGTAATGGTGTGTGATTGTTAGTATGGTAGTTGTCTGGATTGTTTTTTTTTTTACGATGTAATGGTGTGTGATTGTTAGTATGGTAGTTGTCTGATGACGATGTAATGGTGTGTGATTGTTAGTATGGTAGTTGCCTGATGACGATGTAATGGTGTGTAATTGTTAGTATGGTAGTTGTCTGATGATGTAATGGTGTGTAATTGTTAGTATAGTAGTTGCCTGATGACGGTTGTCTGTGGCCGGATAGTTTAATGGTCATTATTGTTTTGCATCTTCTATAGTTTGTTGGCGATCTTAATTAAATAGCAACGCTCTTCTTGCTGAATAAGGCAAGCGAAAATTTGTGTATGCAATAATTTCGGAATAATCAAGTTCAAGATAAGTAATAATGAGCGACTCCCAATGAATGTAGAGAATAATGGACAGATATTCGAACCGTGGTCCTGATAGGTAGCATCTCCAGCCTGGCCCATGGCCCATGGCCCGGCTCCCAGAGAAGTCAAACTCTCGAAGCTCTTTAAAGGTATGTACCACTGAGCTACAAGGCATACAAAATAAGAACGTTTGATAGATGTGGGACAGGTGTGCATGTGTGACAGGTCTGCATATGTGACAGGTATGCATGTGTGACAGGTGTGCATGTGTGACAGGTCTGCATATGTGACAGGTATGCATGTGTGACAGGTGTGCATGTGTGACAGGTCTGCATATGTGACAGGTATGCATGTGTGACAGGTCTGCATATGTGACAGGTTTGCATGTGTGACACGTCTGCATGTGTGTGACAGGTCTGCATGTGTGACAGGTCTGCATATGTGACAGGTTTGCATGTGTGACAGGTCTGCATGTGTGACAGGTCTGCATGTGTGACAGGTCTGCATGTGTGACAGGTCTGCATATGTGACAGGTTTGCATGTGTGACACGTCTGCATGTGTGTGACAGGTCTGCATGTGTGACAGGTCTGCATATGTGACAGGTTTGCATGTGTGACACGTCTGCATGTGTGTGACAGGTCTGCATGTGTGACAGGTCTGCATATGTGACAGGTTTGCATGTGTGACACGTCTGCATGTGTGTGACAGGTCTGCATGTGTGACAGGTCTGCATATGTGACAGGTTTGCATGTGTGACACGTCTGCATGTGTGTGACAGGTTTGCATGTGTGACAGGTCTGCATATGTGACAGGTTTGCATGTGTGACACGTCTGCATGTGTGTGACAGGTTTGCATGTGTGACAGGTCTGCATGTGTGACAAGTCTGCATCAGAGGTCACCAACATTGACAAAAACTCTCAATCTGCTGGAGAAATAAAATAACTTCGAATTAAATTCTGTCATTTTCTCCAGGGAAAGTGAATTATTTAAACCATATTTAAATATAATTAAGTCGTATATATAGTGTATATTTAGATTTTTTTATTAATGAGTTAACGTGCAGCTAGCAGCTACGTCATGAACAATCTACAATAAACACTACACAGATACCTTCTACTTTCTACCCGAAATGCCTAGCCATGCTAAGCGTTCTAGTGGTACACTCTGTAATCACAATTTTACTACATGTAAACCAAACAATAACCAAATTTCTGTAAACTCAGCATTGTAATCCTTATAGAGAATAAACTTTGAATTGAATTGAATTGAACTGTTTAGTATGTTAGATTCTGTAAGTACTTCAACCAATTCCAAGGAATATTTAAGCACAAATAAACGTATTTAAAATAAACATAATCCTTATATATGAAAACGTAACTAAATACAACAAATACAATCAGGTTACTTGGTAGTATGATGAAGTTATATATTTTATCACATGGGAATGCTTAAAACTATACACGTCATGCAGATTATAATGGGGGGGGGAACTAAACCAGCAGGAGTAAAACAATTCATTGGAATTACTATTATATTACTGGGGAAGCACTAAAACCATTAACCATACACCACTGTGGAGGAAATGAAAGCCCATTGGGCTTGATCCAAGGAAGTAAAGAAACTGTTATGTTCTCTAGGAAAAAGCATCACCTCCTCTCCGCCGCACAAGGCACAGGGAGTACCAGGCAATTCCGATCGATTCAAGGAAGATTAGGCTACGTAGCTTCAATTTTTGTATGACAGCCCTTCACCAGCATGAAACACCTCGCATTAGTTATAATATTAGTTTTGTAAATATTATATTTATGGGGGAGGGGAAGTTCTGAGTCTGCATTGATCATTCAGCGCCATAGGGGATACATGGCAAACAGGTTGGATCCAATGGTAAATAGATCCATTTCTTTGAATCAAGAGCCCCTCACCAACATCTAGGCGCCTACTTTGAGAGGTATACATTGAAATTAAGGGTAAAATTGTTTCATTTCTGGGAAATAAGTTCGCTTCATTAGTAATTTCATTGAGCAAGCCACTGTGTACTTCTCCAGTATTTGTAGTATATAAGACTAGCACTAATTATTGAGTATTTAGCTATAACTCTCCATGACCGGGAAGAAAATATAACACAAATTTGAGTAGAATATTAAAATTAGGTGGGCTAGGATTCCTGTAATTTTTTTTTCTTGTTTAACCTGTACTGAGCCATTGTTTTCACTAAACCAGCGTTCATAACTTCCTTCAGTTTTAACTGTACACTCAAAGGCACTAAATTTATGTCCAGACAACGAAATAGATATCAAAATCACAGTTTATAGGAAAAAATCTAATTTGTATATTTTTACCAAAATACTAGAGATAATTCAACAATAGTTATCTGAGAATAAATACAGAAAATGGATATAGAGATATTATTATTATTATTGTTATTATTATTATTATTATTATTGTTATTATTATTATTATTAATGTGAGTATTTCATTGATAAAGTTTGGTTAAACTGTGGATCACTGACTTTTAAAAAAAGAATAATTAGAAATGTTTCAGATTTATCATAATTTTAATGCGAATATTTCGAAATAACAAATATTGAAAAAATATTCTTTAAATTTGGCAAAAAGTAAAATGGTATTTTCTAACGAGTACATATACCCAAAATCTGCTGCCTTATAAGAAAAATGCTGCTTAAATGAATGTTGGGATAGAAGGGGAAACATAACCAGAAGTTATAGCAGGGAAAGTCAGGGGCAAGTCAGGTCGTATTTGTGCTGATTTTTAAAGAATCAGACAAATTGACTAACTACTTGGAGGAAGTAATATACAGGAACAATTCAGTTGGTTAGATTTGTGTTACTGATATTGTGCATAAGACGGGATGGTGTCTGTGTTCGAGAAGTGACAGACTCCATATCTGAACTTCATTTCTCTTGTTTATCTTCGTTATTCACAGGAAGTCACTGAGAGAACGCTAAGCTCTGATGTAAGTCGCAAATGTAGGATCTCCTTAATAACTGTCCATGCGATAATGATAATTATTAAGGAGATCCTACATTTTCTCCTTATTTAATAGGCCAATGGGGGGATACTTATTCTTATTATTCCATGTGATATTTTTTTTTTTTGCTTTTTCATCTAATTTTCTAACTTTATTTTCTTTATAAAGTAACTATAATTCTTAAGACTTTTAATTTCGTATCTTTTCTATCCACCAACACCCCTCAAGGAAGGTTCCTTGATGCTGATGAGAGGCTCTTGATCTAGGTGAATTGGATCTGTGCTCCAGTTCCCTAAATTAAACCTGATTATCTTCCATATTACCCCCACAGGTGCTGCATAATAATACGGGTTTAGCGCTTCCCCCTTGATTATAATAATAATAATATCCACTAATATTATTAACTGCTATATTTCCAAATATTTGCTTATGCACTTTCCTCTGGCATCATTATGTAGTTGATGACTTCGATCTCTGACTTGGTAAGTCTCTTACAAGCCTCTTCCGAATGACACTTAACCGACACTAAGTTAAGGGGAAGCAATGACTTTACTATGGCCATCACATCAAACCTCTCTCACGAGGCATGTGCAAAACTGCTATCTGCAGGAATAATAGGTTTTTGAACACTGCATAAAATATAGTTTCTTGAATAAGACTGAAGTACCAGTATATATATAGGAACATTACACTGCTCCTATAAAAGGAAAAGGTAGCCACCAACAGCTAATATCAGTAATTAACTATAAATAATAGTAATGAATGGTATGAACCAGGACGAGGGATCACACATAGATATTTACACGGAGATGAGCCACAAATAAAGAGGGGCTCCAGTGAGAGGACAGTGAACTAGGGGAACGCACGGGGAAAGCAAGTATTCGACGCAAACTCTATACATAAATTTAAATATAAATACGAAAAAAATAATGATGTTGGGGCTGCATCTCACCGGTTGATTAATGACTAAGGGCTTTGGACAGCCAGCTAGATGCGAAAAGATAGGCAAATACACATATATAGATACATGCACACACGCAAGTATTCAAAACACACACGTACACATATAAATATGCAAACGCAGAAACAAAACACACACACACACACACACACACACACACACACACACACACACACACACACACACACAACACAAGGATATTGGGGTATAATACCGAGCACATCTCTTGAGGCACACATCAATCCAATAACTGTTGCAGCATATGGACGACTAGCAAACCTCAGGACTCTGTACAGCGTGTACGTCAGGTCCATACTGGAGTATGTAGCACCAGTTTGGAATCCTCACATGGCCAAGCCCGTCAAGAAATTAGAAAAAGTGCAAAGGTTTGCAGCAAGACTAGTCCCAGATCTAAGGGACATATCCTACTAGGAGAGGTTAAATCGACATGACAACACTGGAGGACAGGAAGGATAGGGGGGACATGATAACGACTTGTAAATACTTAGAGGAATCGCCGAGGTGGACAGACAGGATGTTCCAGAGATGAGAGACAAAACAAGGAGTCACAATTGGAAGTTGAAGACTCAGATAAGTAGCAAGGATGTTACTATTTGCTCGGAGCCGGCATAGAAGCCTCCGTTTTCATTCACATATACTGCTTAATCAAAGCAGGGATCGAACCCTCCGATTTATTTACAGTTTGAGCAGAGCAGGAATTGAACCCTCCGTTATCTTTGATATATCCGTTTCATTTTCCCCTGGTAGTTTAAGTTATTCTTACAAGTATGGAGGAATACCAGTTTTGGATGAACACTGGGAGTAAGTTAGGAATAACGGGGAAGAATTCAGAAGCTTTCATTAGAGCTAAGATCCAGGAAAGAGAAATAAAGGAGAGAGAGAACCTTGAGAGAGAGGAGAAAAATGAGAGAGATCGAATTGAAAGAGAAAGTCAAAAAAGACAGAAAGAGAAAGAGAAGAGAAAAAGGAGAGAGAGAGAATGGAAAGAGAGGAGAAAAAAGAGAGAGATCGAATTGAAAGAGAAAACCAAGATAGACAGTTAGAAAGAGAGAGAGAAGACAAAAAGGAGCGTGATAGACTTGATAGTGAGGAGAGAGCTAAAGTACGTGAGGAACAAGTTAAATTAAGAGAACTTGAGGAAAGAGCAAAGGATAGAGAAGTTGAGGAAAGAGCTAGAGAACATGAGTTAAGAGAGAGAGAAAAAGATCGCGAGCTCGAGAAATCTCGCCTTGAATTAGAGAATAAAAAGCTAACTTTTACACAACAATTAGAGGAAGGAGTAATTAAACATCATGCAGCTAGTGCACATATTCCAACACCTAATTTACCTCACTTCACAGAGGGTGAAGACATTACTTCATACATTATCAGGTTTGAAAATACCGCTACTCTCTGTGAATGGCCTGCTGACATCTGGGCTACCAGGTTAGGAATGTTATTTTCTGGTACAGCTTTGAATATCTATGCAACTTTGTCGCAGGATGTCATATGTAATTATAACCTACTGAAGAAGGCAATCCTTTAAGCATACAAAAAAAAAAAAACACAAATTCTTATAGGAAAGATTTCAGGTATGCCACCTTACAGCCTGGCCAAAACTTTCAGCAGATAGAGGTAACACTCTTTCGTTTGTTCGAGTTTTGGATAGAGAGTTCAGGAATTGATCACAGTTATGAATATCTTAGAGACTTCATGGTTGCTGACCAGTTCCTGACAGCTCTTCCCCACCAGATACGAACATTCATTAGAGAACGTAACCTGATTAAAGCTGAGGAAGTTGCTGAAACCGCTGACTTGTTTGCTGAGGCTCACAATTCCTATAACGACCTAAAGGGATCGAACCCTAAGGGCAATGGTTCACCTGAACCAAAAATTAAGAAGCCTACAGTAGAAACAAAGTCACCAGCTATTGTACCAACCTGTCATCGATGTGGTGGTATCGGACATAAACGTCCAGATTGTCCTTCCAAGAAAATAGAGAAAGTTGGTAGATGTTTTGTTGACGGTAATGACCAAGCACCCTTCTGTTCAGGAGCAGTTAATGGTATAAAAGTCTCAGACATATTACGTGACACTGGATGTACGTGCATCGTAATTTCGGACAAACTGTTCCCTGACTTTAAAACCTCTCGTATGTCCTCTATTCTTTCAGATTACTTGGGTCGTGAAAATATTTTCCCTACAATACGTTGTTACTTGAAAACTAAATGGTTCACCGGTTGGACTAATGCGGTACTAGCCCCAATTACTTGTTCTATAATAGTGGGTAACATTAAAGGTGCCGTTCTTCCTTCAGAGGCGGATCTTTCGTCACCACACGTGGATCTAAGTTTTCCAGCTCTTCCTTGCAAGTTAAATAATCCCTTTAACAATTCCACACCGGAAGCTGCATTGTCTCCTACTGTTCATTTGGCGGTGGAAACATATGATACTGCTCTCGATAGTGAGGTAGCAGGATCACCTGTCCACTCGTCAGGTGAAAGTAAGGGTATTGCCTCCGGCACTCTCAGTGTCTTGACTAGGGCTCAGACCATAACCCTGGCTTCTCCTACCTCCTCTTCTCCCACCGTAAGTCCTTTTATTTTCCCAGATTTTATGTCCAAGGATTACTGTCAATATACAGCACAATTGCCCTTCACTTCGGGATTGTCATAATCAAGCTTTTAACAACAAAGTTATCCACGAGAGATACGTATCTCATAAGTTTGAATATATTAATGGTATCTTATATAAATCTGTATTTAAATCTCATTCTTCAGCTACCACTACCAACTACCACTGTACACACTCCCACCCACCTTGAAGCATACTGCTGCAGCAGTAACACCCAGAAGGAACATGTCGACCACCTTGCTCATCCTACAGGATGTGGGACAAGCGGAAAAGGGAGGAATTATCAACGACTTCATGTATGGCTCCAATGTTGCAACTAGCCACATTTACATACGCATGGGTTTTTTGCGAAAAGTGTATGGACTTTTGTCAGTGCAGCTGCTAGTTACTACATTGGTGGCAGCTACATTTGCTTACACTCCATTTCTACGTCAGTCCATTCATGCCAGCCCTTGGATTCTTATAATGTGCCTACCTCTTGCTCTTGGGCTTCTGATTGCTCTTCATGTGAAAAGGCATCATGTCCCCATAAACTTCATGCTGTTGGCAGCCTTCACTGTCATTGAAGCCATCACTGTGGGAGTAGCAGTGAGCATGTATGATGGAGAAGTGGTGGTGAAAGCATTTGTCCTCACTTTGGTTATCACTGGTGGTCTTACAGCATACACATTTCAGACGAAGAGAGACTTCACAAACATAGGAGCTGGACTACTCATTGGACTGATGGTGATGATTGGCTTGGGCCTAATGAATATATTCTTAGGAAGCAGTGGCTTGGAATTGGCAATAGCAGGTGGATCTGCTCTAATCTTCTGTCTCTTCATAGTATATGACACACAGATGATGATGCAGAAGCTTTCTCCTGAAGAATACATTCTTGCAACAATTAATCTCTACTTGGATATTCTGAATTTATTCCTTGAACTCCTTCGCATTTTTGGTGACCGAAAAGGCTAAACTTATGAATTGTTTGTTTGCTTTGGATGTAAAATGATTTTCTGGAAAAATGTGACTAGGTTCCAAAATTGTTAGTATTAATTAGCTTTATGCTCATTTTATTTTAAATGTAGATAGATTCACTTCATACTGTTGCAAGAGAATTATGGAAAATATTTAAATATTACTAGAGGTCATGGCCTGCCTATCAAGGTTATTTAAGCATTGATTAAGGTTAACGTATGGTGATATAAAAGTGTTAAATATTTTTTAGGTAGTAGGTTGGTAGACAGCAACCACCCAGGGAAGTACTACCGTCCTGCCAGATGACTGTGAAACAGAAACCTGTAACTGTTTTGCATGATGGTAGGATTGCTGGTTTCCTTTTCTGTCTCATAAACACGCTAGATAACAGGGATATCTTGCTACTCCTACTTACACTTTGGTCACACTTCACAGACACGCACATGCATATATATATATACATACATCTAGGTTTTTCTCCTTTTTCTAAATAGCTCTTGTTCTTCTTTATTTCTTCTATTGTCCATGGGGAAGTGGAAAAGAATCTTTCCTCCGTAAGCCATGCGTGTCGTATGAGGCGACTAAAATGCGGGAGCAATGGGCTAGTAACCCCTTCTCCTGTAGACATTTACTAAAAAAAGAGAAGAAAAACTTTATAAAACTGGGATGCTTAAATGTGCGTGGATGTAGTGCGGATGACAAGAAGCAGATGATTGCTGATGTTATGAATGAAAAGAAGTTGGATGTCCTGGCCCTAAGCGAAACAAAGCTGAAGGGGGTAGGAGAGTTTCAGTGGGGGGAAATAAATGGGATGAAATCTGGAGTATCTGAGAGAGTTAGAGCTAAGGAAGGGTAGCAGTAATGTTAAATGATCAGTTATGGAAGGAGAAAAGAGAATATGAATGTGTAAATACAAGAATTATGTGGATTAAAGTGAAGGTTGGATCCGAGAAGTGGGTCATAATAAGCGTGTATGCACCTGGAGAAGAGAGGAATGCAGAGGAGAGAGAGAGATTTTGGGAGATGTTAAGTGAATGTATAGGAGCCTTTGAACCAAGTGAGAGAGTAATTGTGGTAGTGGACCTGAATGCTAAAGTAGGAGAAACTTTTAGAGAGGGTGTGGTAGGTAAGTTTGGGGTGCCAGGTGTAAATGATAATGGGAGCCCTTTGATTGAACTTTGTATAGAAAGGGGTTTAGTTATAGGTAATACATATTTTAAGAAAAAGAGGATAAATAAGTATACAAGATATGATGTAGGGCGAAATGACAGTAGTTTGTTGGATTATGTATTGGTAGATAAAAGATTGTTGAGTAGACTTCAGGATGTACATGTTTATAGAGGGGCCACAGATATATCAGATCACTTTCTAGTTGTAGCTACACTGAGAGTAAAAGGTAGATGGGATACAAGGAGAATAAAAGCATCAGGGAAGAGAGAGGTGAAGGTTTATAATTTAAAAGAGGAGGCAGTTAGGGTAAGATATAAACAGCTATTGGAGGATAGATGGGCTAATGAGAGCATAGGCAATGGGGTCGAAGAGGTATGGGGTAGGTTAAGAATATAGTGTTAGAGTGTTCAGCAGAAGTTTGTTGTTACACGAAAGTGGGTGCAGGAGGGAAGAGGAGCGATTGGTGGAATGATGAGGTAAAGAGAGTAGTAAGGGAGAAAAAGTTAGCATATGAGAAGTTTTTACAAAGTAGAAGTGATGCAAGGAGGGAAGAGTATATGGAGAAAAAGAGAGAGGTTAAGAGAGTGGTGAAGCAATGTAAAAAGAGAGCAAATGAGAGAGTGGGTGAGATGTTATCAACAAATTTTGTTGAAAATAAGAAAAAGTTTTGGAGTGAGATTAACAAGTTAAGAAAGCCTAGAGAACAAATGGATTTGTCAGTTAAAAATAGGAGAGGAGAGTTATTAAATGGAGAGTTAGAGGTATTGGGAAGATGGAGGGAATATTTTGAGGAATTCTTAAATGTTGATGAAGATAGGGAAGCTGTGATTACGTGTATAGGGCAAGGAGGAATAACATCTTGTAGGAGTGAGGAAGAGCCAGTTGTGAGTGTGTGGGAAGTTCGTGAGGCAGTAGGTAAAATGAAAGGGGGTAAGGCAGCCGGGATTGATGGGATAAAGATAGAAATGTTAAAAAGCAGGTGGGGATATAGTTTTGGAGTGGTTGGTGCAATTATTTAATAAATGTATGGAAGGGGGTAAGGTACCTAGGGATTGGCAGAGAGCATGCATAGTTCCTTTGTATAAAGGCAAAGGGGATAAAAGAGAGTGCAAAAATTATAGGGGGATAAGTCTGTTGAGTATACCTGGTAAAGTGTATGGTAGAGTTATAATTGAAAGAATTAAGAGTAAGACGGAGAATAGGATAGCAGATGAACAAGGAGGCTTTAGGAAAGGTAGGGGGTGTGTGGACCAGGTGTTTACAGTGAAACATATAAGTGAACAGTATTTAGATAAGGCTAAAGAGGTCTTTGTGGCATTTATGGATTTGGAAAAGGCGTATGACAGGGTGGATAGGGGTGCAATGTGGCAGATGTTGCAAGTGTATGGTGTAGGAGGTAGGTTACTGAAAGCAGTGAAGAGTTTTTACGAGGATAGTGAGGCTCAAGTTAGAGTATGTAGGAAAGAGGGAAATTTTTTCCCAGTAAAAGTAGACCTTAGACAAGGATGTGTGATGTCACCGTGGTTGTTTAATATATTTATAGATGGGGTTGTAAGAGAAGTAAATGCGAGGGTCTTGGCAAGAGGCGTGGAGTTAAAAGATAAAGAATCACACACAAAGTGAGAGTTGTCACAGCTGCTCTTTGCTGATGACACTCTGCTCTTGGGAGATTCTGAAGAGAAGTTGCAGAGATTGGTGGATGAATTTGGTAGGGTGTGCAAAAGAAGAAAATTAAAGGTGAATACAGGAAAGAGTAAGGTTATGAGGATAACAAAAAGATTAGGTGATGAAAGACTGGATATCAGATTGGAGGGAGAGAGTATGGAGGAGGTGAACGTATTCAGATATTTGGGAGTGGACGTGTCAGCGGATGGGTCTATGAAAGATGAGGTGAATCATAGAATTGATGAGGGGAAAAGGGTGAGTGGTGCACTTAGGAGTCTGTGGAGACAAAGAACTTTGTCCTTGGAGGCAAAGAGGGGAATGTATGAGAGTATAGTTTTACCAGCGCTCTTATATGGGTGTGATGCGTGGGTGATGAATGTTGCAGCGAGGAGAAGGCTGGAGGCAGTGGAGATGTCATGTCTGAGGGCAATGTGTGGTGTCAATATAATGCAGAGAATTCGTAGTTTGGACGTTAGGAGGAGGTGCGGGATTACCAAAACTGTTGTCCAGAGGGCTGAGGAAGGGTTGTTGAGGTGGTTCGGACATGTAGAGAGAATGGAGCGAAACAGAATGACTTCAAGAGTGTATCAGTCTGTAGTGGAAGGAAGGCCTAGGAAAGGTTGGAGGGAGGGGGTAAAAGAGGTTTTGTGTGCGAGGGGCTTGGACTTCCAACAGGCATGCGTGAGCGTGTTTGATAGGAGTGAATGGAGACAAATGGTTTTTAATACTTGACGTGCTGTTGGAGTGTGAGCAAAGTAACATTTATGAAGGGATTCAGGGAAACCGGCAGGCCGGACTTGAGTCCTGGAGATGGGAAGTACAGTGCCTGCACTCTGAAGGAGGGGTGTTAATGTTGCAGTTTAAAAACTGTAGTGTAAAGCACCCTTCTGGCAAGACAGTGATGGAGTGAATGATGGTGAAAGTTTTTCTTTTTCGGGCCACCCTGCCTTGGTGGGAATCGGCCAGTGTGATAATAAAATAATCTTCAGCGATAGATTATTCCCTCCTTGTTGTTCCTAAACCATGTCGAGAGACTGTTCTTCAAATGGCTCATGATTTGCCAGTGACCAAACACTTGGCCCATCGTAAGACATGGCATAAACTCAAGCACACTTATTTTTGGCCAAGCATGTACTTACAGGTTACAAAGAAGTATAGTTCTTGCAATAGGTGTCAGGTGCTTACTGCACAAAATACACACTCCTAGTTCCTGTATATTTATTAAATCTAAAACTTCCCTCCTGCAGAAACGAGATACTCCACCATAGAAAAGGAAAGTTTGGCCCTTGTGTGGGTTATCTCCAAACTTAAATTTTATTTACTGGGAAAAGAATTTATTTTAGAAACGGATCATAAACCTTTGATATACCTAGATACTTTTAAGGGAACCAACAGTCGCCTCTTGAGGTGGACATTGGCACTCCCAGCTTTTAAGTTTCATATTGTGTATATCAATGGTTCATCCAATTATTTCTCTGACTGGTTAAGCCGTGACAGTAGATTTGTTGCCTTACGCGACTTCGTATTAGAACTTTTTCCTCGCCTATTCTTCTTATACTCCTTGACTATATGTCTTGGTATGGGGGAGTGTGAGGGAAAAGTTCAACAGATAGGAGTAGCGAGCGAGTATATGGTAACGACAGTTTGATTGCCGGCTGCTTGTTAAGGTAGGGTCAATCTAGCTCCCGCTATCCCCTCCCCCCCTTTCTCCCCACCCCAAAAGGTGACGTGTGGGGCTCCGGCCAAACAGTAATCACTCGACTCACAGCTCCCAGCACAACTGTAAGTAAAAGCCTCTGCTCCTATTCTAGTGGATATTGGTTGAAAGCTTCACTTTTGACCAATAATAAACTTAGTCCTTTCAGTTTTAAGCTCCACATAAGACTTTTCGATAATCTTTTTAAGTATCTTGCACTTAACATGGAGAGTGATTTCTTAAGCTTGGAATGACAGATCAGGTCACCTGCCAACCAACGAGAAGTGTTGAAGGAGACGGACTGAAACCGGTCCTGGGACGTTATTTCATGATCTACCTACCTGATTAATTGTACAGGACACTACCCCTCATCTTTGCAGTGGTAAAGAACCTGAGTTCCTGTCATCTGGACTGACTATTCAAGGCTATAGACTCTGTGAAGAACAAGTCGTTGGGTTGTCACCAACACCTGTGACCACCCCCCCCCCACATCAGCAACGGCTACAATTTCTACAAAACTGTGTCTACATCAACCAGACACCGCAGTATAACTGTACATATTAGCTTTGAATTCAAATGTCATTTTTAAATTTAATTTTTCATTTTTCTTTCAAGTAGGATACACCTTCATATTTCAATGTTTTATCTTTGCATTAATAAATAATAGTGTTTATCTTTGTGAATTATTTCTTTTTCTATTCACTAATTTTCCTGAGGAGGAGCCAGCCTTGGTAATACTGTCTTAAGTTGTTACAGGGCTGAGTAAGCCTTCACAATAGTTGTCAGGAAGTGTTATAATCTGGGAAGTGATATAGTGGAGGCAGGTTCCATGTATAACTTTAAGAAGAAGTATGATAATGCTCACGGAGCAGGGAAAGAGTGACCTGCTAGCCACCAGTGAAGAGGCGGAGCCAGGAACTGTGAATCGACCCCTGCAACCACAATTAGGAGAGTACAATTTCATGAGTATACACACACACACACACACACACACACATACAATCACACTTTTCTCGTACAAAGAAGAATGGAAACGTATAAATTTTCAAAATTAAGGCGTTGAGAGGCACGAATGCGATGGCTAACATTACCCACGAATGGCAATAGATGGCCTAAGGATCCAACTGTAGGAGGAGTCTGAAGGGAAGCATCATTCCATTCATAAGGAACTGTGGCTACATGCAACAGCACGAGAAAGATGTTACAGAATAGATCAACAGAACTTTGTCGTATAAAACAAAAGATGAAAGAGGATCTTAGTGAGGGAGTATATAGCAACAATAGTTTCATTGCTGGCTACTTGTTAAGGTAGGGTAAGTCAAGCTCCCGCTATCCCTTCCCCTCCTTCTTTCCCCCTCCCCCCCGAAAGGTGACGTGTGGGGCTCCGGTCCAAACAGTAATCACTAGACTCACAGCTCCCAGCACTACTGTAAGTACATGCCTGCCTTGTATTCTAGTGGATTTATTGGTTGAAAGCTTCACTTTTGACTAATAATAAACTTAGTTCTTTCAGTTTTGCTCTAAGTTGACTGTAATAATCACCACATCTTTTAGGTATTGTACTTATCATGGAGAGTGATTTCTTAAGCAGTGGGTAACCTGTCTATCTTTCCAGCTTGGATGACAGAGAGGGTCACCTGCCAATCAACGAGTAGAACTGATGGAGATGGACTAACGTCCTGAGACTTCCCCTTTTTGGATTTAATCACCTCTGCACCTGTATGAAATTGCAGGACGTAACCCCTCATCATTACAGCGGTAAAGAACCTGCTTTCCTGTCATCGGGATAGAATACTCAAGGCTATACTCTGAAGAACTAGCCAGTGGGTTGTAACCAACACCTGCGACCCCCCCCCCCAATCATCGGCAACGGCTACGATTTCAACAAGCAGTGTCACCAACACCAGACACCAAAGTTTTATATTAGTGTTGAATTCAGTTATTTATATTTTTCATTTTTCATTTTTCATTTTCTTTAATGTAGGATTAATATTTCATATTTAAGTGTTTTATATTTTCTATATAATAAAGTGTTTGTTATTATTTCTTTTTCTATTCATTAATTTTCCTGAGGAGGAGCCAGCCTTGGTAATACTGACTGAAGTTGTTACAGGGCTGAGTAAGCCTTCACAATCTTAAAGGCTGGAAGAGGCCATTGAGGATTAATTTCTCCGCCGATGCGGATAGTCTATTGTGCAGCACATATCTATCCTGTGGAGGGTAACGCAAAAACTATGGATTCACAAAAGGCCTGAAGAGGGCTAACAAGTGTGCATCTGGATTTTTATCTGGTGTTGTAATTAATATCTTGTCATATCACATAGGTTATTATACTGTATCTCTCTATTCCTCGATTAGTAGACAGTTAAGCACATAGTGACCATGGGGCTAACCACATACTTTGTCAACCATACCCCCGGCCGGGATTGAACCCGCGGTCATAGTCTCAAAACTCCAGCCCGTCGCGCTAACCACTAGACCAGCTAGCCACAATAAGATTCATCCAACTAGGTATATTTCTACACCATAGGAAGGTTAGCACAGGCACCTCTGTGACCACAAATGCAAGTTTTTACAGACGAATCTCCAGCTAGCGTGGCCGTGACGAACTCTAGCTCAAGTCCCTTCACTGCCGTCAACATGACTTAAGAAATCGAATGACACGATTGCAAATAAACCATACCCCCGGCCGGATTGAACCCGCGGTCATAGAGTCTCAAAACTCCAGCCCGTCGCGCTAACCACTAGACCAGCTAGCCACAATAAGATTCATCCAACTAGGTATAATTTCACACCATAGGAAGGTTAAGCACAGGCACCTCTGTGACCACAAATGCAAGTTTTTACAGACGAATCTCCACTAGCGTGGCCGTGACGAACTCTAGCTCAAGTCCCTTCATTGCCGTCAACATGACTTAAGAAATCGAAAATGACAACGATTGCAAATAAACCATACCCCCGGGCCGGGATTGAACCCGCGGTCATAGTCTCAAAACTCCAGCCCGTCGCGCTAACCACTAGACCAGCTAGCACAATAAGATTCATCCAACTAGGTAATTTTCTACACCATGGGAAGGTTAGCACAGGCACCTCTGTGACCACAAATGCAAGTTTTTACAGACGAATCTCCAGCTAGCGTGGCCGTGACGAACTCTAGCTCAAGTCCCTTCACTGCCGTCAACATGACTTAAGAAATCGTAATGACACGATTGCAAATAAACCATACCCCCGGCCTGGATTGAACCCGCGGTCATAGTCTCAAAACTCCAGCCCGTCGCGCTAACCACTAGACCAGCTAGCCACAATAAGATTCATCCAACTAGGTATATTTCTACACCATAGGAAGGTTAGCACAGGCACCTCTGTGACCACAAATGCAAGTTTTTACAGACGAATCTCTTAAGTCATGTTAAGTCATGTTGACGGCAGTGAAGGGACTTGAGCTAGAGTTCGTCACGGCCACGCTAGCTGGAGATTCGTCTGTAAAAACTTGCATTTGTGGTCAGAGGTGCCTGTGCTAACCTTCCTATGGTGTAGAAATATACCTAGTTGGATGAATTTTATTGTGGCTAGCTGGTCTAGTGGTTAGCGCGACGGGCTGGAGTTTTGAGACTCTATGACCGCGGGTTCAATCCCGGCCGGGGGTATGGTTTATTTGCAATCGTGTCATTACGATTTCTTAAGTCACATACTTTGTATTTGGTTTGATCATCATCTGTGTGTTTGCCAAAATGACACAAGTACTGGAAACCAAACCTAAGCTTAACTACTATAATGTTTAGAGTGCACACCTGAGCACAATAGTTTTGCAGTTGTGTGCATCTGTATGGTGATGGAGAGGGAACAGTTTTGGAGGTACATGATTACCTTTCAGGTACAGAGAAGAGTACTAGATAAGGGGACACAAGTAGCATGGAGCACCCAGACTGATGGAACTCAACGACCAATAATATACACGACCCGAGAAAGGAATTTCCATACTCCACAATACATGTAAATGGAATAGTGTAGAGCGCAGCATAAGATAGTAATTAATTTAAATATGATATGCTACAATAGGACATTCATACTGCAAATCTAATTCAAACCTCTGAAAACCAGAGATAAAAATATCTTAAAATACTCGAGCAGTTTAACGTGGAAACCTCCCTGACGTTGCATTACCAAGGTGTTAACATTGAAGGGTTGAAGCTAATTAGATGTATCCTTAGAAGTTAGAGCAAGAAAACCAGCATTTTAATTTTACAATTTCTTAACTAGACTCAAGAACTCGCAATGACACGATCGCAAACAAACCATACCACGGGCGGGGTTAGAACCTGCGGTCAGAGAGTCATAAAAGGCGTCGGTCTGGAGTTTTATGAGTCTCTGATCGCGGGTTTTAACCCCGCCCATGTTTTTTTTTTTTTTAAATGGGACTTTTAAGAACATAAGAACATAAGAAAGGAGGAACACTGCAGGAGGCCTGCTGGCCCATACTAGGCAGGTCCTTTACAATTCATCCCACTAACAAAACATTTGCCCTACCCAATTTTCAATGCCACCCAAGAAATAAGCTCTGATGTGAAAGTCCCACTCAAATCCAACCCATCCCACTCATGTACTTATCCAACCTAGATTTGAAACTACCCAAAGTCCCAGCCTCAATAACCCAACTAGGTAGACTGTTCCACTCATCAACTACCCTTTTCCAAACCAATACTTTCCGATGTCCTTTCTAAATCTAAACTTATCTAATTTAAATCCATTACTGCGCGTTCTCTCTTGGAGAGACATCCTCAAGACCCTTTTTAATATCCCCTTTATTAATACCTATCTTCCACTTATACACTTCGATCAGGTCTCCTCTCATTCTTCGTCTAACAAGTGAATGTAACTTAAGAGTCTTCAATCTTTCTTCATAAGGAAGATTTCTGATGCTATGTATTAATTTAGTCATCCTACGCTGAATGTTTTCTAACGAATTTATGTCCATTTTGTAATACGGAGACCAGAACTGAGCTGCATAATCAAGGTGAGGCCTTACTAATGATGTATAAAGCTGCAGTATGACCTCTGGACTTCTGTTGCTTACACTTTTTGATATAAATCCCAGTAATCTATTTGCCTTATTACGTACGCTTAGGCATTGCTGTCTTGGTTTAAGGTTGCTGCTCACCATAACCCCCAAGTCCTTTTCGTAATCTGTATGGCTAAGTTCTACATCATTTAATTTATAAGTACTAGGGTTATGGGCACTCCCAAGCTTCAGAACCTTGCATTTATCTACATTGAACTGCATCTGCCACTTTTCTGACCAAGAATAGAGTTTGTTTAAATCCTCCTGAAGTTCCCTAACATCTACGTTTGAATCAATTATCCTACCTATCTTTGTGTCATCGGCGAATTTGCTCATATCACTAGTAATTCCCTCATCAAGATCATTGATATATATTATAAATAACAACGGGCCCAAGACTGATCCCTGTGGAACGCCACTTGTTACAGATCCCCACTCGGATTTAACCCCATTTATGGACACTCTCTGCTTCCTGTCAGTGAGCCATGACTCGATCCACGAGAGCACTTTTCCCCCAATGCCATGAGCTGCCACTTTCTTTAACAGTCTATGGTGCGGAACTCTATCAAAAGCCTTACTAAAATCTAAGTAAATAATATCAAATTCTTTATTGTGGTCAACAGCCTCAAAAGCTTTACTGAAGAAAGTTAATAAATTAGTTAGACAAGACCGGCCTCTTGTGAATCCATGCTGAGTATCATTAATCAAGCTATGCTTATCGAGATGGCTTCTTATAATCTCAGCTATAATTGACTCTAGTAATTTGCCTACTACTGACCAAAAATCAGTCAGGCGATACAGTGAGTGAGACTGACCAGCTTTTAAGAAAATAAGTAATAAAGAAATTAAGTCCTATATAACCTTATTGAATATAAAATACAATCTCTGAACAAAGGACTTCATGGAACAAAGATGTCATAGACAAATAAAGAAACATGTTAATTTAACCTACGATTATCAAAGAAAGTTTAACACTAATCTGATCAGAAGAAACATTCAAATTACTTCACGGAAACCAAATTAATCATTAAGATTGCCGCATAACTCAGCATTAAAAATTTAGAGCTGAAGGTGCATTTTCCATTTATTACAAATATTTCATCAATTTCCGTTCCAACAAATCCTTGAGCCATGAGTCATTTCATACGATGCCTCACCCATAGAAGATGGATGCGGTTCAATATATCGTAAGTCGAGTGAACGTATGTCGAGCAGGTCGTAAGTCGGATGGTAGGTGTAATTATTTTAATCAAAGGAAAACGATAAATCCGTATTGGTCAATTAGCATCTGTGGAACGAGACCACTCAAGGGAGGTTACTTGATGTTGGTGAGGGGCTCTTGATCTAGGGAACTGGATCTGTGCTCCAGTTCCCTGGATTAAGCCTGAATACCTTCCACATCCTCCTCCCTGTATAATCCTACGGGTTTAACGCTTCCCCCTTGATTATAATGTTGAACGAGAGGCATTCAAATTCGATCCAAAGTGGAAAAGTAGTCGAGTTCCCCCCAGCATCAACATCGTTCAGTGCAAAATAATGCAAGAAGATAAACTACTAGACCGCCTCGAGACTAAAGGTTACAAAATAACATCTACATATTCCTGTAAATTTAGCAACTTTCTCCTAAGTAGGAAACACCACCGTTGGAATTTTGAAGGTGATCAGAATATCCTGTCTCCACTCATCACATTGTTTCAGAGTATGGAACAGAACTCGTCACCAGGCTGAGGGACTGACAACTTCAAATTTTCGACTTCAGGGGTGATGGACTGATTACATCGTCTTCACATCTCTACTGCTCCTGCTTAGTTTCTGTACTTGACTGAAGAAGCCTTCTGTGTAGGCGAAACCTTTCGGAATAAAGATGCCTAACTGTTGCCTGTTTCTTACCTACCAACCATCATCACACACAGACAAGAAGTAGCATTGTGCAGTGAGCACCCACGAATTTAAGTAGTCCTATGACTTTGCCCAAGATACATTATACATGTTGAAAATTTGAAGACGATCGAATGAGGCGTTCTCGAGTAATTAACGAAAGTTTTTAAGAAGCCTAACCAAAATGTTGCTGAGAATGCTCTGCACTACAGCAAAATCTCCCCTCGTAAAACTTAAACACAATAAACCAAGGATTTTTATTTTTCCAGTTGACTTTTCTCATTTGCATACTGTTAAAAATACTTTAAAATACTGAAAAAAAGGATAAAATTCGCAGAAAAAATGGCAAATTGGCATCCACACAACTCAAAATTAATCAAAAAATACACCAGCATTTAGAGTTTGAAGATATTCCGTAGCAGCATTCACTAGGCATTAAAGAACACACAGTTCTAATAATTTTTTAAATTGAAATTTACATGACAAAGAATTTATAAGCGTGTTTTAGCACAACTCCCAGGGAAAATATAATCCGATCAGAAAGGCATTCTTCATTAACGATCCTTTCCTACGTTTCCAAGTTCAACAAATTTCAGAAAAATACACAATTGCATCAATTGTACAAAATTTGTGATTATGATCCTGCAAACTAGTCTTTAGTTTTTCAATAAGAATATTATCGCTGTTCAATAAAAATTTGCAAAATGAGATTTATTTCACCCAATGGGGTGAATGCTAAAATCATCGAGTTTTCACACACGGAAAGAAAATTTAAAGAAATTTTGATGAAAACAAAGGGTTATTGACGGGAACTTCAAAACTGATTGAGATGGAAAAGAAAAAGCGAGTGATATCTTGCAGATCTCTCCTGCACAAAAAAACCCGACTTCGCGAGGGGACGGGGCGATGACTCTTTTCGAAATTTTTTTGCCTTACTGAAACTCCTGGCCAGCTTGACCTGCCATGAAAGAGCACCTCCCCCTGGGGAAAATTAATCCTGGATCTACTTATTTTTCGCAGGGTTTCCAGAACGGATCAACCACATGATGGCATCCATTTTTTCGCCAGAGTTTACTGAGAAGCATTTCTACAGCCACGTACTATGGTCTTATATTGGGATTTCGGCTCCTCATCAGGTACACGGTGAGCAGACGTCAGAAGTATTGAGGTACGTGGAAGTTGACTTTGAGAGAAAAACAGTCCGTGTTAGAGAGTTCTTCCTCTTTTTTTTTTTCCAGATAAACCAGAAGGATGCTGAGCTTAGTTTGAAGACATATTGAAAGGACAAAACTGGAACTACAAGGTTGTCGGTCAAAGTGCTATGCCAACGCTGCTGTGATGGTGGACACAGAAGCGGTGTTCAAAGAATAAGTGAGAGAAACAGCCTGGCAGTGTTGTTCATTTGTGACAGTCATTAACTCAACTTGGTGTGAGTAGATGCAGCCAAGAAGGATACAATAATGGTCACGTCTTTCTACGTGTTCTCTCCTTCAACACAGTGCTGGCAAAAAAAACTCGAATACGCCGTACGTGTGGTTGTTGATTCGGAGTCCAGTACCAGGTGGAGTGCAAGGACAGAAGGAGTAAAGCCCGTCAACAAGTACACTGAGAAGATACTTCAAGTTCTCCAGGACATGATAGACAATGTAAACGAGATCAGTCAAACAAGAAATGACGCAAGGTAGCTGTATAACTGCTTGTTGAGTTACGATTTTCTGACTTTGCTAGAATTTTGAAACAAAGTACTCAGTCGCATCGACCGTTTTCAAAAGAGGCTGCAGAATCCTAGCCTGAACTTCCACGATATTTCCCAAGATTTGAAAGCCTCCGAGATCATTTTGATGAAAGAGAAGTGTTGGTGAGTGAGTCACGCAAAGGTGAGCACACTTCATCCCTTGATCACACACATCACAGGCTACTACGCATGAGTGGAGTTTTCTACCTATCACGTCAACCCAAGGACATCGCCTTAAGCGCGTTCTAGAATGCGCCCCCGAACTGGAAAAAGCAATTGGACTGGAGGAAGCTCCACCCATGAAAGCAAAGGAGGAGGATCTCATCCTGTATACAGCATTGGTTGCTTTGCCGGCCTCTCTGATTCCTCCTCCATTCCTCTTAAGGACCCTGTGACGTGCCCGAATCACGGCCAAATGGAGCTAAACTCCAGTGAGGACGAAAAATTGGAAACAACGCGAATAAGGAACGGAGGAGGGGACGTTACCACCAGTTTTCAACAAATTCAAGTTTGTGAGAAACCTGGAGAAAGACAAAATCCTCAAGTTCCGATGCGAATACACACTGAGGAACCAGATAAAGATTAATTGTAGGAGCTCGCTTCGAGGACGAGCCAAACATCAAGGTCGAGCGCCTTGCCATCAAGCAGAGCAGCAGTGTTCAATCACTGCAGGTTCTTATCCACCACAAGGGTCCTCGCCCCACTCACCAGGACCTTAGGTCAGTGGGAAAGTCCAAGATCAGACCGTATGTTGTTACCCCTTACAGTGCTTCGACTTCCAGATCTTTGGCCACATAGCGGATACATGTAAAAAACAAGAGAAAATGTGGCTTATGCAGCTTGGAACACCACACGAAGATCTGCCTGACGATTCTCAAAAAACCAAGCTCCCGGCACCCAATAATACTACTGACTGCGAAAAGGATTTAGGAGTTCTGGATAGCAGTAATCTAAAACCAAGACGACAGTGCATTTGTGTTTGCAATAAAGCTAACAGAATCCTTGGCTTCATATCTAGAAGTATAAATAACATAAGTCCTCAGGTTGTTCTTCAACTCTCTATATCCTTGGATAGGCCTCATTTAGACTATGCTGCTCAGTTCTGGTCACCGTATTACAGAATTGATATAAATGCACCGGAAAACGTACAGAGGAGGATGACGAAGTTGACCCCAGGTATCAGAAATCTTCCCTATGAGGATAGACTGAGAGCCCTGAATCTGCACTCTCTAGAAAGGCGTAGAATTAGGGGGGATGTGATCGAGGTGTATAAATGAAAACCAGGAATAACTAAAGGGGATGTAAATAGCGTGGTGAAAATTTCCAGCCAAGACAGGACTCTCAGCAATGGTTTCAAGATGGAAAAATTCAGATTCAGGAATGATATAGGAAAGCACTAGTTTGGTAATAGAGTTGTGGATGAGTGGAACAAACTCCCGAGTACAGTTATAGAGGCTAAAACGTTGTGTACTTTTAAAAATAGGTTAGATAAATACATAAGTGGGTGTGGGTGGGTGTGAGTTCGACCTGACTAGCTTGTGCTACTAGGTCTGATGCCTTGCATGGGTCAGTAGGCCTGTTGCACTGTTCCTTCTTTTTTATGTTCTTAAATGCGCCAACTGCGGAAGGAAACACAACACATGGAATTCGAGTTGCCCGGAGAGTGTATTTCGATGGCAGCAGGTGCGGCCACCCTCAGGCCCATCAGTGACCTCACCACTGAAGGTAAAGCCTACCCTGAAGTGGGCTCCTTCGACAAAGGCCTCGGCCATGCATTGCATAGAAGCAGCATAAGCTACTTGTATGTAATTCTTGTTTGTACTCCTTGCATGTGCTTGTTGCTTGTGCTCCTTTCATGTACTTCTTTCATGTACGCCTTGCATTTGCTCCTTGCATTTGCTCTCTGCTTGTGCACCTTGCTTGTACTTTTTGATTGTATTTCTTGTTTGTGCTCCTTTCATGTACTTCTTGCATGTGGTCCTTGCATGAGCTCCTTGCTTGTGCTCTTTACTTGTGCTTTTTGCATGTGTTCCTTGCATGTGCTACTTGGTTGTGATCCTTGCATGTTCTTACATGTTCTCCTTGCATGTTCTCCTTGCATGTTCTCCTTGCATGTTCTCCTTGCATTTGCTCCTTGCATACACTTCTTGCTTATGCTCCTTGCATGTGCTCCCTGCATGTGCTCTTGCTTGTGCTCCTTGCCTTTGCTCCTTGTTTGTGCGTTCTATGGCTCGGAGCTCCATCCTATCTTGTCTTACAGTCCACTCACCATTTTCACCGTCTGCGCTCTGATGAGGTCATACTTTTACCGGAAACATCGTGTAGCAGATTTGGTCTGAGGCAAGTCATCGGGGACAATTTTCTTGTGAACTAAACTGTAGTTGAATGGAAGTTTGGGATGTGTTGCTGGGGGGTTGACGGGAAATTATATACACTGTGTGTGGTGGAGCTGAGATAGGAGGGTCATAAGGGAAAAGATTCATTGTCTAGCAAGATCAGATTTCCAAGGAACGGCAAGGAAATGGAAGCACAGATTGAAGAAACAAGAAGAAGAGGGAATGCCTGTTGTTGTATTTTCTTTTATAATACAGGTTGGAGAACAAGATTTTATACTGACAGTGCTTCCTACTGTGAATATTATTATATAATCTTACATAGGATATGGCTCACGAAATCGTAATGACACGATTGCAAACAAACCACGGTACGGGCGGAATCGAACTCTCATCTATTGAGTTGTAAAACTCTAGACCGGCGCGTTAGCCACTGGGCCACTGAGACGTGAACTAGAGTTCGTCACGGCAACGCTGGAGGAAGATTCATCAGTAAAACTTGCATTTGTGGTCACAGTGGTGCCTATGCTAAATTGCAGCCAGCTGGCCCAGTGACTGACGTGCCGGTCAGGACTTTTACGACTCACTTGCCGGGAGTTCAATGCCATCCATACCGTGGTTTACAAATGATATAGCTGGGCAATATAAGCCCATCATTTGTATATTATATCTTCAGCTTCTTTTCCAATACTGTGTTCTGGGGGGTTTGTGGAGGCTGTGGGAGTGGAAGACCTGGCAGGATACTATGGGAGTCTTCTTTCAAAGTGGTAATTTTAGGTGAAGGTATTGGGAGCTGTGAATGCAGTGTTCATTGCTTCGAGTTTGTTTGGTTGCAGTGGGGTTATCAGGATCCAGGGGGCTCTGTGGATGGTACTGAGGGAGGTTGTGTTTGCTGGTAATCCTGAGTGTGGGCTCCACTTCCCATCTCTGTCCTTGACTCTGTTTCCTGCCCTGTTGCATCTTCGTATCCTGTCAGTTTCTGTCGTTTTTCTCATGTTTTGTCCCCATCGAGGTACACCTCTCGGTAATTTGGCGAGACCCTTATTGTGGTTCCTGCTACAGAATCCTGTTTCACACTGCTTCTGACTTGAAAATAAATTTGGATGGTTTCTTCCCCATGAGTATCCCTCTATTCTCTGTCAGCTGGGTCACGTCGTCTTCTCCTGTCTTTTTCATGATATTTTCAATCTCTTTCCTCCCCTTGCTGTCTATCTCCATACGTTGTTCCTTCGGCCTTCCAAAACCCATGAGCAAAAATTTGTCTCTCCCTTTAATATTCCCATTGCGAGTGTGTGTGTGTGTGTGTGTGTGTGTGTACTCACCTATTTGTACTCACCTATTTGTGGTTGCAGGGGTCGAGTCATAGCTCCTGGCCCCGGGTCTTCGCTGATTGCTACTAGGTCCTCACTTTCCCTGCCCCATGAGCTTTATCATACCTCACCTTAAAACTGTGTATGGTTCACGCCTCCACTACGTCACTTTCTAGGCTATTCCACGGCCTGACTACTCTATGACTTAAGAAATACTTCCTAACATCCCTTTGATTCATCTGAGTCTTCAACTTCCAATTGTGACCTCTTGTGTCTGTGTCCCTTCTCTGGAACATCCCGTCTTTGTGTGTGTGTGTGTGTGTGTGTGTGTGTGTGTGTGTGTGTGTGTGTGTGTGTGTGTGTGTGTGTGTGTGTGTGTGTGTATGCGTGTACTCAGCTAATTGTGGTTGCAGAGGTCGAGACTCAGCTCCTAGCCCCTCCTCTTCACTGAACGCTGCTAGGTTCTCTCTCTGCTTCCTGAGCTTTGTCATACCTCGTCTTAAAGCTATGTATGGTTCCTGCCTCCACTACATCACTTGCTAGGCTATTCCACTTCCTGACGACTCTATGACTAAAGAAATACTTCCTAACATCCCTGTGACTCGTCTGAGTCTTAAGCTTCCAATTGTGACCCCTTGTTTCTGTCTCTCCTCTCTGGAACAACCTGTCTCTGTCCACCTTGTCTATTACACTCAGCATTTTATATGTCGTTATCATGTCTCCTTTGACCCTCCTGTCCTCCAGTGTCGTCAGTCCGATTTCCCTCAACCTTTCTTCGTTGGACATACCCCTGAGCTCCGGAACTATCCTTGTTGCAAACCTTTGCATTTTCTTTAATTTCTTGACGTGCTTGACCAGGTGTGGGTTCCAAACTGGTGCTGCATACTACAGTATGGGCCTGATGTACACATTGTACAGTGTCTTGAACAATTCCTTACTAAGGTATTGGAACGCTATTCTCAGGTTTGCCAGGCGCCTATATGCTGCAGCAGTTATCTGGATGATGTGTGCCTCCGGAGACATGCTCGGTGTTATGGTCACCCCAAAATCTTTCAGCTTGAGCGAGGTTTGCAGTCTTTTGCTACCTAGCATATACTCTGTCTGCAGTCTTCTTTGCCCTTCTCCGATCTTCATGACTTTGCATTTGGCAGGGTTGAATTTAAGAAGCCAGTTGCTGGACCACGTGTCCAGCCTGTCCAGGTCTCTTTGGAATCCTGCCTGATCCTCATCTGATTTAATTCTCCTCATTAACTTCACATCATCTGCGAAAAGGGACACCTCTGAGTCTATCCCTTCCATCATATCATTCACATATACCAAAAATAGCACTGGTCCTAGGACCGACCCCTGTGGGACCCCGCTCGTCACAGGTGCCTACTGTGATACCTCATCCCGTACCCGTATCCCGTATCCCGTACCTTATAGGTATTCTCTGATCCATTGCAGTGCCCTTAATGTTATACGTGCCTGATCATCTAGTTTCTGCACTAATCTTTTGTGAGGAACTGTGTCGAAGGCCTTATTGCAGTCCAAGAAAATGCAATCACCCACCCCTCTCTCTCGTGTCTTACTTCTGTAACTTTCTCATAAAACTCCAGAAGGTTTGTGACACAGCATTTGCCTTACATGAAGCCGTGCTGGTTGTCGTTTATAATCTTGTTCCGTTCCAGGTGCTCCACCACTCTCCTCCTGATAATCTTCTCCATGACTTTGCATACTATACAGGTCAGTGACACTGGTCTGTAATTTAGTGCCTCTTTTCTGTTTTCTTTTTTAAAAATGGGAACTACATTTGGGGTCTTCCATACGTCAGGTAGTTGCCCAGTTTCAAGGGATGTGTTGAAGATTGTGGTTAATGGCACACACAGTATATCTGCTGTCTCCCTGAGGACCCACGGGGAGATGTCCGGTCCCATTGCCTTTGAGGTATCAAGGTCACTTAGCAGCTTCTTCACCTCCTCCTCAGTTGTGTGCATGTCATCCAGCACTTGTTGGTGTATTCCCTGTTGGTGGCCCCTTCTGTCTTGTCTTCTCAGAGTCCTTTCTGTCTCCACTGTGAATACTTCCTTAAATCTCGTGTTGAGCTCCTCGCATACCTCTTGATCGTTTCTTTTGAGTTTCCCACCTTCTTTCCTTAGGCTGATCACCTGGTCTTTGACTGTTGTCTTTCTCCTAATGTGGCTAAATAGCAGTTTCGGGTCAGACTTGACTTTCGATGCTATGTCATTTTCGTACTGTCGTTGGGCCTCCCTCCTTATCTGTACTTATTCGTTTCTGGCTCTTCGACTGATCTCCTTGTTTTCCTGGGTCTTTTGCCTTCTGTATCTCTTCCATTCTCTAATGCACTTGGTTTTTTGCCTCCCTGCACCTTTGGGTAAACCAAAGACTCGCTTTGCTCTTCCCATTGTTTCTGTTGCCCTTGGGAACAAACCTTTCCTCTGCCTCCTTGCATTTTGTTGTTACATATTCCATCATTTCATTTACTGACTTTCCTACAATTTCTCTGTCCCACTGAACCTCCTGCAGGAAGTTCCTCATACCTGTGTAGTTCTTCCTTTTATAATTTGGCTTTTCCCATTCGACTCCTGTTACCCTCTCCACCTGTAACTCTACTATGTAATCAATACTTAGGACTACGTGGTCACTAGCTCCGAGGGGCCTCTCATATGTGATGTCATCAATGTCTGAGCTACTCAGGGTGAACACAAGGTCTAGTCTTGCTGGTTCATCCTCCTTTCTCTCTCTGGTAGTGCCCCTGATGTGTTGATGCATGAGATTTTCCAGTACCACATCCATCATCTTGGCTCTCTATGTTTCGTGACCCCCATGAGGCTCCAGGTTTTCCCAATCGATCTTCCTGTGGTTGAAATCATCCATAACCAGTAATTTCGCTCTGCACAATTGAGCTCTTTGTGCCACCTCACCCAGTGTGTCCTCGATCGCTCTGTTGTTCTCATCATATTCCTCTCTTGGCCTCCTACAGTTCTGTGGTGGGTTATACATCACAGCAATGACTACCTTATGTTCCCCAGATTGAATTGTACCTACTATGTAGTCCATTTCTCCAATCTCGTCCATGCCTCCCATTTCCTCAAAACTCCATCGTTTTTTTATGAGCAGTGCAACCCCTCCTCCCCCTCTGCTCCTTCTATCTTTCCTCAGGATCTGATATCCCGGTGAGAAGACTGCATCTGTTATTGTCTCAGTGAGTTTCGTTTCTGTGACTGCTATGATGTCTGAGGACTTCTCGTTGATTCTTTCATGACACTCATATTTATTTGCTATTTCATAAGGGTTTGTGTACCACACCTTCAGCTTCTTGTCTATCACGGTGGACCTGGGAGAATATTGGGGTTGGGGGAGCAGGAGGCCTGGGGATGACTATGGGGGTTTGTGGTGTTGGTGGGGTTTGTGATGGGGGGCTGAGGGCAGAGTGCCCATAGGGAGCTGCTGTAGGGGTGGGGTTTGTGATGTGGGGGTGGGGGCAGAGGGAACATTGTGCAGGTTTTGGTTGAGCTGCTTCAGTTGCATTGGGGTTGTCACGGTGTGGGTGGGTTTGTGGTGGGGTGGGGACAGAGTGCCAATAGGGGGCTGCTGTAGGGTGGGATTTGTGATGGGGGTGGGGGCAGAGGGAACAGTGTGCCGGTTTTGGTTGAGATTATTCAGTTGCTTCGGGGTTGTTGTGGTTGGAATCCTTCTGTGGATGTCTCTGTAGGGTGTATTTGTCCTTCCACCTGAGTCTGGGTTCTGCTCGTCTTCATTGATACATCCCGTTCCTCCTTTTGTCTTTGTACCCTATCTCTCAGTATCGTCCTTTCCTCCTGTGTTTTGTTGCAATCTAGGTACAAACTCTGGTACTCTGGTTTGTCCCTCAATCGTGCTTTCTCCTGCAGGACCCTGGTTCGAGCTGATTCTGCCTTGAAGATTACTTTGACAGGCCATCTCCTTCCACTCGCAAACCACCCAATTCTCCGAAAATTTGCCACCTGGTTCATGTCTCCCTCACCTAACGCTTTCATGATACCTTCAATCACTTCTCCCTCTGGTTTCTTTCATCGTAGGTTTCCCCATCGACTTCTTGGAGCCCATAGACAAACACTGACGTCTCCCTCTCCTCCTCCCACTGTGTCTCTCTTTGCATCCTCTGAGGTATTTTAACTCCTTCCATCGAAACATTCCTGCCTTCAGCCCCTGCTCTTGCTGCAACCCCTATGCTCAGTGGACTGTCTTCCTTGCACATCTGTTCCCTACTACTGTAGTTGACTGTTAGTCTCTGCATATATTGTCTAATTCATTGTCTCCAGGCTTCTCATTTGGTCTTCCTGTACTCATCTTTTCATGAATTCCTACATCCCCCTCGTCTGTGTCTGGTATAGAAGTTCCTGATGTCATGTCTGTACTGTCATTTGTCTCCCTAGTCTGTTTCAGGTTTTTTAGCTCCTCTTCTAAGCATTTTATCTTATCTTTTGCAGCTAAGACTTGTAGTCCCCACTTCCTGCTCTCTTCAGTTATCCTCTCCTACATTACCCTGCCGAGCTCTGCTAGCTTCCTCCTTCACTCTTCCTCCATTTTTTGAACTCTAACTCCCAATCTTCCCTCCCAGGTTCCTCCCTCCTGGGTTTGACCTCCAGACCCCTGCATCTTCACCCTCTTGGGTTACCCATTTTTTTTACCACAGAAAGGAGCTTGTGTGTGAGAGAGAGGGAGAGAGAGAGAAGTATAGTCACTTGTCAACCCCTCAGCATCGTTTGATCATCTGACCACAAGGCTGTTTTTACGACACTTAAGATCCCAACAGAACGAGGTGAGGAGTCCACACACACAACCTGGCTATGGGAAAGAGGTAATTGGCCAGCCCTTTGATCTGAGCTCGCCACCACCGATTGGAATGCTCTTCTCCAAGGGAATGTTGACAACCAAGTGAAAGCCTTTACTGGACACATCCTTAATCTACAACAAGAACACATTCCTCACCGGCAATATGTGAAGAAGCATACAGATCAGCCTCGGTTTGGCTTTCATTGTAGAGAGGCTTCTACTGCTAAGTACAAAGCATGGCGAAGGTATAAGAGACATCTTACCACCTATAACAGGAACTTGCACAGGCAAGCCTGTAGGCATATGGTTGACGTTCAAAAGTGGGTCATTGCTAAATGGGAGGTGAACACAAAAAGAAAGCTAGCATCAGGTAGGGTAGGCTCCAAAACCTAGTGGTCCCTGGTTAAGGACAGACAAGGTTATTATCTGCCTGATGAGCTCATTCCACCTCTAAATCGACAGGATGGGACCACCTCTACTAGTAGTCAGGAGAAGGCAGACCTCTTTGTCGAACACTTTGATACCAAAATGCAAGTTCCTGATCCAGTAAGGGACCCTCCTTGGTTAGCTGCAAGAACTGTGTCAAAACTGTGGTGACAAGGCAGGTGGAGGTGCATTTCCTTCTTAAATCGCTTGACCAAGAAAAGGCTGTGGACCCAGACAATTTGAGCCCAAGATTGCTGAGAAGATGTGCAGACCAGCTAGCAGCACCTCTAACTTGCATCTTTCAGCACTGCCTAGTACAGTGTAAATAGCCCTCTCTGTGGAAAGAGGCAAATGTAGTCCCTGTTCACAAAAAGAAGAGCAGAGCAGAAATCAGCAACTACAGACCAGTGTCACTCCTGTCAGTCACTGGTAAGATCCTTGAGACAATAATCTCAAGACAAATGAAAGAGTTTTTTGACTACCACTCACTACTTTGTGATCGTCAATATGGCTTCAAGAAAGGTTACTCTGCTGCTGATCTGTTGTTAAACCTCTCCACTAAGTGGCACCAGTCACTGGATGAATCCAAGCAGACATCCTCTGGCCTAGATCAAGTTTTCATGATAACATTGCCTCGACGTTACTCTGGGTCTACAGTGCTACATAAGCAGTGCAGCCAAGATACGAGTTTAATCTATCAGTGGAGATTACTTTTTATTCACTTTTATTCACTTTCATTCACTTTTTCATTCACTTTTTTATTCTCACAACCGCTCTAAAGGTGTTTTTGAGTGTTTGATTTCGAGCTTCACGCAGCTGGACATGGAACGAGATTTCGCACTGAAAGAATTACACAAACACATTTTGTTATCATCCCTTCCTCCACCTCTGATGAAAAAAAAAAAAAAAATAGCTGCATTTTTTGAGCCTCCGATCAGAGGCTTAAAAGATACATACATCGGTTTATATTGTGTAAGTTAGTAATAAAAGAATGACTCTAATGTTCAGGATATCCAAAACGGAAAGTCAAAATAAGACAGGCGGGCGCTCGCGCACGCCCACACAGGGCCAGGGCATGTGTCTCGATCCCAGCAACCACAATTAGGTGAGTACACACACACACACACACGTGAACGAGATTATTTGGTGTTTCTTCCTCTCTCCGGACAAACACAACTGCTGCGACCACCGCTTCCCACCAATGTGAGGGAGATTTATTTGGTGTTTCTGGTAGCGGGGAGTAAATGATACGTCTTCGGAGGATTCTTACTTCATTTGCAAAGTCGTGGTGGGTACACAAGCTTGTGTGTTTGTGCCCATGGCCCAGGAGGGCCATGCCCACTAGGGAGAGAGGGAGCAGGCTTGTTGTCTGAGTCTAGGCCGCTGAGTGAGTGAAAGCGAGTGGGACCAGCGTCCCACTGACCTGGGCAGGCCTAGAGAGGGCAGCACCTGAGTGCTGTGAAATATGAACTAAGCTGGCAGACAGTACAGGCTGTCTACACACACACACACACACACACACACACACACACACACACGGCAGTAGTGTGTAGTGGGTCACAAAGGCTCCGAGAATTTGGTGTTTTTAGGGCACACGTGAGCTGCTAGCAGCAACCAGCGGTAGTGTCAACGTCAGTGACTAACCCTACAAGTGATAACCAAAGTCATTAGTTATAAAAAAGGCGATAGGAAGACTGAAATTATATTACAAAAATTCAAAGTGCCAATTCGTTAGGGGCCTAGTAAGCACCTTTTACCACAGTTACAAATATACAAAGAACCAACGAGTGTGAAAGTAGGTGTCCAAGAATTACGAGAGGTTTGTAACAAGTGAAATGTGGTGCAGCATACAGTGAGAGTGAAAAAGTTAATAAGAAAGGGAAGAGAAGAAAAAATATATAACTAGGGAAGGATTAGGCCTTCTTGAAATAGTGACGTCATAACAGGTGGTGTGCCAATATAAGTAATAAGTGTGCTAACTGACTGTGAATTGTATCCTACCAAAAGTGAAAAGTGAAATCACTTGAGCACGTGATGTACGAGGATAAATGGATATAACTATCACAGGTGAAGGAATTCCAAAAAAGTATTAGAAGGTTTACGTGTACGGCCTGGAGATCTAACCGGCAACTTGTCATCGCCCCATTGTCAGTGCAAGTACTCTCATGTTGTGGTTGCATGTGGTCAGATTCTGGTCTCTACACACTGTTAGATACCGGTCACTCACTCCTGCAAGCTATTACCAGAATTAGAGTAGAAACAGCATAGATAAGGTGGAGTTTGAATTGATAAGTGTATGAGAAGGAGATGGGCAGCTAGCGAGAGCTAATCTCAAACACATACAAGTGCTAGGCGCTTGTAGAGGCTGGTAGAGGCTAAGATTTAGAACTGCTAGTGTAATTATTGGTATTTTATTAGCAGTATGGATACATAGAAGCGAGGAGCATTATTTCTGGGCATACACACACACACACACACATACTCCGACAGACATAACAGTGCACATACACCAGGGCTTGCGGGCATTCGCGACTGACTGTACATGCTTACATACATACACAGCCATGAAACGGTCATTTTATAACCATACACCCCAAACTACCCATCCACTAGACATCCTGACCACACATACCCTCCTAAATCCCTCGATCCCTTTCTCCCCACCCCCCAGTTCCCTCTCTGCTCTCTTTCTCTCTCTCCCTTTCTCTCTCTCTCTCTCCCTTTCTCTCTCTCTCCCTCTATCCATCACTCTCCCTCTCCTCTCTCTCTCTCTCTCTCTCTCTCTATCTTTCTCCCTCTCACGTTCTATCTCACATACACACACCTTCTGTGAAAATTTGTGTGGACTCTCTCCAAGTGAGTCGCCTACCCTGGCAAACTCTGTTGACACCGAGCTCTGAGGTGGGTACTTCAGCCTCACAAGTGGCTTATAGGACAGATTTTCACAAATGATTGATGTTGCAAGAAACTCGCCTGCATGCACGTATAAAGGACTAACTTACTTGGTGTTGCAGCATATATCCTGATCTTCAACTTCCCTAAGCTTAGCCTTAGCCCCTTTGGACTTCCCCTCAGAAACCACATGCAACCGGGAGCCTTAATTCCTGCAATATTCAATCGTTATTAGTGACCTGCCTGCACCTCAGAAATTCCTATATCCAAGAGGGTATGTATCCCCTAGTACAACTATGCAGACACGTACACTAGCTTCTACATAGACAAGAGACACTGGTACATACTGGGCATGCACTCCCAGCTGCAACACAGGCCCACAGATCAACTCACTCACAATCTCCCCAGACACTGGCCAGAAATCTATGAGATAAAGTGGAGGTCTTGTCTTACTGTATGGGCCTGACGGAGGTCATCTACAGTACATTGAGGTGCCTCTACCAGATTTCCCCAGGTCTCAAATGTGAAGACACGTGGGGGGCGCCGTCTGCTGATCACGGCATGTCTTGTCCAGTTGGTGTCTGTCTTAAGAAGAACGAGCTGGTCTCTCGTCCAGACCCTCGTCTCTTCGTTCAAACTAGGGCTGCCAGTTCTCCCTAGCTAACTTATCCTAGTGTTTGCCTACATTATCGGCCTATTACTACCTATGTTAAGGTCTTAGGTCTAAATTATTATTATCTACAGTTGCCTTAGTAAACCTAATATTAATATACTAACAGTAAAACTACCTACTCCTTCCCTGAAGGGTAAATCTATAAATTAAATAAATGCCTTACATAGGTAGTAATAGGCCGATAATGTAGGCAAACACTAGGATAAGTTAGCTAGGGAGAACTGGCAGCCCTAGTTTGAACGAAGAGACGAGGGTCTGGACGAGAGACCAGCTCGTTCTTCTTAAGACAGACACCAACTGGACAAGACATGCCGTGATCAGCAGACGGCGCCCCCCACGTGTCTTCACATTTGAGACCTGGGGAAATCTGGTAGAGGCACCTCAATGTACTGTAGATGACCTCCGTCAGGCCCATACAGTAAGACAAGACCTCCACTTTATCTCATAGATTTCTGGCCAGTGTCTGGGGAGATTGTGAGTGAGTTGATCTGTGGGCCTGTGTTGCAGCTGGGAGTGCATGCCCAGTATGTACCAGTGTCTCTTGTCTATGTAGAAGCTAGTGTACGTGTCTGCATAGTTGTACTAGGGGATACATACCCTCTTGGATATAGGAATTTCTGAGGTGCAGGCAGGTCACTAATAACGATTGAATATTGCAGGAATTAAGGCTCCCGGTTGCATGTGGTTTCTGAGGGGAAGTCCAAAGGGGCTAAGGCTAAGCTTAGGGAAGTTGAAGATCAGGATATATGCTGCAACACCAAGTAAGTTAGTCCTTTATATGTGCATGCAGGCGAGTTTCTTGCAACATCAATCATTTGTGAAAATCTGTCCTATAAGCCACTTGTGAGGCTGAAGTACCCACCTCAGAGCTCGGTGTCAACAGAGTTTGCCAGGGTAGGCGACTCACTTGGAGGCAGTCCACACAAATTTTCACAGAAGGTGTGTGTATGTGAGATAGAACGTGAGAGGGAGAAAGATAGAGAGAGAGAGAGAGAGAGAGAGAGAGAGAGAGAGAGAGAGAGAGAGAGAGAGAGAGAGAGAGGAGAGGGAGGGAGAGTGATGGATAGAGGGAGAGAGAGAGAAAGGGAGAGAGAGAGAGAAAGGGAGAGAGAGAAAGAGAGCAGAGAGGGAACTGGGGGTGGGGAGAAAGGGATCGAGGGATTTAGGAGGGTATGTGTGGTCAGGATGTCTAGTGGATGGGTAGTTTGGGGTGTATGGTTATAAAATGACCGTTTCATGGCTGTGTATGTATGTAAGCATGTACAGTCAGTCGCGAATGCCCGCAAGCCCTGGTGTATGTGCACTGTTATGTCTGTCGGAGTATGTGTGTGTGTGTGTGTGTGTGTATGCCCAGAAATAATGCTCCTCGCTTCTATGTATCCATACTGCTAATAAAATACCAATAATTACACTAGCAGTTCTAAATCTTAGCCTCTACCAGCCTCTACAAGCGCCTAGCACTTGTATGTGTTTGAGATTAGCTCTTGCTAGCTGCCCATCTTCTCATACACTTATCAATTCAAACTCCACCTTATCTATGCTGTTTCTACTCTAATTCTGGTAATAGCTTGCAGGAGTGAGTGACCGGTATCTAACAGTGTGTAGAGACCAGAATCTGACCACATGCAACCACAACATGAGAGTACTTGCACTGACAATGGGGCGATGACAAGTTGCCGGTTAGATCTCCAGGCCGTACACGTAAACCTTCTAATACTTTTTTGGAATTCCTTCACCTGTGATAGTTATATCCATTTATCCTCGTACATCACGTGCTCAAGTGATTTCACTTTTCACTTTTGGTAGGATACAATTCACAGTCAGTTAGCACACTTATTACTTATATTGGCACACCACCTGTTATGACGTCACTATTTCAAGAAGGCCTAATCCTTCCCTAGTTATATATTTTTTCTTCTCTTCCCTTTCTTATTAATTTTTTCACTCTCACTGTATGCTGCACCACATTTCACTTGTTACAAACCTCTCGTAATTCTTGGACACCTACTTTCACACTCGTTGGTTCTTTGTATATTTGTAACTGTGGTAAAAGGTGCTTACTAGGCCCCTAACGAATTGGCACTTTGAATTTTTGTTATATAATTTCAGTCTTTCTATCGCCTTTTTTATAACTAATGACTTTGGTTATCACTTGTAGGGTTAGTCACTGACGTTGACACTACCCCTGGTTGCTGCTAGCAGCTCACGTGTGCCCTAAAAACACCAAATTCTCGGAGCCTTTGTGACCCACTACACACTACTGCCGTGTGTGTGTGTGTGTGTGTGTGTGTGTGTAGACAGCCTGTACTGTCTGCCAGCTTAGTTCATATTTCACAGCACTCAGGTGCTGCCCTCTCTAGGCCTGCCCAGGTCAGTGGGACGCTGGTCCCACTCGCTTTCACTCACTCAGCGGCCTAGACTCAGACAACAAGCCTGCTCCCTCTCTCCCTAGTGGGCATGGCCCTCCTGGGCCATGGGCACAAACACACAAGCTTGTGTACCCACCACGACTTTGCAAATGAAGTAGAATCCCCGAAACGTATCCTTACCCCCGCTCCCGAAACACCAAATAAATTCCCCCTCACATGGTGGGAAGCGGTGGTCGCAGCAGTTGTGTTTGTCCGGAGAGGGAAAAACACCAAAAATCTCGTTCACGGTGTGTGTGTGTGTTGCGTGTGTGTGTTACCAAAAAATTGGGGTTCGGGGTCGAGATCATGCCCGGCCCGTGTGGGGGGCGCAAAGCGCCGCCTGTTTTTTTTGACTTTCGTTTTTTGGATTCCTGAACATTAAGTCATTTTTTTTATTACTAATTTAAAAATAAAAACCGATGTATGTTTTTTTAAAGCCTCTAAAGGGAGGCTCAAAAATGCAGCTATTTTTTTTTTTTTCATCAGAGGGGGAGGAAGGATGATAAAAAATTTTGGGTTTTGTAATTCTTTCAGTGCGAAAAACTCGCCTGTCCCTGCGTGAAGCCGAAATCAAACACTCAAAAACACCTTTAGAGCGGTTTTGGGGAAAAAAAAAAGTGAATGAAAAAGTGAAAAAGTAAAAAAAAGTGAAAAAAAGTAATTCCCCTGTAGATTAAACTCGTTTCTTGGTGCAAATGCTTATGTAGCACGTAACCCAGAGTAACGTCGAGGTAATGTTATCACCAAACTTTTATCAGGCCAGAGGGTTCTGCTTTTTCAAACTGCAGCATTTTTTTCTGCTCCACTTCAGTTTATTCCCTCCATAATCATATTTTATTCTGCTCCACCTCATTTTTTCCCCCTTTTCAATTTTATTTTGCTCCCTTTAGTTTTTTCCTCCCTTTTTAGTTTTTCCCTCCATTTTCATTTTTTTTTCCTCCATTTAAGTTTTTTTTTTCCCCAAATTTTTAGTTTTTTTTTTCTCCATTTTCAGGGTAAGGGACCTAGGATTGGCAGAGAGCATGCATAGTTCCTTTGTATAAAGGCAAAGGGGATAAAAGAGAGTGCAAAAATTATAGGGGATAAGTCTTTTAAGTGTACCTGGTAAAGTGTATGGTAGAGTTATAATTGAAAGAATAAAGAGTAAGACGAGAATAGGATAGCAGATGAAAAAGGGAGGCTTTAGGAAAGGTATGAGGGTGTGTGGACCAGGTGTTTACAGTGAAACATATAAGTGAACAGTATTTAGATAAGGCAAAGAGGTCTTTGTGGCATTTATGGATTTGGAAAAGGCGTATGACAGGGTGGATAGGGGGGCAATGTGGCATATGTTGCAAGTGTATGGTGTAGGAGGTAGGTTACTGAAAGCATTTGAAGATTTTTTTACGAGGATGTGGGGGCTCAAGTTAGAGTATGTAGGAGAGAGGGAAATTTTTTCCAGTAAAAGTAGGCCTTAGACAAGGATGTGTGATGTCACCGTGGTTGTTAATATATTTATAGAGGGGTTGAAAGAGAAGTAAATGCGAGGGTCTTGGCAAGAGGCGTGGAGTTAAAAGATAAAGAATCACACACAAAGTGGGAGTTGTCACAGCTGCTTTTTGCTGATGACACTGTGCTCTTGGGAGATTCTGAAGAGAAGTTGCAGAGATTGGTGGATGAATTTGGTAGGGTGTGCAAAAGAAGAAAAATTTAAAAGGTGAATACGGGAAAGAGTAAGGTTTTATGAGGATAACAAAAAGTTTAGGTGATGAAAGATTGAATATCAGATTGGAGGGAGAGAGAAATGGAGGAGGTGAACGTATTCAGATATTTGGGAGTGGACGTGTCAGCGGATGGGTTATGAAAGATGAGGTGAATCATAGAATTGATGAGGGAAAAAGAGTGGTGCACTTAGGAGTCTGTGGAGACAAAGAACTTTGTCCTTGGAGGCAAAGAGGGGAATGTATGAGAGTATAGTTTTACCAACGCTCTTATATGGGTGTGAAGCGTGGGTGATGAATGTTGCAGCGAGGAGAAGGCTGGAGGCAGTGGAGATGTCATGTCTGAGGGGAATGTGGTGGTGTGAATATAAAGCAGAGAATTGTAGTTTGGAAGTTAGGAGGAGGTGCGGGGTTACCAAAATGTTGTCCAGAGGGGTGAGGAAGGGTTGTTGAGGGGGTTTGGACATGTAGAGAGAATGGAGCGAAACAGAATGACTTCAAAAGTGTATCAGTCTGTATGGAAGGAAGGCGGGGGGAGGGGTCGGCCTAGGAAAGGTTGGAGGGAGGGAAATAAAGGAGGGTTTTTTGTGCGAGGGGCTTGGAAATTCCAGCAGGCATGCATGAGGTGTTTGATAGGAGTGAAGGAGACAAATGGTTTTTAATACTTGACGTGCTGTTGGAGTGTGAGCAAAGTAACATTTTTGAAGGGGTTTTAGGGAAACCGGCAGGTCGGACTTGAGTCCTGGAGATGGGAAGTACAGTGCCTGCACTCTGAAGGAGGGGTGTTAATGTTGCAGTTTAAAAACAGTAGTGTAAAGCACCCTTCTGGCAAGACAGTGATGGAGTGAATGATGGTGAAAGTTTTTCTTTTTCAGGCCACCCTGCCTTGGTGGGAATCGGCCAGTGTGATAATAATAAAAATTTTTTTTCAGTTTTTCCTCCTCCATTTTCAGTTTATTCTCCTCCATTTTCAGTATATTCTTCTCCATTTTAACGGTATATTCTTCCTCTCCATTTTAACAATGTATTCTCCATTTTCACAGTTGATTCGTCTCCATTTTCGAAGATAATTCCGTTTTATTTTCCTAGTTTATTTTGCTCCATTTCCACAGATTTTTTTTTACTAAATGATAGAAAAAAAAATTAAATGTTAAAGAAGATAAACGTTGGGTATATAAATCTATGAGCTGTGTTTCACAGGCCACACGTACAGTAGAGTCAATATTTACCTAAAATATGAAATGTGGGTTAAGGTAATCTTTCCTCACCCAAATCTGGTTTATATCTTCAAAAATACTTCCTCATCGGATATCCTTGCTTCTGGTTGAATGGACCGGTTTTATTTACCATGACCAATTTATTTTAAGACAGACTGATTTAAAGAAGAGTCCATCTGCCTTTCTTTAGTAACAGAATATTATAACATAATAACTCATAGGACTTGAATATTCCCATCTTATGTTTAGTTAATGTTGTAGATACATAAACACTGCTTTTGTAAATATGAAGAATGTATTAACTAAGTAAAAGGACACAAGTGTAACTATTGTGACATTTTACTGTGGGAACGTTTCGCTCTCCAGGAGCTTTAATCAAGCCTTTCAAACAATACATGGACACAGAGGGTATATATAGGCTTAGAGTGAGGTGCAATACTAGTGGTAGTAGTAGTAATATTAGTTGTAGTAGCAGCCTATATATACCCTCTGTGTCCATGTATGTTTGTAACGGCTTGACAAACTCATGGAGAGCGAAACGTTGCCACAATTAAAATGTCACATTAGTTACACTTGTGTCCTTTTACTTAACATATTGTCGGCAATTCTACCATTATTATTACATGAAGAATGTACATACTTTCTGGCGAGTTTTCTTTGGTATTATGTCACTAATTTTTTTAAGTGTATTTAGATTTGAAGTTCGTTATTTAAAAAGTTTTAAAAGATCATTAACTTAGAGAATATTAAAATTTTTTTTTCTGCTTTCATCATACAAACTTTTCTGGGATCAATGTTTGGAATTTTAAATGATGTAAATCCCATTGTTTTTGGGGTTTCTAGCCTTCAGGACATCTTGCCGTAATCTTGCGAGTTGTTGCAAGATCCCGGACTAATCAGCATAGCTGAACTACAAAGTAAAGGTTCCCAACGATTTGCCTCAGAGAAATCTCCCCAAATGTTCCCCCCGCAAAATATTACCAGCAAACTGCTGAGACCGTAATGGACGACAACTGCAATATACAAACGTAAGAAGATTTAGCGGAAAAACACAAGATTCACGAAGGAAAGGAAAGAAAATCAGTAAAAAAATAGAATTACAGAAAATTTTGCTTTTAGGTCACGTTCCTCCCTGAGACTTAATGATATTCAACACTTTCGTAACCACGCCAGGAAAAATATTACCTTTTAACGATTCGCACTTCGAAATTAAAAATATTGAAGGATAGTAAAAATATCATTTTGGATTTAAGAACAATTGGAAATTATAGATTATATCTTACAAAAAAAATAGCTAATTTCTTGTTGTAGGCTCTGGCTTGATGGGTACCTAGTCAACAGTACGGATATTGTGGTTGGGAGAGTGATAGCCACAATGAAACACATACCCAGCACCTGATGGCCTTTAGGTACCCGAAGGGTACCTTTAAGAGGTTTCCCGCTTTTTTTTTCTTCCTTCAAATTTACGCCTTATCCAAATGCTTCTATTTTCACATTTGTGAGATTATTTTTTATAATCAAGGGGAAGCGCTAAACCCCCATGGATTAAACGCGCCTGGGGGTGTGAAGGCATCGGCTTAATTCGGGAACTGGAGCACAGATCCAAAATTTCCTAAATCAAGAGCCCCTCACCAACACAAGGAACTTTCCCGAGGGAACAATGTGTAGAGAAACTAAGATCAAATTTTTGGGAGCACTGGTATGTGCCCTATAACTAAAGTTGTTTAACTGGGTTCCCCAAATACCTGGTAGGAACATAAAAACTTTTAAACCCGAGTACCGTAAATTTCCCAAAATTTCGAAAAAAATTTACTTGGTCATTTTTTCCCAATCCCACTACCATAAAAAAAGTGAGGAAGCCCGGAGAGGCAAATTTTTTTTTTTCGCTTAACCCCCGTCAGTTTTCTTTTTCCGTTCTGAAAACTCTATAGTGTTTTTAATGGCCCGGTTTTATCTTAGGGGGCAGGGTATTTTAAACCCCCGAATTTTCTTTTCGTTTTTGCACAGGACTACAACTCGACCACTACTACCACAAAAAGGTAAGTACCACAACACACACACACACACACACACACACACACAACACACACACACACACACACATTCACATTCACCCACACATAATTCACTCACCCACCCACCTTAAATTTACTCATCCACACACTCACAAATCCACCACTCATTCACACAACAATACGGCACATACACCCCCGAAGCCCTTTTCATCCCAGCTTTTGGCCCCCCCCTGTAAATTTGACGAGGGGGCCTACTGCGCAGGGGAAATGTTTCTGGAGATACCTACTGTTTTTACATGTTTTAAGGGCACATATGCAACAGTTAGACAACTTTATTCCGAAACGTTTTGCCTCCGAGGTTCTTTAGTCGAAAACAGAAAAATAGGCAGGAACAGTGGGATGTGAAGACGGGTTTTAAACAGTCCTCCCCTTGTAGGTAGAATTTGAGGTTGTCGTCCTCGGCCGGGGGAAGTTCAGTTCCTAGTCAAATTATCGAAGATAAAACGACAGTGCGGTGATTAAAAACTGTCGGAAGGAGAGGTGCGAGTGTAGTGTTGTAGTAGTAGTGTAGTTAGTGTGGAAAATTAAACCCTGAGAGGTCATGTCCCCTTCAGATCAACACTTCTCACTTGAAAAAACTTGTCCAAGGTGTTTTTGTACAAGAGCCATGTTTGCAGTGCTGACAAGATGAACATCAAAATGGTATACAATACCACAGGTTGTTAGGTAAGAACCCAAAATAACAGTTAGACAACTTTATTTCCCAAACGTTTCGCCTACACAAAGGGTTCTTAGTCGAATACAGAAAATAGGCAGGAACCGTAGAGTGTGGGGGAAAGAATGTAATCAGTCCATCACCCTTGTTCGTAAAAATTTTTAGGTTGTCAGTCCCCCCGGGCCCCGGAGAAGTTTTAGTTCCATATCCCCGGGCTTCTGAAGATCAAACGGGCAGGCGGTGACTTAAATACTGTGGAAGGAGAGGTGCAGAGTAGTAGTTAAATGTAGTAGTTGTAGTAGTATAGTAGTGTAGTAGTATAGTAGTAGTAGAGTAGTAGTGAGAAATTTTAAAAAATGAGAGGTCATGTCCCTCTCGTCCAACACTTTTCACTTGAAAAAACTTTTTCCAAGGTGTTTTCTGTACCAAGATGCCATGTGTTTCGGTTTCTACAAGATGAACATCAAAATGAATACAAATTTTCCCTTTTCAGAAAGCAACAATGCATCTTTTGGGACAGAAAACACCTTTTGGGCAAGCTTTTTTAAGTGAGAAATGTGGATCTGAGAGGGACATGACCTCCAGTGGTTTAATTTTCAACTACTACACTATACATACTACTATCTATACTCTACTACTACTAAACTACTACACTCTGCCCTCTCCTTCCACAGTATTTAAAATCACCGCACTGTCGCTTGATCTTCAGTTTTTTCCCGACTATGAAAGAACTTCTCCAGGGGGAGGGACTGCAACCCAAATTCACGGGAAAAAGGGTGGGGGGACGATTAATCGTCTTCACATCTCTACTGTTTTTGCCCCATTTTCTGTATTCGACTGAAGAAAAACCTACTGTGTAGGCGAAACGTTTCGAAAAAAAGTTTTTAAGTTGCATAGTGTCTTACCAACAACCTGCGGATTGTATACCATTTTTATTTTTCTCTTTTCAGACACTGCAACACATGGGATCTTGGGACAGAAAAACCCTTTGGGAAAGCTTTCAAGTGAGAAGTGTTGGATTGAAGGACATTTACCTCTCGTGGTTTTTAAATTCTCACTATACATACTACTATACTACTACTACTACTACAACTACCTACTCTGCACCCCCTCCTTCCGACAGTAATTTAAGGGGCACCCCCACGCCTTGATCTTCAGATGTTCCTGACTATGGGGAAATAACTTTTCCAGGCCGAGGGACTGAAACCCCAAAATTTTACACACCAGGGGTTGGACTGATTAATTCTTTACATCTCTACTGTTCCTGCCTATTTTCTGTATTCGACTGGAAAAACCTACTGTGTAGGCAAAAGGTTTCGGAATTTAAATTGTCTAACTGTTGCATATGTGTTTACCTAACAACCTTCGGTATTGTATACCCTTTATGTTCATGTTGTACATGTTCTTTTCCATTTTTTTAAAGTTGGTTCTCTACCATGACTGGAGAATGAGTCGGCTAATCGGTTTTCAATTTGTACCACCGTTTTTGGTTCCTTTTGCCACGGAAAAAAAAGTCCCAGTTTTCCATTTTTCAGTAAATAAAATTTTTTTTTAATTAACTCAAAAAATGTTTCTTCTGATCTATTTAAAA
>NC_069423.1:39820825-39851120 GCF_026875155.1 Cherax quadricarinatus | reverse complement strand
CTCCTCTCCTCTCCCCTGTGTCTCCTTTGCATCCTCTGAGGTATTTAGCTCCTTCCATCGAAACATTTCTGCCTTCAGCCCCTGCTCTTGCTGCAACCCCTATGCTCAGTGGACTGTCTTCCTTGCACATCTGTTCCCTACCACTGTAGTTGACTGTTAGTCTCTGCATATATTATGTCTAATTCATTGTCTCCAGGCTTCTCATTTGGTCTTCCTGTACTCATCTTTTCATGAATTCCTACATCCCCCTCGTCTGTGTCTGGTATAGAAGTTCCTGATGTCATGTCTGTACTGTCATTTGTCTCTCTAGTCTGTTTCAGGTTTTTTAGCTCCTCCTCTAAGCACTTTATCTTATCTTTTGCTGCTAAGACTTGTAGTCCCCACTTCCTGCTCTCTTCAGCTATCCTCTCCTACATTACCCTGCCGAGCTCTGCTAGCTTCCTACTTCACTCTTCCTCCATTTTTTGAACTCTAACTCCCAATCTTCCCTCCCAGGTTCCTCCCTCCTGGGTTTGACGTCCAGACCCCTGCGTCTTCACCCTCATGGGTTACCAATTTTTTTTTACCACAGAAAGGAGCTTGTGTGTGAGAGAGAGGGAGAGAGAGAAGCATAGTCACTTGTCAACCCCTCGGCATCGTTTGATCATCTGACCACAAGGCTGTTTTTACGACACTTAAGATCCCAACAGAACGAGGCGAGGAGTCCGCACACACAACCTGGCTATGGGAAAGAGGTAATTGGCCATCCCTTTGATCTGAGCTCGCCACCACCGATTGGAATGCTCTTCTCCAAGGGAATGTTGACAACCAAGTGAAAGCCTTCACTGGACACATCCTTAATCTACAACAAGAACACATTCCTCACCGGCAATATGTGAAGAAGCATACAGATCAGCCTCGGTTTGGCTTTCATTGTAGAGAGGCTGCTACTGCTAAGTACAAAGCATGACGAAGGTATAAGAGACATCTTACCACCTATAACAGGAACTTGCACAGGCAAGCCTGTAGGCATATGGTTGACGTTCAAAAGTGGGTCATTGCTAAATGGGAGGTGAACACAAAAAGAAAGCTAGCATCAGGTAGGGTAGGCTCCAAAACTTAGTGGTCCCTGGTTAAGGACAGACAAGGTTATCTGCCTGATGAGCTCATTCCACCTCTAAATCGACAGGATGGGACCACCTCTACTAGTAGTCAAGAGAAGGCAGACCTCTTTGCCGAACACTTTGCTACCAAAATGCAAGTTCCTGATCCAGTAAGGGACCGTCCTTGGTTAGCTGCAAGAACTGTGTCAAAACTGTGGTGACAAGGCAGGTGGAGGTGCATTTCCTTCTTAAATCGCTTGACCAAGAAAGGCTGTGGGGCCCAGACAATTTGAGCCCAAGATTGCTGAGAAGATGTGCAGACCAGCTAGCAGCACCTCTAACTTGCATCTTTCAGCACTGCCTAGTACAGTGTAAATAGCCCTCTCTATGGAAAGAGGCAAATGTAGTCCCTGTTCACAAAAAGAAGAGCAGAGCAGAAATCAGCAACTACAGACCAGTGTCACTCCTGTCAGTCACTGGTAAGATCCTTGAGACAATAATCTCAAGACAAATGACAGAGTTTTTTGACTACCACTCACTACTTTGTGATTGTCAATATGGCTTCAAGAAAGGTTACTCTGCTGCTGATCTGTTGTTAAACCTCTCCACTAAGTGGCACCAGTCACTGGATGAATCCAAAGTCAGCTGTGTGGTAGCACTGGACATTGCTGGTGCTTTCGACCGGGTGTGGCACCAGGGCCTCTTAGCAAAACTTCAAGCACTGGGAATTGCAGGCTCTATGCTATGTCTCCTCAGTGATTACCTTCATGATAGATCTCTAAGGGTAGTTCTCAATGGAACAGAATCAGCAAGACATTCTATTGGGGCAAGTGTTCCACAAGGAAGCGTGCTGGGAACATTGTTATGGAATGTCTACTTCAACGACCTTCTTCATCTCATCCCAGAATCCCATGCATATGCAGACGACTGTACACTGACATTCACTTATCCAAGAGAAGAAATACCAGCTGCTCTAAGCTACATCAATCACCAGCTAAGAGCTATTTAAGCGTGGGAAAATAGATGGCAAGTAACATTTGCTCCTGAGAAAATGCAATTGATGATGGTCTCTAGGCACCATGATTGTAATGCTTTTGAGGTAGTAATGATGAATGGGAGGGTGTTGGCACCTGAAGAAGATATCCTTGGGGTGAAATTTGACTCTAAACTAACCATGAAGAACCATGTTGTAAATCTTGCAAACAAGGCAGCCAGGAAGCTTACAGCACTTCGCCATATCTCACATCTGCTTGACATTAGGGGTTGCAAGATTCTGTACGAGGCACAAGTACGCTCACACCTTGAATATGCTCCACTTTCTTGGTTTGCCTGCCCCCCCTCTCATCTGCGACTGCTTGACAGAGTAGAGAACAGAGCAAGACGTCTCATCTCTCGCCTGGACCCATCCTGGATAGATCTGTCATTTCAGCAGAGCCTTCAACATAGGAGGGATGCAGGTGGCCTTACTGTTATGTACAAGGCGAATGTCAAAGTACCACACTTGGATCCACTTCGAGGACAGCGTGAAACAAGCTTTTATGCCACACGACGGGCAGAAAGCAGCAACTTCACTCTGGCTGTACCCTTCTCCATAACATCACTCCATCTGAGATCATATATACCCAGGATAACTCGAGTATGGAACATATTCGTACAGCATAATGATGTCAACGAGATAAAGTCAGTTGATCAAATGAAAATGCTGGCCTACAGATGGCTCCAACTTCATCCTGTTCCCTACTTGTATGTCTCATAACAATAAGAAAGCTTTCAAATGTTGTTGGTAACAGCTCTTAGCTTGCCAATATAGTTAGGAATCCTTAACCTGTAAATAGTTTGTCAATAAAGCTAGGGATCCTTAACCTAACCTGTCAAACCCTGTGTAAAAAAAAAGAGAGGGAGAAAGAATGATAGGGAAAAGGCTAGGGATGATGAGTGGGAAGAGAGGGAAGTAAGGGGAAGCCAGGGGGTAGGGGTATGAGGAAAGGGAAGATGAATGGAAGGTGTGTGTGAGGGGGAGAGAGAGAACGAGAGGGGGAGAAAGATAGAAAGAGAGAGAGATAAAGGAGAGAGAGGGGAAAGATGGATAGAGAGAGAGAGAAGATAGAGAGAGAGAGAGAGAAATGTAGGGTGGGAGGGAGATCAAGCGGGAGAGAGAGAGGGGGTTGGGAGTGAGGGACGGAGGGGGTTAGGGGGTATGCAAGGTCACTTTTCACAAGCAGGCAAGGAGTTTGAGGGGGGAGGGGTAGGATGAAAAGAAGATGAATGGAAGGTGTGTGTATGTGAGATAGAACGTGAGAGGGAGAAAGATAGAGAGAGAGAGAGGAGAGGGAGGGAGAGTGATGGATAGAGGGAGAGAGAGAGAAAGGGAGAGAGAGAAAGAGAGCAGAGAGGGAACTGGGGGGTGGGGAGAAAGGGACCGAGGGATTTAGGAGGGTATGTGTGGTCAGGATGTGTGGTGGGTGGGTAGTTTGGGGTGTATGGTTGTAAAATGACCGTTTACACGGCTGTGTATGTACGTATGTATGTACAGTCAGTCGTGAATGCTCGCAAGCCCTGGTGTATGTGCACTGTTATGTCTGTCGGAGTATGGGTGTGTGTATGTGTGTGTGTGTGCATGCCCAGAATAATGCTCCTCGCTTCTATGTATCCATACTACTAATAAAATACCAATAATTACACGAGTAGTTCTAAATCTTAGCCTCTACCAGCCTCTACAAGCGCCTAGCACTTGTATGTGTTTGAGATTAACTCTCACTAGCTGCCCATACACTTATCAATTCAAACTCCACCTTATCTATGCTGTTTCTACTCTAATTCTGGTAATAGCTTGCAGGAGTGAGTGACCGGTATCTAACAGTGTGTAGAGACCAGAATCTGACCACATGAAACCACAATATGAGAGTACTTGCACTGGCAATGGGGCGATGACAAGTTGCCGGTTAGATCTCGAGGCCGTACACGTAAACCTTCTAATACTTTTTTGGAATTCCTTCACCTGTGATAGTTATATCCATTTATCCTCGTACATCACGTGCTCCTCAAGTGATTTCACTTTTCACTTTTGGCAGGATACACTTCAGAGTCAGTTAGCACACTTATTACTTATATTGGCACACCACCTGTTATGACGTCACTATTTCAAGAAGGCCTAATCCTGCCACCTTCCCTAGTTATATATTTTTTCTTCTCTTCCCTTTCTTATTAACTTTTTCACTCTCACTGTATGCTGCACCACATTTCACTTGTTATAAACCTCTCGTAATTCTTGGACACCTACTTTCACACTCGTTGGTTCTTTGTATATTTGTAACTGTGGGGTAAAAGGTGCTTACTAGGCCCCTAACGAATTGGCACTTTGAATTTTTGTTATATAATTTCAGTCTTCCTATCGCCTTTTTTATAACTAATGGCTTTGGTTATCACTTGTAGGGTTAGTCACTGACGTTAACACTACCACTGGTTGCTGCTAGCAGCTCACGTGTGCCCTAAAAACACCAAATTCTCGGAGCCTTTGTGACCCACTACACACTACTGCCGTGTGTGTGTGTGTGTGTGTGTGTGTGTGTGTGTGTGTGTGTGTGTGTGTGTGTGTGTGTGTGTGTAGACAGCCTGTACTGTCTGCCAGCTTAGTTCATATTTCACAGCACTCAGGTGCTGCCCTCTCTAGGCCTGCCCAGGTCAGTGGGACGCTGGTCCCACTCGCTTTCACTCACTCAGCGGCCTAGACTCAGACAACAAGCCTGCTCCCTCTCTCCCTAGTGGGCATGGCCCTCCTGGGCCATGGGCACAAACACACAAGCTTGTGTACCCACCACGACTTTGCAAATGAAGTAAGAATCCTCCGAAGACGCATCATTTACTCCCCGCTACCAGAAACACCAAATAAATCTCCCTCACATTGGTGGGAAGCGGTGGTCGCAGCAGTTGTGTTTGCCCGGAGAGAGGAAGAAACGCCAAATAATCTCGTTCACGTGTGTGTGTGTGTGTGTGTGTGTGTGTGTGTGTGTGTGTGTGTGTGTGTACTCACCTAATTGTGGTTGCAGGGGTCGAGACACATGCCCTGGCCCTGTGTGGGCGTGCGCGCGCGCCCGCCTGTCTTATTTTGACTTTCCGTTTTGGATATCCTGAACATTAGAGTCATTCTTTTATTACTAACTTACACAATATAAACCGATGTATGTATCTTTTAAGCCTCTGATCGGAGGCTCAAAAAATGCCGCTATTTTTTTTTTTTTTTTTCATCAGAGGTGGAGGAAGGGATGATAACAAAATGTGGTTGTGCAATTCTTTCAGTCCTGAATGACTCTCGTTTTACAGTTTTTATGTACTGATAAAATTTTCATTATTTTTTGTGCGAAATCTCGTTCCATGTCCAGCTGCGTGAAGCTCGAAATCAAACACTCAAAAACACCTTTAGAGCCGTTGTGAGAATAAAAAAAGTGAATGAAAAAGTGAATGAAAGTGAATAAAAGTGAATAAAAAGTAATCTCCACTGATAGATTAAACTCGTATCTTGGCTGCACTGCTTATGTAGCACTGTGGACCCAGAGTAACGTCGAGGCAATGTTATCATGAAAACTTGATCTAGGCCAGAGGATGTCTGCTTCTCAAACTGCAGCATTTTATTCTGCTCCACTTCAGTTTATTCACCTCCATAATCATATTTTATTCTGCTCCACCTCAGTTTATTCTCCATTTTCACATTTTATTCTGCTCCACTTTCAGTTTATTCTCCTCCATTTTCAGTTTTTCTCCTCCATTTTCAGTTTTTTCTCCTCCATTTTCAGTTTTTTCTCCTCCATTTTCAGTTTTTCCTCCTCCATTTTCAGTTTATTCTCCTCCATTTTCAGTTTATTCTCCTCCATTTTAAGTATATTCTTCTCCATTTTAACGGTATATTCTTCCTCTCCATTTTAACAATGTATTCTCCATTTTCACAGTTGATTCGTCTCCATTTTCGAAGATAATTCCGTTTTATTTTCCTAGTTTATTTTGCTCCATTTCCACAGATTTTTTTTTACTAAATGATAGAAAAAAAAATTAAATGTTAAAGAAAATAAACGTTGGGTATATGTTTCACAGGCCACACCTACAGTAGAGTCAATATTTACCTAAAATATGAAATGTGGGTTAAGGTAATCTTTCCTCAGCCAATCTGGTTTATATCTTCAAGATACTTCCTCATCGGATATCCTTGCTTCTGGTTGAATGAACCGGTTTTATTTACCATGGCCAATTTATTTTAAGACAGACTGATTTAAAGAAGAGTCCATCTGCCTTTCTTCAGTAACAGAATATTATAACTTAATAACTCATAGGACTTGAATATTCCCATCTTATGTTTAGTTAATGTTGTAGATACATAAACACTGCTTTTATAAATATGAAGAATGTATTAATTAAGTAATAGGACACAAGTGTAACTATTGTGACATTTTACTGTGGCAACGTTTCGCTCTCCAGGAGCTTTATCAAGCCGTTTCAAACAATACATGGACACAGAGGGTATATATAGGCTTAGAGTGAGGTGCAATACTAGTGGTAGTAGTAGTAGTAATATTAGTTGTAGTAGCAGCCTATATATACCCTCTGTGTCCATGTACTGTTTGTAACGGCTTGACAAACTCCTGGAGAGCGAAACGTTGCCACAATAAAATGTCACATTAGTTACACTTGTGTCCTTTTACTTAACATATTGTCGGCAATTCTACCAATATTATTACATGAAGAATGTACATACTTTCTTGCGAGTTTTCTTTGGTATTATGTCACTAGATTTTTTGAAGTGTATTTAGATTTGAAGTTCGTATTAAAAAAGTTTTTAAAGATCATTACTTAGAGAATATATAATGATTTTCTGCTTTACATCAGTACAGAACTTTTCTGGGATCAATGTTGAATTTTAAATGATGTAAATCCTATTGTTGGTGTTTCTAGCCTTCAGAGACAGTCTTTGCAGTATCTTGTCAGAGTTGTTGGCAAGGATCCCGAGACTTATTCAGCAGTAGCTGAGCTTACAAGTAAATGGTTCCCAACGATTTGCCTCAGAGCAAATCTGCCACAAATTGTTCCCGGCAAAAGTATTTACCCAGCAAACTGCTGAGACCTGTAATGGACGACGAAGCTGCAATATACAACGTAAGAAGATTTAGCGGAAAACACACAAGGATTCACGAAGGAAAGTGGACGAAAATCAGTAGAAAATAGAATTACAAAATAATTTTTGCTTTTAGGTCACGTTCCTCCCTGTGACTTACTGATATTCAACACTTTCGTAACCTACGCCAGGAATAATATTTACCTTTCCTACGACTTCGCCACTTCCGAAATTTTTAAATATTTGAAGCTGATGGCTTCAACTCATTCATTTTGGATTTACAGAACAATTGGAAATTACGAGGATTATATCTTACAAAAATATAGCTAATTACTTGTTGTAGGCTCTGGCTTGATGGCCTACCTAGTCAACCAGTAGCGGATATATGTGGTTGGGAGAGTGATAGCCACAATGAACACACTACCCAGCACCTGATGGCCTTTTAGGTATCCCGGAAGGGGTACCTTTAAGAGGTTTGCCCTGCTTTTTTTTTCTTTCCTTCAAATTTACGCCTTATCCTAATTGCTTCTATTTTCAACATTTGTGTAGATTATTATTATAATCAAGGGGAAGCGCTAAACCCGTATGATTATACAGCGCCTGGGGGGGATGTGGAAGGCATTCAGGCTTAATTCGGGGAAACTGGAGCACAGATCCAATTCCCTAAATCAAGAGCCCCTCACCAACATCAAGGAACCTTCCCCGAGGGGAACATTTGTGTAGAGAAACTAAGATCAAATTATTGGAGCAGCTGGTATGTGCCCTATAACTAAAGTTGTTTATCTGATTCCCAGTATCCTGGTATGGATCAAATAACTTCTATAACCCTGAGTACCGTAGTTTCAAACGTTCGAAAAAATTGACTTGGATCATTTACAAAGTCACACTACCATAAAAGAGTGAGGAAGCCAGGAGAGTCAAATTTTTCTTTTCGCTTAACCTCGTCAGTTTTCAGTTTACCTGTTCTGAAGCTCTATAGTATTTAATGGCTGGTGTATCTTAGCGCAGGATAGTACCTACGTATTACTTTTCGTTTGTGCACAGGAGCTACAACTCGACCACTACTACCACAAATAGGTAAGTACACACACACACACACACACACATTCACATTCACCCACACACTAATTCACTCACCCACACACTAATTCACTCATCCACACACTCATTCACAAATCCACACACTCATTCACACACACACATACGCACATACACACCCACGTAGCCTTTACATCTCTACAGCTTCTGATGCCTCCCCCGTATTCGACTGAGGAAGCCTACTGCGCAGGCGAAATGTTTCTGGAGAAACCTAACTGTTGTACATGTGTCTTATCCTATTTGGTATAGTTGGATTCTATACCATGACTGGAGAATGAGTCGGCTAATCGGTTTTCAATTTGTACCACCGTTGTGGCTTCCTTCTGCCACAGGAATACATAAGTCCCAGTTTACCAGGTTTATTCAGTAAATAAAATTTATTTTTAATTAACTCAAGAATGTTTCTTCTGATCTATTTCAAAATTGTATTAACGAAGCGTTATAAGTGTAGACCTAATATGTCCAAATTGGAAAATTTACTGAAATTGTTAAACACTTTTAATGACAGTGGACCCCCGGTTAACGATATTTTTTCACTCCAGAAGTGTATTCAGGTGCCAGTACTGACCGAATTTGTTCCCATAAGAAATATTGTGAAGTAGATTAGTCCATTTCAGACCCCCAAACATACACGTACAAACGCACTTACATAAATACACTTACATAATTGGTCGCATTCGGAGGTGATCGTTATGCGGGGGTCCACTGTATTTGTGTCAGAACAGTTACTGAAGAATGTCTTTTCTGATCGGTTTCAAACTTTCACCAGTTTGATACTCTCTTTGAGCTGTGTAAATTTCGATTTGCCCATTTCCTCAAGCAAATTGTTTCCCCATGTAATAAGTATATGCCTCACTTGATCAGATTTAAACCCTAAGTATTTTCGAATTAATTTTGGTTTTGGTTGGTGCTAATTTGACTCTTTTTTCTTGAAAATGTTATTAAATCAGATTTTTTTAATAAAAAAGTTATTTCAGGGCTACAGAATTATTATTTTTATTATCATTATCATAAAGCGCTAAACGCGCATTTTTTTTTATTAAATGGAATGTAAATGAACAAAAAAAAAACGTGGTTTGTATTTTTTATTAGTTTAAGGGGAAATTTTCCTAGTTCTCAAAACATTCTTAAAAATATTTTCGGATGCTTTGTCACAAATTTTCATATATTATTCTAAATATCCTTATTAGATCAGCTTCACGTTTTTAAGCTTCGTGTAATGTATCTTCGGCAAGATTCATGGGACGATTTGTACGCGTGAGTGTTCTAAGTACAATATTATATTGGTCACTGCAAGATTTTTGTTTCCGTGTGGAGGCTGGAGACAGTCTACTCTGGCTTCAAATTTCAACCCTCGGGCATTCTAAATGATAGATAATTTACCGTATTGTATTATTTTACCTTGATGCTGGAGAGAGGCTCTTGATTCATGGAACTGGTCTTATCTTTCCCTTGCTCTGAACGAATTTGAATGCGTCCCATTCCACATGCGCTGTATGACCCCTACGGATTTATGACATCGATTAAAGTATAATTGTGAATGGCATCAGTCTTCAATGGCTTATACATCGGATGAAATGGCTGGAACGTTATATGGGTTTAGGCTGTATAGGCACAAATTATGTTTTATTCTGTGCAATAACTGCAAAATTCTTTTTCTAGTTAACTACATTCATACTTCAATCATAATAAGTCGCAGTGTCTGACTATTAGGTAATTCCTGAGTAAATCAGTCTAGTGTTCTTTTATGTGCTAATAACAGCAGACTGACTCAGCTACTACTGCTAATACTACTACTACTACTACAACTACTACTACAACTACAACAACAACTACAACAACTACTACTACTACTACTACTACAGCAACAACTACTACTACAACCACTACTACTACAACTACTACTACTACAACAACTACTACTGCTACAACAACTACTACTACAACAACTACTACAACAACTACTACTACTACTACAGCAACAACTACTACTACTACAACTACTACTACTACAACAAAAACTACTACTACTACTACTACCACTACCTACAACAACAACTACTACTACTACTACAGCAACAACTACTACTACTACTACTACTACTACAACTACTACTACTACTACAACTACTACTGCTACAACAACTACTACTACAACAACAACTACTACAACAACTACTACTACTACTACAACAACAACAACTACTACTACAACTACTACTACTACAACAAAAACTACTACTACTACTACTACTACCACTACCTACAACAACAACTACTACTACTACTACAGCAACAACTACTACTACAACTACTACTACTACTACTACTACTACTACTACCACCACTACTACCACTACCTCTCTACTTCCTTTCCTACCACGTCTCTTGTCCCGTCCCTGTCTGCTGGCCTACATCTACTGCCTCTCCTGTTAGTGTGACTTTGTAAATGGTCCGAGTCGGACCGAAAAGTCGTCGTAAGCTCCTCTCTCCTGTGCTGGTTATTTGTGTATTGTAAAAAATATCAGTCTGCTCTTAAGATCGCATCAGAATTTTATGTAAGTTGAGCTCATATACAGCCTACTTAAAGTTGGTCAGTCATTGACCAATTTTTGGGTTGATTTCGGCCTGTATAGGCTCCAATTTGCTTTTATTCATTTTTTATAAAAAACTGTAAAAAATTAAATAGCGGGTTTCATGTGATAATTTCTGAGTGTCGCATTAGATTAAATTCCGCACTTTCAGGCTGATTACTTCATAGAGCAACATCTGAACTTAATATCATTAATGTGTTTGTAATCACAGTGACCGAACAATAAATTGATTTAGGCTAAGCCCTGACGTGTATTTGTTGTGATGATTTGTTGTTTTTTTTAGGGTTAGATTTTGATACATATATGAAACAATTTCTTAAGTATTTTGTTATTTACATATGATTTTTAAATTCACGAAATTGAGCCATTCCACGTTCACCTTCATGACTTAACCGTAGACAATGTGAAGAGAGAGAGAGAGAGAGAGAGGAGGGTGGGAGAGAAATAAAAGATAATGAAAATTCAGGAACCCAAATATCCCATTATCATACAACTAGCCATGATTATCGTCATCATATTCATCGTCACTTGAAATGGTCAGTAAAACATAATACTAGGTCCTTAGTTGGCAAGGTGAGCGTTGCTATTTAAGCCAAGATCGCAAGTTCTGCCTATTCGGCACGACATATATATATATATATATATATATATATATATATATATATATATATATATATATATATATATATATATTGTGTGTGTGTGTGTATATGTACAAACACTGATCTCTGGCTGAAGGAGACTCGAACCTACGAACCTTGGAACACGGTAAGATAAGATAAGATAAGATTTCGTTCGGATTTTTAACCCCGGAGGGTTAGCCACCCAGGATAACCCAAGAAAGTCAGTGCGTCATCGAGGACTGTCTAACTTATTTCCATTGGGGTCCTTAATCTTGTCCCCCAGGATGCGACCCACACCAGTCGACTAACACCCAGGTACCTATTTGCTGCTAGGTGAACAGGACAACAGGTGTAAGGAAACGTGTCAAATGTTTCCACCCGCCGGGAATCGAACCCGGGCCCTCCGTGTGTGAAGCGGGAGCTTTAGCCACCAGACCACCAGGCCACCAGTCTACCCACACTGGCCCAATACCAATATCTCTAGTAAGGCTGATGCATGCAGGGGATGAGATGAAAAGCTGTAAGCCTTCTCCCTGACAGCTGACTGCCTTGGATCAAAGTCTAGCGCAAGCTGGACTCCAAGGTATTGGTCCAGTGTGGGTAGATTGGTAATGCACTGCGTACCTTGTTCCAAGGTTCGTAGGTTCGAGTCTCCTTCAGCCAGAGATCAGTGTTTGTATATAATATATATATATATATATATATATATATATATATATATTATATATATATATATTATATATATATGTCGTGCCGAATAGGTAAAACTGGCCAATTAACAAGAACTCATTTAAAATTAAGTCCTTTCAAAAATTTTCTCTTATGCGTTTAAAGATATATATTTTTCATTAGTGTTGATGTAAAAATTTATAATTTTACACCAAAAGGAACTTAGAAAACTTACCTAACCTTATAACAAGCGCAGTTCATTTTAGCCTAACCCAACTAAATATATTTTAGATTTATTTACAATAATTTATTGCTAAACAAACACAGTGAAATATAGTTTTTTCGCTAGGTTCAGAATGAACCTATATGTCCTATATGTCAAGATGAGCGTTGCTATTTAAGCCAAGATCGCAAGTTCTGCTTATTCGGCACGATATATATATATATATATATATATATATATATATATATATATATATATATATTATATATATTATATATATATATATATATTGAGGAATTGTTAAATGTTGATGAAGATAGGGAAGCTGTGATTTCGTGTATAGGGCAAGGAGGAATAACATCTTGTAGGAGTGAGGAAGAGCCAGTTGTGAGTGTGGGGGAAGTTCGTGAGGCAGTAGGTAAAATGAAAGGGGGTAAGGCAGCCGGGATTGATGAGATAAAGATAGAAATGTTAAAAGCAGGTGGGGATATAGTTTTGGAGTGTTAGTGCAATTATTTAATAAATGTATGGAAGAGGGTAAGGTACCAAGGGATTGGCAGAGAGCATGCATAGTTCCTTTGTATAAAGGCAAAAGGGACAAAAGAGAGTGCAAAAATTATAGGGGGATAAGTCTGTTGAGTATACCTGGTAAAGTGTTATGGTAGAGTTTTATTGAAAGAATTAAGAGTAAGACGGAGAATAGGATAGCAGATGAACAAGGAGGCTTTAGGAAAGGTAGGGGGTGTGTGGACCAGGTGTTTACAGTGAAACATATAAGTGAACAGTATTTAGATAAGGCTAAAGAGGTTTTTGTGGCATTTATGGATTTGGAAAAGGCGTATGACAGGGTGGATAGGGGGGCAATATGGCAGATGTTGCAGGTGTATGGTGTAGGAGGTAGGTTACTGAAAGCAGAGAAGAGTTTTTACGAGGATAGTGAGGCTCAAGTTAGAATATGTAGGAAAGAGGGAGATTATTTCCCATTAAAAGTAGGCCTCAGAGAAAGATGTGTGATGTCACCGTGGTTGTTTAATGTATTTATAGATGGGGTTGTAAGAGAAGCAAATGCGAGAGTCTTGGTAAGAGGCGTGGAGTTAAAAGATAAAGAATCACAGCTAAAGTAGGAGTTGTCACAGTTGCTCTTTGCTGATGACAATGTGCTCTTGGGAGATTCTGAAGAGAAGTTGCAGAGGTTGGTGGATGAATTGGGTAGGGTATGTAAGAGAAGAAAATTAAAAGTGAATACAGGAAAGAGTAAGGTTATGAGGATAACAAAAAGATAGGTGATGAAAGATTGGATATCAGATTGGAGGGAGAGAGTATGGAGGAGGTGAATGTAATCAGATATTTGGGAGTGGACGTGTCAGCGGATGGGTCTATGAAAGTTGAGGTGAATCATAGAAATGATGAAGGGAAAAGGGTGAGCGGTGCACTTAGGAGTCTGTGGAGACAAATAACTTTGTCCTTAGAGGCAAAGAGGGGAATGTATGAGAGTATAGTTTTACCAACGCTCTTATATGGGTGTGAAGCATGGGTGATGAATGTTGCAGCGAGGAGAAGGCTGGAGGCAGTGGAGATGTCATGTCTGAGGGTAACGTGTGGTGTGAATATAATGCAGAGAATTCGTAGCTTGGAAGTTAGGAGGAGGTGCGGGATTGCCAAAACTGTTGTCCAGAGGGCTGAGGAAGGGTTGTTGAGGTGGTTCGGACATGTAGAGAGAATGGAGCGAAACAGAATGACTTCAAGAGTGTATTAGTCTGTAGTAGAAGGAAGCTAGCGTAGGGGGTCGGCCTAGGAAAGGTTGGAGGGAGGGGGTAAAGGAGGTTTTGTGTGCGAGGGGCTTGGACTTCCAGCGGGCGTGCGTGAGCGTGTTTGATAGGAGTGAATAGAGACAAATGGTTTTTAATACTTGACGTGCTGTTGGAGTGTGAGCAAAGTAACATTTGTGAAGGGATTCAGGGAAACCGGCAGGCTGAACTTGAGTCCTGGAGGTGGGAAGTACAGTGCCTGCACTCTGAAGGAGGGGTGTTAATGTTGCAGTTTAAAAACTGTAGTGTAAGGCACCCTTCTGGCAAGACAGTGATGGAGTGAATGATGGTGAAAGTTTTTCTTTTTCGTGCCACCCTGCCTTGGTGGGAATCGGCCAGTGTGTTAATAAAAAAAATAAAAAATATATGTATATACTAGAATGATGGTTTGATGGGTGTGATGAGAGCTTTCCTGATGAGGGGAGGCGAGCTATGATACATTCCTAGGTACGGCCAACAGGCGTACTGCAGTGTTCCTCCTTTCTTACGTTCTTAGGTTGATCTCCAGGCCTCTCTTATGCTTGCTTTCCATTTTAAATTTATATTTACACAAAAATAGAAGATTCACTCTTATGCAGATTATATTTGTGTGCTCTGTTATGTATGATGGGATTGATTTCAGTGGAGATGGCGGGCGGTCGTTGTTGTAAATGTAACCGTTGTTGACTTGCATTGTTGTTGTAGTGAGTGAACAGTAATAAACATTAAACATTAATGTTTTCCTCCTATTTTGTCATTGCTTAATTTACTCTCCCACAACAGCTTTCAATCACTTTTCATTTTTATATTTTGATTTCTTGTGAGTTTGTTTTTGTGATACTTTGGGATATTATGGTACTCGTGTGACAACTTCTTTTTGTAATGTATATTGAAGTCAAAAAGGTAACACCCAAAAAACTCTGTAGAAGAGAAGGTAACCCTTTTTTAAACTACTACTACTGCATATCCTCTCATGTAAATTTAAAAGGGAAAGTAATGGTATATATCGGTATGTACAAAGCATTAAACATATTTGCTGCTCTGTACTGTAAGCATTTCTTCAGTAGAGTGGGTAATTAACTGTGAATTTGTTAAGAATTCAGTAAAACTGTTTTCATTGATATAAGATATTTTGAACACTTAGAATAAAAAGAATCCTCTATTATTAACTGTAAAACCTAGTATTAACTTGTAATAGTAAAATGATGAGCAATAGACAATGTAAAGATTAGCCAGTGCTTGCCATCACTTCATTATATTGGTCTTAATTAAAAAATAATGATTGATGCCTTCAGTTCTTCATATTCTTAAAATATTAAATATCATTGTATTAAGATAATCACTTAAGATATCATAAGTAACGTCAAAAGAAATCTGGAGTGTAATTCTCCAGAAATTCAGCCCCAAACAAAAGTTGTTGTGAATTTCCCATTCTAGTTAATGTTACAGTCCTATGCGGTAAAATCATTTGGTGTTACCTCTGCCTGTTTGAGACTAGTTGCGAGTAGTTAGTCGAGTTACTGGTGCATAAAACACTCCTGACAACAGTATTGGCTTTGTTCACTAGTGTGTATCTGGTTTATTTTCTATCCACGTTTGTTAGCTAGGTTTAAGGCCCATCGAACAAACGAGTGTCATTAACTCAGCAATCAGAAGGGGAAATGTATGTACATATACATTATATATATATATATAATATATATATATATATATATATATTATTTATATATATATATATATATATATATATATATATATAGAGAGAGAGAGAGAGGAGAGAGAGAGAGAGAGATAAAAAGGCTTCAAGGAAGAATATTTGGATTTCTTCCTGAAGCCATTTGAATATTCCACTTCCCCTACCACCCCATCTTTTAAACTATTTTTTTTTACCAATAGGAATATTTTATTACATAATATTGGCACAGAAGATTTAAGAGATACATTGTTGATATAAAGGTGGCATATACGGTACATGTTGTTACGTGTGTATCACCGATTATAAGGCGAAAATCTCATCCAGCTCCTCAGAGCTGGGGCGTGTGCCCAAAATGCAGCATGCATTACCCCTTTGAACAGCCGCACTGAGACGCTGGAACAGAAAACTAGCCGCCCTGGGATCCCTAGTTACCCTGATGAGTCTTTTCCCAGCTCCTTAAGGAAATTAGATGCACTTTTTCCCCCATGAGCCAAGGGTCTCTGAGCCTATGGGAACAAACATATATATTATATATATTATATATATATATATATATATATATATATATATATATATATATATATATTATATATATATATATATATATGTGAGGATGACAAGAAACAGATGATGGCTGATGTTATGAATGAAAAGAAGTTGGATGTCCTGGCCCTAAGTAAAACAAAGCTGAAGGGGGTAGGGGAGTTTCGGTGTGGGGAAATAAATGGGATTAAATCTGGAGTATGTGAGAGAGTTAGAGCTAAGGAAGGGGTAGCAATAATGTTGAAAGATCAGTTATGGAAGGAGAAAAGAGAATATGAATGTGTAAATTCAAGGATTGTGTGGATTAAAGTGAAGGTTGGATGTGAAAAGTGGGTCATAATAAGCGTGTATGCACCTGGAGAAGAGAGGAATGTAGAGGAGAGAGAGAGATTTTGGGAGATGTCAAGTGAATGTATAGGAACCTTTGAACCAAGTGAGAGAGCAATTGTGGTAGGGGACCTGAATGCTAAAGTAGGAGAAACTTTTAGAGAGGGTGTGGTAGGTAAGTTTGGGGTGCCAGGTGTAAATGATAATGGGAGCCCTTTGATTGAGCTTTGTATAGAAAGGGGTTTAGTTATAGGTAATACAAATTTTAAGAAAAAGAGGATAAATAAGTATACAAGATATGATGTAGGGCGAAATGACAGTAGTTTGTTGAATTATGTATTGGTAGATAAAAGACTGTTGAGTAGACTTCAGGATGTACATATTTATAGAGGGGCCACACATATATCAGATCACTTTTTGGTTGTAGCTACACTGAGAGTAAAAGGTAGATGGGATACTAGGAGAACAGAAACATCAGGGAAGAGAGAGGTAAAGGTTTATGAACTGAAAGAGGGAGGGAAGAGTATATGGAGAAAAAGAGAGAGGTTAAGAGAGCGGTGAAGCAATGTAAAAGGAGAGCAAATGAGAGAGTGGGTGAGATGTTATCAACAAATTTTGTTGAAAATAAGAAAAAGTTTTGGAGTGAGATTAACAAGTTGAGGAAGCCTAGAGAACAAATGGATTTGTCAGTTAAAAATAGGAGAGTAGAGTTATTAAATGGAGAGTTAGAGGTATTGGGAAGATGGAGGGAATATTTTGAGGAATTGTTAAATGTTGATGAAGATAGGGAAGCTGTGATTTTATGTATAGGGCAAGGAGGAAGAGTCAGTTGTGAGTGTGGGGAAAGTTCGTGAGGCAGTAGGTAAAATGAAAGGGGATAAGGCAGCCGGGATTGATGGGATAAAAATAGAAATGTTAAAAGCAGGTGGGGATATAGTTTTCGGGTGGTTGGTGCAATTATTTAATAGATGTATGGAAGAAGGTAAGGTACCTAGGTGAAATTTAAGACACTTGTGCAACATCTGGTTATCTTTATTGTAGACGTTTCGCCATCCAGTGGCTTTATCATTACAGATTCTTGGACATAATTAGAAAACAGAAGAACTATATACAAAAGATGAGGTAATCAGTCCCTCAGCCTTGGAGGTGGTGTTTACAGCACCGTGGTTGTAGAGATTCTGAAGCACAGGTAAAGAGACTGGCGCTTATATAGGCGTCAGTGGAAAGGGACGTGTAGCAGACGAGGGCATAGTCACTGGTAGGCGGGATTCCCCAGTGGAAGTAGGTCCTACCCAAATCGATTGGTTGGTTGTAGAAGCCGTGAAGAAGGTCATGTAGATGCCCTCTGAACCAAGATTCCATGATGTTGTGGTGCCTGACAAGTTGTGCAAGACAGGTATTCAATACCGACAAGATGAAATTTAAGACACTTGTGCAACATCTGGTTATCTTTATTGAAGACGTTTCGCCATCCAGTGGCTTTATCAATAAAGAGGACATCTACATGACCTTCACGGCTTCTACAACAAACCAATCGATTTGGGTAGGACCTACTTCCACTGGGGAATCCCGCCTACCAGTGACTATGCCCTCGTCTGCTACACGTCCCTTTCCACTGACGCCTATATAAGCGCCAGTCTCTTTACCTGTGCTTCAGAATCTCTACAACCACGGTGCTGTAAACACCACCTCCAAGGCTGAGGGACTGATTACCTCATCTTTTGTATATAGTTCTTCTGTTTTCTAATTATGTCCAAGAATCTGTAATGATAAAGCCACTGGATGGCGAAACGTCTACAATAAAGATAACCAGATGTTGCATAAGTGTATTAAATTTCATCTTGTCGGTATTGCATACCTGTCCTGCACAAGGTACCTAGGGACTGGCAGAGAGCATGCATAGTTCCTTAGTATAAAGGCAAAGAGGACAAAAGAGAGTGCAAAAATTATAGGGGGATAAGTCTGTTGAGTATACCTGGTAAAGTATATGGTAGAGTTATTATTGAAAGAATTAAGAGTAAGACGGAGAATAGGATAGCAGATGAACAAGGAGGCTTTAGGAAAGGTAGGGGGTGTGTGGACCAGGTGTTTACAGTGAAACATGTAAGTGAACAGCATTTATATAAGGCTAAAGAGGCTTTTGTGGCATTTATGAATTTGGAAAAGGAGAATGACAGGGTGGATAGGTGGGCAATGTGGCAGATGTTGCAGGTGAATGGTATAGGAGGGAGGTTACTGAAAGCAGTGAAGAGTTTTTACGAGGATAGTGAGGCTCAAGTTAGAGTATGTAGGAAAGAGGGAGATTATTTCCCAGTAAAAGTAGGCCTTTGACAAGGATGTGTGATGTCAACGTGGTTTTTTAATATATTTATAGATGGGGTAGTAAGAGAGGTAAATACGAGGGTCTTGGCAAGAGGCGTGGAGTTAAAAGATAAAGAATCACACATAAAGTGGGATTTGTCACAGTTACTCGTTGCTGATGACAATGTGCTCTTGGGAGATTCTGAAGAGAAGTTGCAGAGGATGGTAAATGAACTTGATAGGGTATGTATAAGAATAAAATTAAAAGTGAATACAGGAAAGAGTAAGGTTATGAGGATAAAAATATTAGGTGATGAAAGATTGGATATCAGATTGGAGGGAGAGAGTATGGAGGAGGTGAATGTATTCAGATATTTGGGAGTGGACGTGTCAGCGGATGGGTCTATGAAAGATGAGGTAAATCATAAAATTGATGAGGGGAAAAGGGTGAGCGGTGCACTTAGGAGTCTGTAGACACAAACAACTTTGTTCTTGTAGGCAAAGAGGGGAATGTATGAGAGTATAGTTTTACCAACGCTCTTATATGGGTGTGAAGCATGGGTGATGAATGTTGCAGCGAGGAGAAGGCTGGAGGCAGTGGAGATGTCATGTCTGAGGGCAATGTGTGGTGTGAATATAATGCAGAGAATTCGTAGCTTGGAAGTTAGGAGGAGGTGCGGGATTGCCAAAACTGTTGTCCAGAGGGCTGAGGAAGGGTAAACAGAATGACTTGAAGAGTGTATCTGTCTGTAGTGAAAGGAAGGCAGGGTAGGGGTCGGCCTAGGAAAGGTTGGAGGGAAGGGCTTGGATTTCCAGCGGGCATGCGTGAGAGTGTTTGATAGGAGTGAATGGAGACAAATGGTTTTTAGTACTTGACGTGCTGTTGGAGTGTGAGCAAAGTAACATTAACGAAGGGATTCAGGGAAACCGGCATGCCGGACTTGAGTCCTGGAAATCGGAAGTACAGTGCCTGCACTCTGAAGGAGGGGTGTTAATGTTGCAATTTAAAAACTGTAGTGTAAAGCACCCTTCTGGCAAGACAGTGATGGAGTGAATGGTGGCGAAAGTTTTTCTTTTTCGGGCCAACCTGCCTTGATGGGAATCAGCCAGTGTGTTAATAAAAAAAAAAAATGATATATATATATAATATATAAAATATAAATTTTATAATATATATATATATATATTTTAAAAATTTTTTATATATATATTCGTCCCCGTGCGTGAGGAAAAGTTAAATAATGGGAAGTAGCGAGGGATTTTAATAGTAAAAATAGTTTCATTGTGGCTACTTGTTAAGGTAGGGTAAGCAAGCTCCCCTATTCCATTTTTTTTTCCCCACCCAAAAGTGATATTTTTGCTGCTGGCGCTTCTAAGGTAGGGTCAGTCTAGCTCCTCTACCCCTTCCCCCTCCCCCCCCCGAAAGGTAGTGTGGGGCCCCGGTAAACAAAAACCACTAGCTACAGCCCCCAGCCTACTGTAAGTACATGCCTGCCTTGTATTCTAGTGTATTTATTGGTTGAAAGCTTCCTTTTGACCAATAAAAAACTTTTCCCCTTGCTCTAAGTTGACTGTTTTAATAAATCACCACGTTTTTTGGTATTGTATTTACAGGGAGTGATTTCTTAGCAGTGGGTAACCTGTCTCTTTTCAGCTTGGTGACGGAGGGTCCCCTGCAATAACGAGAAAATGATGTAGATGGACTAACGTCCTGGATTTCCCCTTTTTTGGGTTTAATTACCTGTGCCCCTGTATGAATTGCGGGGACGAAACCCCCCTCATCTTGCGGGGGTAAAAAACCTGTTTCCTGTCATTGGGATATAATACTCACGGCTTACTGTAAGAACGAACCGGGGGTTGTAACCAAACCTGGGGACCCCCCCCATCATCATCAAAAACGGCTCGATGTCAAAAACAATGTCCCCAAACAGGGGCACCCAAGTTTTAAATTAGCTTTTTAATTCAGTTATTTACATTTTTTTTTTAATTTTCTTTAATGTGGATCAATATTCTTTTTTAAGTGATTTATATTTTATTTTTAAAATATAAAGGGGTTTATTTTTGTCGTTTTTTATTTTTTCTAAAATTTAAATTTTTCTGGGAGGAGCCACCCTTGGGTAATACTGTCTGAAGTTTTTACAGGGCTGATAACCCTTTTTCAACGTGCAAATAGGCAGATTGCATTTGGCTTAAATGAAACGCTCATCTTCCCATTGGGAAAAGTGAAAATTTGTGTATGCAATAATTCCCCAAAATCATTCAAACCTAACGAAATTTTTTTATATCATTATGTTGTTTAGTTTTAAAATTATTTAAACAAATCTAAAAATATTTTAGTTGGGTTACGCTAAAATAAATTGTTTTGTTATAATAAGGTTAGGTAGTTTTCTAAGTTCCTTCTGGTGCAAAATTATAAATTTTTTACATCAACTTAGTGAAAAAATATATTTTTAAACCGAAAAAGAGAAAATTTTAGAAAGGATTTAAATTTTTAAAATGAGTTCTTGCAAATTTGGGCCCAGTTTTCTATTGGAAAGACATATATTTTAATATATAAATAAAAAATTTTATATAAATAATATATAAATTATATATATATTATATTATTATAACCCCAACACGACCTGCAGTTTTTACAATACTGGACAGATACACCCCATTTGTTGTAATTAGTATGACAGGATATTATTTTAAAACACTGTGCGAAGCTCGCTGAAAAAAAGTTTCATAAGTACATGGTTTTACAGTGCCGGTGACAGTTCTCCCAAAAAAATTTTTCGGTTTGGTATTGTTTTCGTAATTTTTTAGATGACAAAAACGGGGCCAACTAAAATAATTGAAGGGAAAATTATTTTTAAATAAATTGGGTAAAATTTTCCCTTACTTTTTTTTTAAACACTATAACAAAAAAAATATAGATTTTTTGTTTTGTTTCATAAATTTGCAATTTATTATTTTCAAAGACAATTTTAAAATATTTTGAAGCGTTTGAGAACATATGTGGCCCCTGGGGTTTTTTTCAAATTAACTCGAATACCTAACACAGGGCCAAGGTGTTAATGGGGGCGGAGGCCACAGCGGCTTGCACGGGGGATAGAGCAAGACCCCCCCATGGCACCACGAACGGCTGAATTAGACATACATCTCTTTGAGCTCCTTTTCACGGCTTTTCTAAAGATTAAGACCCCGTCAGGACACAGTTTTCCCGAGAATCGTCAAAAACCAACCTGTATGGTTTCCTGAAACAAGGATCATGTTGCCCAAAGGGGGGGCATGGTAAAAAAAACTGCAGTTTATTTAAATATATATTTTATATAATTATTATATATATATAAAAATTTAATATTATATATATATATATATATATATGTGTGCCGAATAGGCAGAACTTGCGTCTTGGCTTAAATAGCAACGTTATCTTTCCATATAGGGCAAAATGAAAAAATTTTTGTATGCAATAATTTCCCCAAAAAACTTCTGAACCAAGAAAAAAAAAATATTTGATTTTTTTTGTTTAGTACAAATTATTGAAAAGTATTTAAAATAAATTTAGTGGGGGTTTTTGGCTAAAATAAATTGTTTGTTTTAATAAAGGTTAGGGAAGTTTTCTAAGATTCTTTTTGGGGCAAAAATTTTAAAATTTTTTACATTAGCATTAATGAAAAAAATTATCTTGAAAAAGTAAAGAGAAAAATTTTAGAAAGGACTTAATTTTTAAAAGAGTTTTTGCTAATTGACCAGTTTTAATATTCGGCACGACATATATATATATATAAATTTTTTAAAATTTTATATATATATATATATTATATATATTATATATATATATATTTTATATTTTTTATATAAAATATATGCAAAACAACCCCTGTGAAAGAGTATGAAATTCAAAACGCTTTCGTGACTACTCACATTGTCAAGGAACAATTATATAATTAAAAATATATATATATATTTTATATTTAAATATAATTTTATATATTATGTTATATTTAATTTTGTATATATAATTATATGTATATATTATATGTTTTTTATTTATATTATATTATATATATATATTTATATTATAAAATATGTATTATATATATGTATAATATTTTTAAATATTTTTTTATATATATATTATATATTATATATATATATTATAATATTATAATATATTAACATCAATTATTAGTCAGAGTTGGGGCAAGTTTGAAATGTGCTGAAAAAAAAAACTTTGACCGTATAAATTAAACAACTGTTTGGGGAAATACCTTTTTTTATTCGTTTGAAAATTTTATATCTGGAAGGTTAATTAAACCAGCTTGTACCTTTCCCGCGGGGAAATTTAATTAGCCAAATTTTTTAAATTGTGTTTTTCAAACAGGAATCCTTTTTGATTGTCTTCAAAAAAATACCATGGCGGGATGAACCCCCGGTCAGGGTCTCAAAAATCCGACCCTCGCGTTAGCCACTAGACCGTAGCCCCAATAAGATTCGTCCAACGGTATATTTTACATCTAGGAAGGTTAGCAAATGAAATTTTACAGACGAATCTCCCTAGCGTGGCCTGACATTACGATTTCGTGAGTCATGTTGACGGCTTTGGGGGCTTGAAATAGAGTTCGTCCGGCCCGCTGCTGGAAATTTGTCTGTAAAAAAATTTATTTGTGGTCCAGAGGTGCCCGTGCAAAACCTTCCATGGTGTAGAAAAATTTTCCCAGTAGGACGAAATTTTTTGTGGCTACTGGTCTAGTGGGTAAAAGCGGGTAGGAGTTTTTTTGACTCTCTGACCCCGGGGCTATCCCCCTCCGTGAGGGTTTTTTTTGCAATCGTGTCGTTACGATTTCGTGTCATTTTCTTCAAAAACCCGGCTTCTTAAATGGAAGTATTTTCAATAATTTTATCGTATGGTTCCAATTTTCTCATTTTAAAAGATGATCAAACTGAATTTAAAAAAAAAAAGCATAATTACGTCTTTTTTTTACGGATTTTTAAAAAAATTATAAACAGAGAATAAAAAAGGGAAAAAATGCTGCAAAATCTGAAAACCCAAATTTTTTGGGATTTTTCGAAATATTTCAAACTTTCCCTTGCTTTCCAGTTTTTTTTTTTTTAACTCGAGAATACCTATTTCGATGGGTTTGAAATCTTCAACGATTCGGTAATGTATCTTTTGCAAGATTCCTGGGTCTGTTTGCAAGCGTGGGAGACCTATGAACAATGTTACACAAGTCGCAAATTATGTTACCGTGTGATAGGTAGAGATAGGTTCCTCTGATTACCTTCAAAATTTTAACATTTGTGCAGCCTATTGAGTAGAAGGTTCGTATATTTAGTGAATTAGTATTATTTAACGTTATTGTAATATTTTTCTTTGATGCTGGTGAGGGGCTCTTGTTCCAAGAACTTCTCTTCCTCTTGTTTTGCTCGAATGTGAATGCCTCCCATTCCTTTCTTAAATATATTACGTTCGCTGTCGTCAGATCCCAGGCAGCTGTCCTGTTGTTAGTCTCCTTTTAGATCATTGTTAGCGGTTCATACAGTCCTTTTGTCTTTTATATTTCCCATTCTCCATCTAGGTATAAAGTTTTTACTGCCTCCAGACACTTTCCAACTACGTACTCCATCTCATTAACTGTTTTTTTTCCTCCAGTTCTCTTTACCACTTCATTGTATTCAAGAATTCCCACATTCCTGCAAGGTTTTCTCTTCTAAACAGAGTCCACTATGAAGTCGTGCACCACTTGTCTGTTTATCCCTCTCCTTCAAAATTCCATGGCTATTTCTTATGTCTTTCCTTATCACCTGGTATCCAGCTGTAAAAGTGGAAACTCGCATGTCGATCAGCTTTGTGTCTGATAGCTACGATGTATGGATTTAAAACAGCTGTTGGCTCTTTTAGTTTATCACTCTAAGAAAACTCATCTGCATTATCATACAGAGTTGTACTGTCTACTCCCTCGTGTTGCTCATTCAACAGGAGTGTGGGAGAAAAGGTGTGGTTGGTGTGTGCAACGCTAACGAGCTCGGGGAGGAGTGGGAAGGAAGAGGGAGTTGGGAAAGGGAAGGGTTTGAACTAGGGAAGTGGAAAGGTGTTTCAGAGTTGATGCACCTGGGACGGGGGTTAGGGGTCGCATTTACAGGGCTTTCCCAAGTTTGGGTGCTCACTTCTCCTCGCTCTCATGTCCTCGCTTTCCCTTGTCTTTCTCTCTAGATTTCTTTGCTTTTACTATTTCTTTTCCAGTCTCTGTTATCACCTCCGTATCTCCAGAGAGCACCTCTGCTAATGTCTTTCCGTCTTCGTTCTCTATGGACCTCTGTGTTCCAACTGCTTCCTTCATTGTTACCACCTCTGATATTCTCCTCATATTCTCTATGGTCTCCTTCATCATTTTAGTTCATCTATTAGCCATAGAACCCTATCTCTTGCAATATTAGTAGAATTAACCTGTTCTTGAGCATCATTCTTTGTTTTCCCATAAGTTATCAAAGTTTTTAATCGAAAGTCAGCAAACTGCCCCCTATGTTCCTCCTCCAGAATATCCTCCCTCCTTGGTTTCTCCACAGCCATATTTATTTCTTAGTGAAGTTTTAGGGACTTTTTCCCCGCCTACTTCGGTTTTCCTTCTAAGGGAATTGAGCCTTCTTACAAACTCCTCCAACAACTGGTTCTTCAGGCATTCTATTATAGTTCCATGCTGCTGCCATCCTAAGCAATCGTGTCCTTCCGACCCTCATTTCTGAATGCCTGTCCTGTTTGTAATTTTTCTTGCACGAGTGATGGGTGAGAGCGTGTACTTGCTTTCATCTCTCAATGGTTGCTCGTGTCTGTGGTTGTGGAAAAGGAGAAGACACGGGAAAGGACCCGTTCATGTAAAACTACCTGAACATGTGTGTGTGTGAGTCTGTGCGAGTCCGTGTGTGTGAGCATGTGCATGCACCTAAATGTGCGTGCATGCGCTTAAATGTGTGTGTATGTGGGGTGAGTTCACCCACCTAGTAATTTTTGCAGGTATGAATGCATGTTTTTGCGTCTATGCGTGCACGTACGTGTGTTAGTTGCTGTTTTGTCCTAGGCACATGTCGATTAGATGCTAGGCCTGTTGTATATGCGTATGTGTGTTGAGTATGTGAGTATGTGTGTGTGGTGAGTGTGTGTGTGGCGAGTGTGTGTGTGTGTGTTTGTGTGTATGGTGTCATAATTGTTCCTATTATGTAACCCTTGTCTTCAATTCTGACCATTGTTTGTGTCTCCTCGAACTTCCACTGGTTTTTGATGAATTATGCAACTCCTCTTTCCCCTTTGTTCCCTCTGTCTTTCCTCAGAATCTGATCGCATCTGTTAACATCCTTATTAGCTTTGTTTCCATGAGTGCTATGATGTCTGGGGATGCTTCCATGATTATTTTGTGCCACTCGCATATATTTGTTATTCTGTTTGCCTTTGTGTACCATACCTTCAGATTTTTTTGCAATACCGTGTTTGGAGTGTAGGGGGAGTGAAAGACAGGCCAGAATACTATGGGAGGCAGCTGTTAAGGTTGAGTTTGTGATGGCGGAAGGCCCTGTGGGTGAGGAGTGTGGGTTGTTTTGGGTTTGTTTGTGTGGAGTATGTGTGTGCCGGGGGGTGGGGGTGCACGGTATGTGTTTGTGGTGAGTGAGGTGTACTCTGTCGTGTATACGCAAAGTAATCCCGTGTCTTTGTTTACTTAACAAAACAACTATTGGTACTCTGGCAACTTTCCTGACCTTTCAAATCTACCACAAATAGAGTGAGATTTTATCCTCTTGCTGCTCCATGGAAATCGTCGCCACTCACATAAATAGTTTATGGTACGTTTGTTAGCTTCCTCTTGTGTTGACTACACTGGCCCTACCCAACCTCACTAGTGTAATGGAAGGTTATATTATATTTCTTATTCCTCTCTTCTTCATCACTTGCTGGTAACCTACGGTAACTGCACTCTGCTTTCACATCTAATATTTTTTTTTAGTTTACATTTAATCTTTTCACATGTCCCTATTCTTTTACCAACAGACTGATATTTATGTAACGTGATCGTGATCTCACCCTGTTTGAACCAACCTTTGGTTTATCCTCAGCTTCTACCATTCAGTGTTGTTATAAATTACAGAGATGGCATCAGTTGAAAAAAAAAAGAAACAGAGGATAATGTATCATCTAGGAAGGAAAGAATTTGTATAATCAGTGAAATGGCCCTTTGGTAAGACGACATAATTAACCAAATAAATTGAAAGAATTGACCTCCTGACTCATACATTACATGCAGCGCCAGAATTCAACCCTCACCTACTGAACAAGGAGAGCACCTTCATATACTTCAAATGCTTACCAAGAGTTTGGTACAGATGTTAAAAGACCTAAGGCTCCAGAAATGAATTTCAAAAGAAAAGCTCCCATTTTAAACGAGAAGAAAATCTCATTAAGATATAGTGATGCTGCAGTGTCCTCTGCCACACGAGCAATTTAACTTGATGTTGGACAAACATATGTGCAGGACAGGTTTGTGTCAGGTGTTGTCACCTCTCTGAGTGAAGTGTTACCTCAGTGTTTAACATATGCTTCTCAGGTTATATATTATATATTATATATATATATATATATTATATATATATAAAATATATATATACTATAATATAAAATATATGTGTGTGTGTGGTGTACTCACCTAGTTGTAACTCACCTAGTTGAGGTTTTGCGGGGGTCGAGTCCGAGCTCCTGGCCCGCCTCTTCACTGATCGCTACTAGGTCACTCTCCCTGCAGCCGTGAGCTTTATCATACCTCTGCTTAAGCAAGTATGGATCCTGCTCCATATAGCTTCCCAAACTATTCCACTTCTGACTACTCTGTGCTGAAAATACTTCCTACACTCCTGGATTATCTGATCTTCAAGCTTCCAACTGTGTCCCCTTGTTAACTGTGTCCAATCCGAAATCTGTCTTTTGTCCACCTGTGCATTCCTCTCAGTATTTTTATGTCGATATCATGTCCCCCTATCTCTCCTGTCCTCCAGTGTCGTCAGGTGTTTCCTAACCTCTCTCGTGAACCTTTACCTGGGACTAGTCTTGTTGCAAAACCTTGCACTTTCTCAGTTTCTTCACGTATTGGCTAGGTGTGGGTTCCAAACTGGTGCCGCATACTCCAATATGGGTCTAACATACATCGGTGTGTGTGGTGTGTGTTGTGTGTGTGTGTGTGTGTGTGTGTATATATATATATATATATATATATATATATATATATATATATATATATATATATATGCAATAAGATCACAGTAAACAGGTGATTTCAGAATATGCAAAACAACCACTCTGAAAGAATAGAGAAATTCCAAGCGCTTTCGTGACTACTCATATTATCAAGGAACTATGAAAGTAAAGCATCCAAGGAAGGTATATAAGGAGTCTGGCCAACACCTCACTATCAGATCCCACAACGGTTAAACACCTGACGCGCGCCGACCCAACTGGACAGGTCCTTTGCACAACCCACCAACTGTTCTACCCAAGAAAATTTAAAAAATTATTATTTGTCTAGTGTATTATTAAATTCTTCCCAAATTCTATTAATTATAAATGGATCTAATTTATATAAACCAAAGGAAATATTCATTTTATTGTCAAAACTGCTTTTTATGAAACAAGATTCAATTATATTCCTGTCGACCATGGACTTGCTTGATACTACTTTCTCAACTTTTTGAAAATCAATTGGATGGTTAAAATCTCTCACATGAATAAATAGAGCATTGGAATCTTGTCCAGTTCTAATGCTATATTTATGTTGTTTTAATCAAAAAACTTAACAAAATTACCTACACAAACTACGGAAAACTTATAATGGTACTTAGTGGAGTGGAGTGACTTTCATTAGTTTCTTTTTTCTTGAAATGCCAGACATATACTGTGAATTTCATATAACCTGTAGTTACCAGCGGTCGCAATATACACAACGAGAAGCAATTATTACTACAGAAAAAGCGTCCTTCCTCCAAAATTTGCACCAGTCAACTATAGTGATAATATAGCATTTATTGTGGTGGAGAGGGAAAAAAAAATAGAAAAGCTAGATACAGCGATTGATAAACTAGGGTGGAGGTCGCCCTGTTCGTCATTGTAGAGTTGCCAGCAGTCACCGGCTCTTCAACACGCAAGTTATACTTTTGTATCAATCAAATCACAGATTACTCGTAGATAATTTCCAGTAGATCCTTCATGTGTTTAGCTCAAATCACCGACCAGTATGGTTTAAATAAGTGACCCACTGATCAGATCAGATCGACTGGTCCGAACCCTTGACTGGTCCGAACCCTGGACGGGTCCGAACCCTTGACTGGTCCGAACCCTTGACTGGTTTCAAACGGTTTCTTTGAACAATAAAGCAGACTGTAAACGGATGGGGTTGTAGGCGCCCTTATAAACACAAACATTAAATATATACCAGGAACGTGCACGGTAAGCTGTCCAATATACAAAAACAGTTAGAAACAGAAATACAAATAGCTAGAGCTTCATTTAAGGAGGTTATTAATAGAATATTCAAGAGGTTGCTAGTAGAATTGCAGTAAATCAACCATTCAAATCATTATGAAGCTGTGTGTAGTCTGTGGTCAGTCAAACAAACGGGCTTCCACATGCATAAATTGTCATTTTTTGTGGAAATTGGTGTCACGCCCCTTGTGCAGATATCCAAGAACTAGCTACAAGCAGTATTAAAACAGGGAAGTGTTTTTGGGTATGCCCAAAATGAGATAAATCTGTGGACTAAAATCACAAGGGTATTAAAAGAGGTCAACATCAAAGCTGTTTTCATAGAAAAACCCGGAAGCTTTCTACAACAGATGGGAACATAAAAAGTCTGGGCTGAATGGTACTGCCCTTGATACTGGCCATGTAGTCAAAACTGTAAGGCTGGAGATGATGTCCTGGTAGTCAGTAAATGTGGGGCTGATAGTGCTGTCCTGGGAGACAGTAATGGTGAAGCTGGAGGTGCTGTCCTGGGAGACAGTAATGGTGAAGCTGGAGGTGCTGTCCTGGGAGACAGTAATGGTGAAGCTGGAGATGCTGTCCGTTGGGAAGAACTGTTAAAATATGGTGAAGCTGGAGATGCTGTCCTGGGAGACAGTAATGGTGAAGCTGGAGATTTGTCCAGGTAGTCGGGAATTATATGCAGGAAGGAATACATATAAATGACCTCATAGGGGACAGGAGCCTAGTAGGGAAAAAGTGGGAGTCCCAA
>NC_069423.1:39789499-39820325 GCF_026875155.1 Cherax quadricarinatus | reverse complement strand
AACCATTGCTGGGGTTCCGTCTTGGCTGGAATTTTCCCCACCTATTTACATCCCCTTAGTTTTTTCCTGGTTTCATTTTTACACCTCGATCACATCCCCCAAATTTCTACGCCTTTCTAGAGAGTGCAGATTCGGGGCTCTCAGTCTATCCTCATGGGGAAGATTTCTGATACCGGGGGTTTCAACTTCGTCATCCTCCTCTGTACGTTTTCGGTGCATTTATATCAATTCTGTAATACGGTGACCAGAACTGAGCAGCATAGTCTAAATGAGGTCTATCCAAGGATATAGAGAGTTGAAGAACAACCTGAGGACTTATGTTATTTATACTTCTAGATATGAAGCCAAGGATTCTGTTAGGTTTATTGCAAACACAAATGCACTGTTGTCTTGATTTTAGATTACTGCTATCCAGAACTCCTAAATCCTTTTCGCAGTCTGTAGTATTATTGGGTGCCGGGAGCTTGGTTTTTTGAGAATCGTCAGGCAGATCTTCGTGTGGTGTTCCAAGCTGCATAAGCCACATTTTCTCTTGTTTTTTACATGTATCCGCTATGTGGCCAAAGATCTAGAAGTCGAAGCACTGTAAGGGGTAACAACATACGGTCTGATCTTGAACTTTCCCACTGACCTAAGGTCCTGGTGAGTGGGGAGAGGACCCTTGTGGTGGATAAGCACCTGCAGTGATTGAACACTGCTGCTTGTTTGATGGAAAGGGGCGCTCGACCTTGATGTTTGGCTCGTCCTCGAAGCGAGCTCCTACAATTAATCTTTATCTGGTTCCTCAGTGTGTATTCGCATCGGAACTTGAGGATTTTGTCTTTCTCCAGGTTTCTCACAAACTTGAATTTGTTGAAAACTGGTGGTAACGTCCCCTCCTCCGTTCCTTATTCGCGTTGTTTCCAATTTTTCTTCCTCACTGGAGTTTAGCTCCATTTGGCCGTGATTCGGGCACGTCACAGGGTCCTTAAGAGGAAAGGAGGAGGAATCAGAGAGGCCGGCAAAGCAACCAATGCTGTATACAGGATGAGATCCTCCTCCTTTGCTTTCATGGGTGGAGCTTCCTCCAGTCCAATTGCTTCTTCCAGTTCGGGGGCGCATTCTAGAACGCGCTTAAGGCGATGTCCCTGGGTTGACGTGATAGGTAGAAAACTCCACTCATGCGTAGTAGCCTGTGATGTGTGTGATCAAGGGATGAAGTGTGCTCACCTTTGCGTGACTCACTCACCAACACTTCTCTTTCATCAAAATGATCTCGGAGGCTTTCAAATCTTGGGAAATATCGTGGGAAATTTAGGCTAGGATTCTGCAGCCTCTTTGAAAACGGTCCGATGGGGACTGAGTACTTTGTTTCAAAATTCTAGCAAAGTCAGAAAATCGTAACTCAACAAGCAGTTATACAGCTACCTTGCGTCATTTCTTGTTTGACTGACCTCGTTTACATTGTCTATCATGTCCTGGAGAACTTGAAGTATCTTCTCAGTGTACTTGTTGACGGGCTTTACTCCTTCTGTCCTTGCACTCCACCTGGTTCTGGACTCCGAATCAACAACCACACGTACGGCGTATTCGAGTTTTTTTTGCCAGCACTGTGTTGAAGGAGAGAACACGTAGAAAGACGTGACCATTATTGTATCCTTCTTGGCTGCATCTACTCACACCAAGTTGAGTTAGTGACTGTCGCAAATGAACAACACTGCCAGGCTGTTTCTCTCACTTATTCTTTGAACACCGCTTCTGTGTCCAGCCATCACAGCAGCGTTGTCATAGCACTTTGACCGACAACCTTGTAGTTCCAGTTCGTCCTTTCAATATGTCTTCAACTAAGCTCAGCATCCTTCTGGTTTATCTGGAAAAAAAAAAACGAGGAAGAACTCTCTAACACGGACTGTTTTTCTCTCAAAGTCAACTTCCACGTACCTCATTACTTCTGACGTCTGCTCACCGTGTACCTGATGAGGAGCCGAGTCGAATATAAGACCATAGTACGTGGCTGTAGAAATGCTTCTCAGTAAACTCTGGCGAACAATGGATGCCATCATGTGGTTGAATCCGTTCTGGACACCCTGCGAAACATAAGTAGATCCAGGATTAATTTTCACACAGGTGAGGTGCTCTTTCATGGCAGGGTCTAAGCTGGCCAGGAGTTTCAGTAAGGCAAGAAAATTTCGCAAAGAGTCATCGTCCTGTCTCCTCGCGAAGTCAGGTTCTGAGTCGCAGTGAGAGATTCTCGTCAAGATATCACGTCACTTTTTACTTTTCCATCTCAATCAGTTTCTGAAGTTCCCCGTCAATAACTCCTTTGTTTTCATCTAAATTTCTTTGAATTTCTTTCCAGTGTGTGAAATACTCGATGATTCTTAGCATTTCACCGCCATTGGGTGAAATAAATCTCACTTTGCGAATTTTATTGAACAGCGATAATTTTCTTATTGAAAAACTAAAGACTAGTTTGCAGGATCATAATCCACAAATTTAGTACAAATTGATGCAATTGTGATATTTTTCTGAATTAGTTGAACTTGGAATCGTAGGAATCGGATCAGTTAATGAAGAATGCCTCTTCTGATCGGATTCATATTTTTACCTCTGGAGAGTTGTGCTAAAACACAGCTTACTAATTACTTTGTCATGTAAATTTCAATTTAAAAAATTTATTAGAACTGTGTGTTCTTTAATGCCTAGTGAATGCTGCTACGGAATATCTTCAAACTCTAAATGCTGGTGTATTTTTTTATTAATTTTGAGTTGTGTGGATGCCAATTTGCCATTTTTTCTGCGAATTTTATCCTTTTTTTCAGTATTTTAAAGTATTTTTAACAGTATGCAAATGAGAAAAGTCAACTGGAAAAATAAAAATCCTTGGTTTATTGTGTTTAAGTTTTACGAGGGGATATTTTCCTGTAGTGCAGAGCATTCTCAGCAACATTTTGGTTAGGCTTCTTAAAAATTTTCGTTAATTACTCGAGAACGCCTCATTCGATCGTCTTCAAATTTTCAACATGTATAATATATCTTGGGCAAAGTCATAAGACTACTTAAATTGGTGCTCACTGCACAATGCTACTTCTTGTCTGTGTGTGATGATGGTTGGTAGGTAAACAGCAACAGTTGGGCATTTTTAAATCCGAAAGGGTTTCGCCTAACAAAAGCTTCTTCAGTCAAGTACAAAAAAGGGCAGGAGCATAAGATGTTAAGACGAGTAATCAGTCCATCCCCCCAAAAGTCAAAAATCTAAGTTTCATCCCTCACCCGGGGACAGTTCTGTTCCATACTCTGAAACAATGTGATGATGGAGACGGATATTCTATCCCCTTTCAAAATTCCATCGGGGTGTTTCCACTTAGGAAAAAACAAATTTTAAAGGAATAGTAGATTTATTTTGTAGCCTTTAGTCTGAGGCGGTCTAGTAGTTTATCTTTTGCTTTAAATTTTGCACTGAACTTTTTAAGCGGGGGGAACTCCGACAAATTTTTCCCCATTTTGGATCGAATTTGAATCCCCGTTCCACATTAAATCAAGGGGGAAGCGTTAAACCCTGGGAAAAAACGGGAGAGGATGGGAAGGTATTCAGGCTTAATCCGGGGAAACGGGAGCACAACCATTCCCTAGATCAAGAGCCCCCCCCAAACATCAATAACCTCCCTTGATGGTCTCTTCCACGATGCTAATTGACCAATACGGATTTATCTTTTTTCCTTTGATTAAAATAAAAACCCCTACCACCATTTACGACCTGCTCGACATACTTCACTCGCTTACGAAAAATTTTGAACCGCACCATTTTCTATGGTGAGGAAAATCGAAATGAATACTCAGGCCAAGATTTGTTGGAACAAAAAATTGTTGAAATTTTGAAATAAAGGAAAATGCATTTCACCCAAAAATTTTTTAAATGCTGAATACGGCAATTTAATGATTAATTTGGTTTCCGTGAAGTAATTTGAGAATGTTTCTTCTGATTAGATTAGTTTTAAAACTTTTTTTGAAAAGAATTTTAAATTTAACATGTTTTTTTTATTTTCTATGACATCTTTGTTCCATTTAAGTCCATTGTTGAGATTGTATTTTATATTCAATAAGGTTAATAGGACAAATTTTCTTTTTTACTTATTTTCTTAAAAGCTGGCAGTCCCTCACTGTATGGGCCTGACTGTTTTTTGGGGCATAAAAGTCCCATTTAAAAAAAAAAAATACCACGGGGGGGTTTAAAAAGCCGCGATCAAACTCATAAAACTCCAGACCGCGCCTTTTATGACTCTCACCGCGGGTTCAACCCCCCGCCCGGGAAATGGTTGTTTGCAATCGTGCATTGTTAGTTTTTTGATTCTAAGTTTTTTAAAAATTAAAAGCTGGTTTTCTTGCCCTTTCCAAATTTAAGTTTTAAACCCTTTAAAATGTTAACACCGGGGTAATGCAACGTCCTGGGGGGCTTCCACTTAAACTGCTCGAGAAATTTTAACAATTTTTATCCGGGTTTTTTTAGGGGTTTTGAATTAGTTTGCAGTATAATGTCCTATTGTAGCATATCATTTTTAAATAATTATTACCTTACCTGCGCTCTACACTACCCCATTTACATTATTTGGAGTAGGGAGTTTCCCTTTTCTCGGGTCTGCATATATTGTCGTGATTCCATCATCTGGGTCTCCATCTACTTCTGCCCCTTATCTAGTACCTTCTCTTACCTGAAAGGAACTTTAAAACCTCCAAAACTGTTCCCTCCATCACCAACAACCACACAACGAAAAACTGTTGTGCTCATGTACTCTCACAAACATTATAGTAGTTAAGCTTAGGTTGGTTTTTCCCCAGTACTTTTGTCCGGGCAATTGACACCAATTGCTCTGGACAACCATTCTTTTTCCAACTCCTCTTTAAAAACATAGACAGGTTTGCCACCCTTCTTCCAATTATCTCATTTCGCCCAACCCTAATCAGGTCCCACCCACGTCGCCAAAATGTTTTCCTCCAGCACTGAACAGATAAAGAAATTCTCCCATTACCTCTCTAAATTCATCCGCGGCTAACAATACCTCACCCAGCCCCAGGGAAAAAACCCTCTGCCTCCTACTCCTATCCTTCAAACAAACCCTACCAGTACCTAACGGGATCCCCAACAACAAAAATGTTTTTTACCTTTTCCTTGCGTCGTCCGTAGGAGCTCCGGTAGTCGATCCATTCGCCAGGAGCATTTCACCCTTTAAATCGCAGACGTTTTTCGATGGTCTTCGTTGGGGGTTTTTAGGGATGTCTCACTCACGTCGCCAAGCTTCCTTGGGCTCGTTTGGGATTCCCAGTAGAACACCACATTCGTATAGCACCGAGAATAGTTGGAAAATTTTTCCCCGGCATCTTCGGTTTCCGTTGTTTCTGCCTCTCCAAAAACCCTTTTTCTAATCTTCAGCTTTGGGTTCCCTTTGCCCCCCGGCCACTGACCAAGCCCCCCTTAACCTGGGGACTCACAACAGGTGGGTTACTACGAAACCTCTTGTTCTCCTCCTTAATCGCCGTTCTCCAGTTTAGCAAACCGATTTTCCTCAGCTTCTGGTAAAGCTGCCAAGAGAGGGCATCCTGGTTAAATTTACAGAGAGACACAAACCCGGTCTTCACAAGCTAAGTACACCCCACTGTGGGGCTTAAAAATGAAAGGACTAAGTTTATTATTGGTCAAAAGTGAACTTTCAACCAATACCACTAGAATAGAGCAAAGGGTTTTACTTACAGTTTTGCTGGGGGGCTGGAGTCGAGTGATTACTGTTTGGCCAGAGCCCCATACGTCCCTTTTTTGGGGGGGGAAAGGGGGGAAAAGGGGATAGCGGGGGCTAAAAGACCTACCTTAACAAACAGCCGCAACAAACTATCGTTACCATAACTCGCTCCTAAATCCATCTGTTGAACTTTTCCCTCACACTCCCCCATACCAAGACATATAGTCAAGGAGTATAAGAAAATAGGCGAGGGGAAAAAATTTTTAATACAAGTCGCGTAAAGGGAACAAAACTAATTCAAGACTTAACCATCAGAGAAAAAATTGGATAACCATTTATATACACAATATGGGAAATTAAAAGCTTGGAGTCCAAGTCCACCTTTTAAAAGGCGACTTTGGGTTCCCCTTTAAAAATTTCAGGTAATCAAAGGTTTGTGATCCGTTTGTAAAAAAATTCTTTTCCCAGTAAATAAAAATTTTAAATTTTTTGGGGATACCCCAACAAAAAGGGGCCAAACATTCTTTTCTATGGGGAGTACTCGTTTCTCAGGAGGGAAGTTTTAGGACTTTAATAAATATACAGGAACTAGGAGTGTGTGTATTTTGTGCAACCTTTTGCAAGACCTATACTCTTTGTAACCTGTAAGTACATGCTTGGCCAAAATAAGTGTGCTTCTGAGCTGTGCATGACTTACGATGGGCCAAGTGTTTGGTCACTGGCAAATCATTTGAAAACAGTCTCTCGACATGGTTTAGAAACAACAAGGAGGGAATAATCTAGCCGCCTGAAGAATGAGATTTAAAAAAGATTTATGTAAGATACATATTATATCAAACTTATGAGATACGGTATCCTCCATGGATAACTTTGTTGGTTAAAAGCTTGATTATGACAATCCCGAATTGATGAAAGGCAATAGCGCTGTATACTGGACAAAAGTCATTCCTTGGACATAAAATCTGGGAAAAATAAAAGGGACTTTCGTGGGAGAAGAGGTAGGAGATGCCAGTGTTTATGTTCTGAGCCCTAGTCAAGACATTGAGAGTGCTGGACGGCAATACCTTACTTTCACATGACGGTGGACAGGTGATCCTGCAACCTCACTATCTGAGAGCAGTATCATATGTTTCCACCCCCAAATGAACAGTACGAGACCATGCAGCTTCCGGTGCGATTGTTAAGAGGATTATTTACTTGAAGGAAGAGGGAGGCTGGAAAAATTAGATCCACGGGTGGTGACTTTCGAAAGATCCGCCTTCATGAAGGAAGAATTGCAACCTTTAATGTTACCCACTATTATAGAAAAGTAATTGGGGCTAGTACGCATTAGACAAACGGTGGAACCATTTAGGTTTTCAATTAACAACGTATTGTAGGGAAAATATATTCACTGACCCAAGTAATCTGAAAGAATAGAGGACATTCGAGAGGTTTAAATGTAAGGGCAAACAATTTGTCGAAATTACGACTGCACGAACAGTCCAGTGTCACGGTAATATGATCTGAGACTTTATACCATTAACTGCTCCTGAACAGAAGGGGTGCTTGGTTCATTACGTCACAAAACATCTACCAACTTTCTCTATTTTCTTGGAAAGGACAATCTGGACGTTTATGTTTGATACCAACCACACCGATGGAACATGTTGGTACAATAGATGGTGACTTTGTTTCTACTGTAGGCTCTTAATTTTTGGTTCAGGTGAAACAATTGCCTTAGGGTTCGTTCCCTTTTAGGTCTTTATAGGAATTGTGTGCTCCACAGCAAACAAGTCAGCGGTTTCTAGCAAACTTCCTCAGCTTTAATCAGGTTACGTTCTCTAATGAATGTTCGTATCTGGTGGGGAAGAGCTTGTAGGAACTGGTCAAGCAACCATGAAGTCTCTAAGAATTCATAACTGTGATCAATTCCTGATCTCTATCCAAAAACTCGAACAAAACGAAAGAGTGTTACCTCTAACTCTGAAAGTTTGGACAGGCCTCTGTAAGGTGCATACCTGATCAAACCACACTCAAAGTGGGTTTTTATATGCTTTAAGGATTGCCATTCTTCAGTAGGTTATAATTACATATGACATCCTGCGACAAAAGTTGCTTACGATTTTCAAAAGCTGTACCAGAAAAATAACATCCCTAACCTGTAGCCCAGATTGTCAGCAGGCCATCCGAGAGGGGTAAGCGGTATTTTAAACATGATAACTGTATGAAGTAATGTCTCTCACCCTTGTGGAAGTGAGGTAAATTAGGTGTTGAGATATGTGAATAGCTGGCATGATGTTTATTACTCCTTCTCTAATTGTTGTGTAAAGTTAGCTTTTTATTCTCTAATTCAAGGCGAGATTTTTCGAGCTCGAGGATCTTTTTCTCTCTCTCTTAAATCATGTTCTCTAGCTCTTTCCTCATTTCTCTATCCTTGCTCTTTCTCCTCAAGTTATCTTAATTTTAACTTGTTCCTCACGTACTTTACTCTCTCCTCACTATCAAGTCTATCACGCTCCTTTTTGTCTTCTCTCTCTTCTCTTTCTAACTGTCTATCTAGGTTTTCTATTTCAATTCGATCTCTCTCTTTTTTATCTCTCTTTCGATTCTCTCTCTTCTCCTTTTTCTCTTCTCTTTTCTCTTTCTGGTTTTTCTTGACTGTTCTTTTTTCAATTCGATCTTCATTTATCTCCTCTCTTCAGGTTCTCTCTCTCCTTTCGTTATCTTTCCTGGTTTCTTTAGCGCTAATGAAAGCTTCTGAATTCTTCCCCGTTAATTCCTAAACTTACTCCCAGTGTTCATCAAAACTGGTTATTCCTCCATACTTGCAAGAATAACTAAAAACTACCCAGGGGAAAATGAACTGATTATCAAAGCGAAAACGAGGGTCAATTCCTGCCTCTGCTCAAACTGTAAATAAATCGGAGGTTTCGATCCTGCTTTGATTAAGCAGTATGTTGTGCAATGCCGCGCTCGAGCAAAATAGTATCATCCTTGCTACTTATCTGAGGTCTCAGCCTCTCCAATTGTGACTCCTTGTTTTGTCTTCATCTCTGGAACATACTGTCTGTCCACATCGGACGATTTTCTCTCAGTATTTACAAGGTCGTTATCATGTTCCCCCCTATCTTCCTGTCCTCCAGTGTTTGTTCAGGTCGATATAACTCTTCCTAGTAGATATGTCCCTTAGATCTGGGACAAGTCTTGCTGCAAACTTTGCACTTTCATATAGTTTATTGACGGGCTTGGCCATGTGTGGATTCCCAAAACTGGTGCTACATACTCCAGTTTGGACCTGACGTACACGATGTACAGAGTCCTGATGTTTGCTAGTCGTCCATGCTGCAACAGTTATTGGATTGATGTGTGCCTTCAAGAGATTCGTGCTCGGTATACTACCCCCAATTTCCTTGTGTGTGTGTGTGTGTGGTGGTGTGTGTCATGTGTGTGTGTGTGTGTGTGTGGTGTGTGTGTGTGTGTGTGTGTGTGTGTGTTTGTGTTTCTGAGTTTGAATATTTATATGTGTACGTGTGTGTTTGAATACTTGCGTGCTGTGCATGTATCTATATATGTGTGTTTGCCTATCTTTTTGATCTAGCTGGCTGTCCAAAGCTCTTAGTAATTAATCAACCGTGAGATTGCAGCCCACCAACATCATATTTTTTTCGTATTTATATTTAAAATTTATGTTATAGAGTTTGCGTCGAATACTTGCTTTCCCCCGTGCGTTTCCCCTAGTTCACTGTCCTCACAATGGAGGCCCCTCTTTATTTGTGGATATCTCCGTTGTAAATATCTAGTTGTGTTCCCTCGTACCTGGTTACATTACCATTCATTTACTATTATTTATAGTTTAATTACTGATTTTAGCTGTTGGGGCTACCTTTTCTTTATAGGGTAGCAGTGTTAATGTTCCTATATATATAATGGTACTTCTGTTCTTATTCAAGAAACTATATTTTATGCAGTGTCAAAAAGCCTATTATTCCTGCAGATAGCAGTTTTGCACATGCATCGTGAGAGAGGTTTGATGTGATGGCCGTAGTAAAGTTCATTGCTTCCCCTTAACTTAGTGTCGGATTTAAGTGTCATTCGGAAGAGGCTTGTAATGAGACTTCCAGTCAAGAGTCGAAGTCATTCAATACTAATGATGCAAGTGAAAGTGCATAAGCAAATATTTGGAAATATAGCAGTTAATAATAATTGGTGGATATTATTTTATTATTATTAATCAGGGGGAAGCGCTAAACCCGTATTATTATGCCGCGCTAACGTGTGGGGGTAATATGGCAGATAATCAGGTTTTTATTCAGCGGAACTGGAGCCACAGATCCAATTACCTAGATCAAGAGCCTATCATCTGCATCCAAGGAACCTTCCTTGAGGGGTGTTGGTGGATAGGAAAGATACGAAATTAAAGTCTTAAGCATTATAGTACTTTATAAGAAAATAAAGTTAGTGAAAATTAGATTTGAAATATCAAAAAAAAAATAATATCACATGGAATCAATAAGAATAAGTATCCCCCCATAGGCCTATTTAAATAAGGAGAAATGTAGGATCTCCTTAATAATTATATTATCACCATGGTCAGGTATTAAGGAGATCCATACATTTGAGACTTACATCAGAGCTTAGCGTTCTCTCAGTGACTTCCTGTGAATAAACGATGATAAACAAGAGAATGAACGTTCAGATTTGAGTCTGTCACTTCTCGAACACAGACACCATCCCGTCTTATGCACAATATCAGTAACACAAATCTAAACAACTGAATTGTTCCTGTATATTACTTCCTCCAAGTAGTTAGTCCAATTTGTCTGATTTCTTTAAAAATCAGCACAAATTACGACCTGACTTGCCCCTGACTCCCTGCGATAACTTTATGGTTATGTGTTCCCCTTCTTATCCAACATCATTTAGCAGCATTTTTCCTATATAAGGGCAGCAGATTTTGGGTATGTATGTATCGTTAGGAAAATACCATTTATACTTTTTGCCAAAATTTAAAGATTATTTTTTCAATATTTGTTATTTCGAAATCATTGCATTAAAATTATGATAAATCTTGAAACATCTTCTATTATTTTTTTTTTAAAGTCAGTGATCCACAGTTTAACCAAACTTTATCAATGAAATATCACATTAATAATAATAATAATATACTAATAATAATAATAATAATAAGAATACTAATAATTAATATACTAATAATATCTCTATATCATTTTCTTATTTATTCCTGATAAACCATTGTTGAATTATTCTATCTAGTCTTTTGGTAAAAAAATACAATTTTAATTTTTCTAATAAACTGTGATTTTGATATCTATTTCGTTGTCTGGACATAAATTTAGTGCCTTTAAGTGTATAGTTAAAACTGAAGGAAGTTATGAACGCTGGTTTAGTGAAAACAATGGCTCAGTACAGGTTAAACAAGAAAAAAAAATTACAGGAATCCTAGCCCACCTAATTTTAATATTCTAGTGAAACTTGTGTTATATTTTCTTCCCGGTCATGGAGAGTTAATTTTAATATTCTAGTGAAACTTGTGTTATATTTTCTTCCCGGTCATGGAGAGTTAATTTTAATTTCTAGTGAACTTTGTTATTTTTCTTCCCGGTCATGGATGAGTTAATTTTAATATTCTAGTGAAACTTGTGTTATATTTTCTTCCCGGTCATGGAGAGTCATAGCTAAATACTCGATGAAGATTGAGACACTTATGCAGCATATGGGAATCTTTATTCAGGAAACGTTTCGCCTACACTCAGTCGGCTTCATGAAGTCCAATACAAAGTGAAGGCGTAAAGGAGAGAGGTGAATGAGGTAATCAGTCCCTCAACCTGGAGTCGATGTGTTCAGTCCATCAATCTTGTAGATGGAACTGGAACACATCGACTCCAGGTTATGGAGACTGATTACCTCATTATCCTCCTCTCCCTTACGCCTCCCTCTTTGTATTGGACTCATGATGCCACTGTGTGGCGAAACAGTTTCTGAATAAAGATTCCCTATGTTGCATAAGTGTCTCAATCTTCAAACTTGTCGGTTTTTTTCAACCATTCACACAGATAAATACTCAATAATTTGTGTAGCCTTTATATACTACAAAACTGGAGGAAAGTAACACAGTGGCTTGCTCAATTGGAAATACTAATGAAAGCGAAAATTATTTCCCAGACAATGAAACAACTTTTTACCCTTAATTCAATGGTATACCTCTCAAAGTAGGCGGCTAGATGTTGGTGAGGGGATCTTGATTCAAAGAAATGGATCTATTTACCATTGGAGCCAACCTGTTTGCCATGTATCCCCTATGGGCCGATTGATCAATGCAGACTCAAAAAATCCCCCGTCCCCATAAATGAATATTTACAAAAACTAATATTATAACTAATGCGCGGTGTTTAATGCTGGGTGAGGGCTGTCATACAAAAATTTGAAGTACGTTGCCTAATCTTCCTTGATCGATCGGAATTGCCTGTACTCCCTGTGCCTTGTGCGGGGAGAGGAGTGATGCTTTTTCCTAGAGACATACACAGTTTCTTTACTTCCTTGGATCAAGCCCAATGGGCTTTCATTTCCTCCACAGTGGTGTATGGTTAAGTTTTAGTGCTTCCCAGCTAATATAAATAGTACATTCCAATGAATTTGTTTTTACTCCATGTTGGTTTAGTTCCCCCCCATTATAATCTGCAGGAGTGTATAGTTTTTAGATTACATTGATAAAATATATACCTTTCATCATAATCTGACCAAGTAACCTGAGTGTATTTGTTGTATTTAGTTACGTTTTCATATATAAGGATTATGTTTATTTTAAATACGGTTTATTTGTGCTTAAATATTCCTTGGAATTGTTGAAGTACTTACAGAATCTACATACTTAAACAGTTCAATTCAGTTCAATTCAAAGTTTATTTCTATAAGGTTTACAAGCTGAGTTTACAGAAATTTGGTTATTGTTTTGGTTTTTACATGTAGTATAAATTGGGAATACAGAGTGTACACTAGAACACTTTGCTTGGCTAGGTATTTCGCGGTAGAAAGTAGAATTGTATCTGTGTAGTGTTTATTGTAGATTAGTTCTATGGACGTAGCTTGCTAGCTGCACGTTAACTCATTTATAAAAAAATCAAAAATTACACTATATATACGATTAATTTTACTTAGATATGGTTTAATTAATCACTTCCCTGGAGAAAATGACAGAATTTACATTCGAAAGTTATTTTATTTCTCCAGCAGATGAGAGTTTATCGTCAATGTTGGTGACCTCTGATGCAGGACTTGTCACACATGCAGAACCTGTCAACACATGCAAACTGTCACACACATGCAGACGTGTAACACATGCAAACCTGTACAAATGCTGACCTGTCACACATGCAGACCTGTCACACACATGCAGAGTGTCACACATTGCAACCTGTCATACATGCAGACTTGTCACACATGCAGACCTGTCACCATTGCCAACCTGTCAACACATGCAGGACCTGTCCACACATGGCAGACCTGTCACACATGCAACCGTCATACATGCAGACTCTGTCACACATGCAGACCTGTCAACACATGCAGAACCTGTCACACATGCAGACCTGTCACACAGGCAATCCTGTCACACATGCAGACCTGTCACACATGCAGGACCTGGTCACACATGCAAAACCTGTTCACACATGCAAACCTGTCACATATGCAGACTGTCACACATGAAGACCTGTACACATTTGCATACCTGTCACATATGCAGACCTGTCACATATGCAGACCTGTCACAATGCACACCTGTCCCACATCTAATAAACGTTCTTTTTGATATGCCTTGTAGCCCAGTGGTAATACCTTTAAAGAGCTTCGAGGAGTTTGACTTCTCTGGGAGCCGGCCATGGGCCATGGGCCAGGCTGGAGAGATGCCTACCTATCAGGAACACGGTTCGAATATCTGTCCTTATTCTCTGCATTCATGGAAGTCGATCATTTTTAAACTTATCTTGAACTGATTATGCGAAATTATTGCATACACAAATTTTCGCTTGCCTTATTCAGCAAGAAGAGCGTTGCTATTTAATTAGATCGCAACAAATATAGAAGATGCAAAACAATATGACCATTAAACTATCGGCCACAGACAAACCGTCATCAGGCAACTACTGTACTAACAATTACACACCATTACATCATCAGGCAACTACCATACTAACAATCACCACACCATTACTCGTCATCAGAAACTACCATACTAACCAATACACACCATTTCATCGTCCATCAGACAACTACCATACTAACAATTACCACACCTTTACATCCATCAGACCATCTACCATACTAACTATCACTCACCATTACATCGTCTCAGACAACTACCATACTAACAAATACACACCATTACATTCATCAGACAACTTACCATACTAACAATTCACACACATACATCGTCATCAGACAATACCATACTAACTGTTTTTCAATACACACCATTCACTCTATCTCTGATATAAGAACAACTTCTATATGTCTATCGAGTCCTATAACACGTATCGGACAGTATCAACACCATTACATCGTCATCAGACAAACTACCATACTAAACAATCACACACCATTACATCGTCATCAGACAACTACAATACTAAAAATCACACCACCATTACATCATCAGACAACTTCATATTAAACAATCACCACCATTACATCGTCATCAGGCAAATACCATACTACAATCACACACATTACATCGTCATCAGACCAACTACCCATACTAACAATCACACACCATTACATCGTCATCAGAAACTACCTTACTATCAATCACACACCATTACATCGTCATCAGGACACACTTCCATATTAACAATCACACACCATAACATCATAGGGAACAACTACCTACTAACAATCCACGCACCATTACATAACCAGACAATTAACTATTAACAAATCACACACCATTACATCATTCAGACAACTACCATACTAACAAATCACCACACATTACATCATCAGGACAACTACATTATTAAACAATCACACACATTACATTCATAGACACCTACCATATAACAAGCTACACCTTTACATCATCATACTGCTCCATACTAACAATCACACCATTACATCGTCATCATACAACTACCATATTAACAATCTCACTCAATTACATCGTCATAATCCAAATACCCATTTTTAACAATCACACACCATTACATCGTATCAGACAACTACATACTAACAATCACACCACCATTACATCATCATACAACACCATACTAACAATCACACACCATTACTCGTCATACATACAACTACCAATATTAACAATCAACACATTACATAGTCATCATACAACTACCTATTAAACAATCACACACCATAACATCGTCCTCATACAAACTACCATATAACAATCACACCCATACTACATCGTCTCAGACAACTACCATACTAACAATCACACACTCATTACTTCATCAGACAAATCACCATATTAACCAATCACACACCATTACATCATCAGACACTACCATATACAAATCACACACCTTACATCGTCAATCAGACAAACTACAATAACTACAATCACACACCACTTACATCGTCATCATACAACTACCTTATTAACAATCACACACCATTACATCGTCATCATACAACTTCCATATTAACAAACACACACCATTACTTCGTCATCATTTATACAAACTTCCATAGATAGAAACAATTCACACCACCATTACATCTACAACTACATATTAACAATCACACACCATTAAATCCTTACATCTTACAACTACCATATTAACAATCAACACACCATTACATCGTCATCATACAACTACCATATAACAATCACACACCCATTACATCGTCATCATACAACGACCATAGTGTAAACAAACTCACACCATTACATCGTCTATACAACTACCATATTAACAATCACACACCATTACATCTTCATCATACAACTACCATATTAACAATCACACACCAATTACATCATCATACAACTACCATAGTAAGACAAGTCACACACCTTTACATGTCATCATACAACTACCATATTAACAATCCACACATTACATATCAGACAACACCATATTCTAACAATTCACCACACCATTACATCGTCAATCATACAACTACCATACTAACATTCAACACACCATTAATCGGCGTCAGACAAACTACCTTTGCTAACATTCACACACCATTACATCGTCATCATTCAATACCTACTAACAATCACACACTTTACATCGTATCAGACAACTACCATACTAACAATCACACACCATTACATCGTCATCATACAACTACCATACTAACAATCACACACCATTACATCGTCATCATACAACTACCATAATAACAATCACCACCTCCATTACATCGTATCAGGACAACTACATACTAAACAATAGCACACCATTACACCGTCATCATACAACTACCATAGTAACAATGCGCAAATACTTTACCATTTTCATATGACTGTTTTGCCTCCTCTTACGACCTTGGAACACCACCACAATACCAACACTATAATGCCAAGTAAACTATATCATCATCATCACAACCATTATGCTACACTACCACTAACAGTCAACAAACGTTAAATTTAAAAACTATGTTTAAATGAGTATACTATAACACAATCATCATAATGAGTGTGTTATAGTAAGATTACCGTGGCCTGGTAGGCAACACACACCTGAGTGTCCGTGGATCAGTCCCTGGCCGGGTGGATATATTGGAGGTGTTACTTTAAAACCTGGCTGTCCCGTCACCTTGCATGCAGGTACCTAGGTGTTATTCGATTGGTTGTGGGTTGCATCCTGGGGAACAAGATTGAATGATCACCGTGGAAATAAGACAGACAGCCCTCGATAACGCACTGACTTTTTGTTATCCTGGGTAGTTAACCCTCCAGGGTTAAAAATTCGAAGAGAATCTTTTCTAATTATATCACACATTTCAGTCACTCTCAGGTTTCTCTGTGTAGGACTAAATACGCCACTGGCTAGTGAAACTATTTTAAAACAAGATATTGAGGCTTCCAATATCTTGCTTCCTACCTCTCTCTTACCTCCCCCTTCCTAGCAGGAGAAAAAATCCTTTAACATTTTTCCTCACAGTGAAGAGCCCCTCAACACTTGCCTCGCTCCGCCCTCCCTATCCTAGCATCAAGTTAAAGAAACCTTTTCATCAACTCTCCCTTCTATTTTCTCCTTTTTTCTCAGATGAGAAGAAAACGCCATAACACAATCCTCTGTTTCATTCATTCCAACAGGAATTCCAGATACCACACTGTAAAATTACTCTACTACCGAGAACGCGCCCCTACAAACCCTCTTCCGTCTTGCTCTGTCCGAATAAAACGAAACCAGAAAACACACTTCCTTACTCTCTCTCCTAGGGTAAGAAGACCTCTTAAAACACATTTACTAAATACCAGTAAGTGTCCTACATATCACTACATTACACTTATTAAGGAGAAAGCGTCTTGCAAACACTTCTACTTTCACACCACTAACAGGGAAAGTGTCCTGCTACACCCTCTACCCTTACCACCCCACTAACAAGAAGTGTCAGGCAACACCCTCTTACCTTACACCACACTAACAGGAGTGTCCTGCAACACCCTTACCTTTACACCCTCAAACAAGAAGTGTCCTGCAAACCTCTACGTTACACCCACTAACAAGAAGTGTTCCTGCATCACCCTATACCTTCACCCAATAACAAGAAGTGTCCTGCAACACCCTCTACCTTACACCCCACTAACAAGAAGTGTCTGCAACACCCTGCTACCTTACACCACAAACAATGGAAGTTTCATGCAAACCCTACCTTATCCCCACTAACAAGTGTCCTGCAACACCCTCTACCTTACACCCCTAACAAGAAGTGTCCTGCAACACCCCTTACTTACACCCACTAAAAGAAAGTGTCCTGCAACAACCCTCTAACTTACACCCTCATCTAACAAGTGTCCTGCAACACCCTCTACCGTACACACACTTAACAAGGTATTGTCTGCCAACAACCTCTACACTTACACCCCACTAACAAGTGTTCTGGCATCACACTCTACTTACAACCAACTAACAAAGAAGGCTTCTGCAACATCGTCTTCCTCTTCACTCTGACCAGAGAGAACCCTTCAGTTCTCTTTTACCCTTACTCTCCTCCCAGGGAAACGAGCACCACAAGCTTACTTTTCACTCTTTACAGCGAGGAAAAAGTCGCCAACACCATCTACACTTCACTGATTGAGAACTTATGCAAACACATGGAATCTTTATTGAAGAAACACGTTTCGCAACACAGTGGCTTCATCAGTCAATACAAAGTACCAAATGGGTAAGGAGAGTAGAAAGTTTGAGGTAATCAGTCCTTCAACCTGGAATCGATGTGTTCGTCCAACACTCTTGTACAAGGAATTCAACGCTTGCCCATCCTTTGGACGACGACCTACTTACACTGTGGCAGGTCCACTGGGATCCACCTCCTCCTGGTCTACCAGATTGGAAAAAGGAGTTAGAAGTTATTGGTGAAAGCCGACTGTTGAAGTGAGGTGGAAGGGGAGGGGTGTGTATTAGGGGGTTAACTGTAAGGGGTTTGTGAAGTTAAGGGAATAGTAGAGCAGTGAGAGGGTTTTGAAGGAGGAAATTTGTACTAGTAATTTCAGTGCGTGATTGCTTAAAGCAGATACACTAAGTGTGTCTTGGGGACTGGAAAAGAGAAATAAATATTATTGTATTGAGCTAAAAGAGCGAAGAGGAAATGGCAGGCCATTCAGGGGGGGTGCAGGGCTGCCATAATTATATTTATCTTTCTTCTTCAATTCCATGAAGAAAGAAATCAGTCTATGGGGGCTGGAAAAGGTGAATGAGTAACGCGCCCGGACAGTAAAAGCCCAACAGTTGCCATCCTTACAGAAAAGTAATATCACTATCGCCGCAAGGTTTTTGCGAACACCGATACCAAACAAAAACAGTGGACACACTGCTTTATTTGTAGTAGCGCTCATATGTGGTGATATCCAAATTATCCAGGACTCAAACTATTTGCAGAGGCAAAAACAGAAGATAAATGACGGCGATTACAGATGGTCTAGTAGCTTAGGAATTATAACTTTTAACTCCATATGTTATGCATTTTTTACATAGGTCAATGTGGACAAACAGCCCATTATTATCTCAACACTACCAAACAGGTGCATACACCTGTATTAAAGTACGCATGAAAAACAGAAAAGGCACCTTATGTAAAATGTGTAAGGGGGTGGGTGCATGATGCGATGTATGTACAATTACAGCAACGGTGCAGAAATTCATTTTGTGTGTAACACCTGCCACTTTGGCCACAGTTACCCTTTAGCGTGATGACATTGATTTACCTAATTTAATACTAATGACCCTTGCCATTATTGATGATTATGATTGTTTTTATGAAAAACAGCCTTCACTTTATTCATGTCAATGCAAGATCACTTCTCCTAAATTGGCAGAGATTTGGATTCTAGCTAACAAAATTAGGGCGGGCAGTTATAACCATCTCTGAATCTTGGATGGATGATCGGTGACTGAGACGAGGTCAAAATAGAAGGTTACATATAAACGCTTAAGATAGGAAACAGAAAGGGTGGTGGAGTATTTGCCTACATTAGAAATGACTTAGCTTACAACATTAAGACCTGATTTAAATAACATAAAACTGGTGATTCTATGGTTTGAAGTGCTCTTCCAAGACCAAACCCATTTTGTAGAACTAGTTACCGCCCCTCCTACCAGGACCAGTTCTTAGGAAGACTTTCCCAGTCGTATTGTCAGGACTTGAAACAATTGCGGACATATGGGCGAATTCAATATCTGTTTTCAGCAGCAAAAATAAAGGGCTATGCAAAAGGAATACAGACAAAATTCACTAGGATTAAATAGCTAACACTCAACTAATTTAATACACTAGGGGGGGGAGGTGAGTTGACGTGGATATGAGTGTGGGCATGAATGTTTTTTTTTTTTTTGATGTTATGGATGAGTGGGTTGTCGTTCAGGGGTTAGGGTTCCTTATTGTCCTTTTCTCCGTGTACAAAATGACTGGGGTGCTTTATATATTTGTTATGGTTTTGATGTTTTCCTTTGTGTAAAGCTCGTTAAATTCTGAAGTCTCTAGTTTTCTTAGTTTAGTTTTTGATTGTGTGTAAGAGGCTCCGATATTTGAGATACAAAATGCATATATATATTTTACTATATACTATATATATATATATAATATTATATATATATATATATATTTATATATATAATATATATGTCGTGCCCCGAAATAAGCAGAACTTGCATCTTGGCTTAAATAGCAACGCTTCATCTTGCCATATAAGGACAAGCGTAAAATTTGTGTATGCAATAATTTGCCAAAATCATTATGAACCTAAAAAAAAAAAAAAAAAAAACGAAAAAAAAATATATTCACTGTGTTAGATAGTATTAAATTATTTGTAAACAAATCTAAAATATATTTAGTTGGGTTAGGCTAAAAATAAAAAAAAAATTGTTCTTCTTATAATAAGGTTAGGTAAGTTATTCTAGATTTTTTGGGAGCAAATTAAAAATTTTTATCAATTAAACATTAATGAAAAAATAAATCTTTAAAGTTATAAGAGAAAATTTTAGGAAAGGATCTTAATTTTAAATGAGTTCTTGCTAATTGGCAGTTTTACATTCGGCACGACATATATATATATATTTATATATATATATTTTACTATATATATATATATATATATATATTAGTTATATATATATTATTATATATATATTTTATATATTTTTTTTTTTTTTTTTTTTTTTATTATCACACGGCCAGATTCCCACAAGGGCAGGGTGGCCCTGAAAGAAAAACTTTACCATCATTCACTCCATCACCGTCCTTGCCAGAAGGGTGCTTTTAACTACAGTTTTTAAAATTTGCAACTTTAACACCCCTCTTCAGAGTGCAGGCCACTGTACTTTCCATCTCCAGGACTTCAAGTCCGGCTGCCCGGTTTCTGAATACATTCATAAATGTTACTTTGCTCACACTCCAACAGCACGTCAAGTTTAAAAACCATTTGTCTCCATTCACTCTATTAAAAAACACGCTCACGCATGGCCTGTGGAAGTCCCAACGCTTCGCAAACAAAACCTCCTTTACCCCCTCCTCAACCCTTCCTAGGCCGACCCCTACCCCGCCTTCCTTCCACTACAGACTGATACACTCTTGAAGTCATTCTGTTTCGCTCCATTCTCTCTACATGTCCGAACCACCTCACAACCCTTCCTCAGCCCTCTGGACAACAGTTTTGGTAATCCCGCACCTCCTCCTAACTTCCAAACTACGAATTCTCTGCTTTTATATTCACACCACACATTGCCCTCAGACATGACATCTCCACTGCCTCCAGCCTTCTCCTCGCTGCAACATTCATCACCCACGCTTCACACCCATATAAGAGCGTTGGTAAAACTATACTCTCATACATTCCCCTCTTTGCCTCCAAGGACAAAGTTCTTTGTCTCCACAGACTCCTAAGTGCACCACTCACTCTTTTTCCCTCATCAATTCTATGATTCACCTCATCTTTCATAGCCCCATCCGCTGACACGTCCACTCCCAAATATCTGAATACGTTCACCTCCTCCTACTCTCCCCCTCCAATCTGATATTCAATCTTTCATCACCTAATCTTTTTGTTATCCTCATAACCTTACTCTTTCCTGTATTCACCTTTAATTTTTCTTTTGCACACCCTACCAAATTCATCCACCAATCTCTGCAACTTCTCTTCAGAATCTCCCAAGAGCACAGTGTCATCAGCAAAGAGCAGCTGTGACAACTCCCACTTTGTGTGTGATTCTTTATCTTTTAACTCCACGCCTCTTGCCAAGACCCTCGCATTTACTTCTCTTACAACCCCATCTATAAATATATTAAACAACCACGGTGACATCACACATCCTTGTCTAAGGCCTACTTTTACTGGGAAAAAAATTCCCTCTTTCCTACATACTCTAACTTGAGCCTCACTATCCTCGTTAAAAACTCTTCGCTGCTTTCAGTAACCTACCTCCTACACCATACACTTGCAACATCTGCCACATTGCCCCCTATCCACCCTGTCATACGCCTTTTCCAAATCCATAAATGCCACAAAGACCTCTTTAGCCTTATCTAAATACTGTTCACTTATATGTTTCACTGTAAACACCTGGTCCACACACCCCTACCTTCCTAAAGCCTCCTTGTTCATCTGCTATCCTATTCTCCGTCTTACTCTTAATTCTTTCAATTATAACTCTACCATCACTTTACCAGGTACACTCAACAGACTTATCCCCTATAATTTTTGCACTCTCTTTTATCCCCTTTGCCTTTATACAAAGGAAACTATGCATGCTCTCTGCCAATCCCTAGGTACCTTACCCTCTTCCATACATTTATTAAATAATTGCACCAACCACTCCAAAACTTTTTCCCACCTGCTTTTAACATTTCTATCTTTATCCCATCAATCCCGGCTGCCTTACCCCCTTTCATTTTGCCTACTGCCTCACGAACTTCCCCCACACTCACAACTGGCTCTTCCTCACTCCTACAAGATGTTATTCCTCCTTGCCCTATATACGAAATCACAGCTTCCCCATCTTCATCAACATTTAACAATTCTTCAAAATATTCCCTCCATCTTCCCAATACCCCTAACTCTCCATTTAATAACTCTCCTCTCTATTTTTAACTGTCAATCCATTTGTTCTCTAGGCTTTCTTAACTTGTTAATCTCACTCCAAAACTTTTTCTTATTTTCAACAAATTTGTTGATAACATCTCACCCACTCTTCATTTGCTCTCTTTTTACATTGCTTCACCACTCTCTTAACCTCTCTCTTTTTCTCCATATACTCTTCCCTCCTTGCATCACTTCTACTTTGTAAAAACTCTCATATGCTAACTTTTTCTCCCTTATACTCTCTTTACATCATCATTCCACCAATCGCTCCTCTTCCCCTGCACCCACTTTTCCTGTAACCACAAACTTCTGCTGAACACTCTAACACTACATTTTTAATCCTACCCCATACCTCTTCGACCCCATTGCCTATGCTCTCATTTGCCCATCTATCCTCCAATAGCTGTTTATATCTTACCCTAACTGCCTCCTCTTTTAGTTTATAAACCTTCACCTCTCTCTTCCCTGATGCTTCTATTCTCCTTGTATCCCATCTACCTTTTACTCTCAGTGTAGCTACAACTAGAAAGTGATCTGATATATCTGTGGCCCCTCTATAAACATGTACATCCTGAAGTCTACTCAGCAGTCTTTTATCTACCAATACATAATCCAACAAACTACTGTCATTCTTACGTGTTGGAAGATTTATACTTTTGGATAGCATTATAGATGTGTTAGGGTTAACTTAATTTATTGTGCACTCTTGTGGTTCTAATTTTATGTTGTACTTTTCAGATAGGGGGAGGTTCTGTCTGGGGAAGGGGGGGTTCTGTCTGGGGAAGGGGGGTTCTGTCTGGGGAAGGGGGGGTTTAGTTTGCAGGGTTACGGTATGTAACATACTGTGCTCTTTTGAGTTATTACCTTATGACGTTAAGTCATAGTACAGAATATCTGGTTTTACTTTTGATGTAGTTAGTACGGAAGTTTGTATCAATTCTCTCCTTAATTTGGTTACCGTTTGTGTATTCATTACATAATATTTGTTACATAATGTATAATTATTTATATTTGTATGTGGTATTATATGGCCATGGAAAGTTTTACATTTGTTGACGGATAAGGCCTGTTTGTTTGTTTTATATGTGCTGTGATGTACTTTTTAAATAAAATATAAAAAAAAAAATACACCAACCCGGATCACACAGTTCTCAGCCACCCTAATTGACCACATACTTTGTAACCGCTCTGAGAACATTAGTCAGTCAGGCGTCATTACCACAGGTCTTAGTGATCATTTCATCATTTACTGCACCAGGAAAATCACTAGGGATAGGATAGGCCTACATAGGACAATAAAAATGAGGTCAACTAGAAACTACAGTAAAGAAACGCTGGTAAATAGGCTACAGAATTGTGACTGGACAGAGATAACAGTTGCACGGGACGTAAACGATGCCTGGGAAAAAATCAAAACAATGTTCACTACCATCCTTGATAATATTGCACCAGTTAAAGAGGTTAGGATTAAACGAAGAACTGAACCTGGATGACTACTGAGATATTAGATAATTATGAAATTCAGAGACCAGCTGCTAAAAGATTTAAAGCAAACAGACAGGATATTGCAGCACTAAATGAATTCCAAAGGGTGAGGAACAGAGTACAGAGACTTATAAAAGGAGCAAAGGCAAAGCACTATTGCTCAAAAATAGAAGAGTATAAGCATAACCCAGAAAACTTGGCAACAACTAAAACAGTTGAGGTATAGCCATAAGCCAGTAGATAGGTCTAACATAGTACTCACTATCGATAATGAGGTATGCCACGAAACATCTAAGGTGGCAAATTGCTTTAATTCCTACTACACATCTGTTGCATCAACACTAGTAAGTAAACTACCAGCTGCATCAAATACCTTTAACACAGACTCTGATAAGTTTCAAACATACTATACCAATAAAGGGGTAACCCCAAACAGTTGTCAACTAGTAAGTGTATCTCATGACTTCATTCAAAAAGAACTAAGCAGGTTAAACCCAACTAAGAGCACTGGCCCTGATAACATCCCGTCTAAGTTCCTAAAAGATGGTGCTTCTGAACTGTCAATCCCTATTGCTTACATAATAAATCTATCAATCACCACTAATACCGTACCGGAGGGGTTCAAGGAAGCCAGAGTTACTCCTGTCTTCAAGAAAAATAGTAGGTCTGATGTAAACAACTATAGGCCTGTTAGTATACTCAGTATAATATCTAAAATTCTGGAGAGGGCGGTGTATTCTCAAGTAGTTAAGTACCTTAATGACAACAGCATTCTCCATAGCTATCAATCGGGCTTTAGAAGATCCTACTCAACGACACCTCCCTTATTAATATGATGGATTACCTGAGAACTGAAATGTCAAAGAGGAACCTCATAGGTATGGTAACCTTAGACCTGCAAAAGTCCTTCGATACTGTCACCACAATATATTATGTAAGAAACTTCAAGCTATCGGTATAGGTTCTGTAGACTGGTTTAAGTCCTACCTTAGCAATAGGAGACAAATAGTCAAAATCAACAAAACGGAATCAGAACCCCTGCGATAACATGTGGAGTTCCCCAAGGTAGTATTCTGGATCCCTTATTATTCTTATGTTATGTCAATGATATGCCTATCAGTGTCAAGTGCAAACTCCTACTGTATGCAGATGACAGTGCTCTGTTAGTGACAGGTAAAGACCCACAAGATATAGCTAATGTTTTAACACTGGAACTGGAGTCCTGCAGCAAATGGTTAGTAGACAACAAACTATCATTACACCTCGGGAAAAACTGAAGTCATTCTCTTTGGCACGAAACATAAACTGAGAAGAGTAAATAATTTTAATGTTCAGTGTAATGGGGAGCCCATCACTTTGGTTTCATCAGTAAAATATCTGGGAATCCCCTTTGACCCATGCATGTCAGGAGAATTGATAGGGAACAGTGTAGTAAAGAAAGCGAATGTCAGACTGAAGTTCCTGTATAGACAAGCACAGTGTCTACCTACTGAGGCTCGCAGGACCCTATGTCTAGCCCTTATACAATGTCATATGGATTACGCTTGCTCTTCATGGTACTCAGCCTTGACAAAAAAACTGAAAGATAGACTGCAAATCACCCAGAACAAAATCGTAAGATTCATCCAAGAGAGTATGTAGGCCAGGATGAATTACAGCAGTTGGATATGCTGAATGTTGAAGACAGAGTAAAACAACTGAAGCTAAATCATGTTTATAAAATTGCTCACAAACAGTGTCCAGAATATCTTGCTGTCAATTTTGTCAAAGTTGGGAACCAAAGCAATCATAGTACTAGGGTAGAGAGCACAACTTTGTAGTAGCCACAGACAGTGGCCAGGCTTCAAACACCTTTTATTGTACAGCAATAAAGGAATGGAACAGACTGCCTGCACATGTCAAAGCCAGTCATAGCATGAACCAGTTCAAGAAGTGCCAAAAGGTGTCTGATGAATGTAGCTACAGAAAGGGAGGGGAATGATTTTCTATTTTTTAGCTAACACACGTGTAATTTTTACCTTATTCCAAGTAATGACCCTCGTATTGTAGTCTTAATGACCCTCGTGTAGTAGTCTTTTTAGTATGATAATAAGATGTTATCTTCATTGTAGAATAATAAGAAAATATTATAACCTTTATATTATAATAATAAGGTAAAAGGACCCCAATAGAAATAAGTCACTCTGACTTTTTTGTGTTATCCTAGGTTCTCTACACATATGCTGCTATGTATGATAATTTTATGTAACTGTATTTGTGTATACCTGAATAAACTTACTTACTTACTTACCGTAGTATATAAGCCACCTCTCTGGCCCTATGCTGCACTTCCTACAGAGTGATGTACTAAACACATCGATTCCAGGTTGAGGGACTGATTACCTCAAACTTCTACTCTCCTTACCCATTTCTACTTTGTATTGTTGTTAGGTAAGACACATATGCAACAGTTAGGTATCTTTATTATGAAACGTTTCGCCTACACAGTAGGCTTCTTCAGTCGAGTACAGAAAAGTTGATAGAAGAGAAGATACTTGAAAACGATGTAATCAGTCCCTCACCTTAAAGTTTTGAGGTGGTCAGTCCCTCAGTCTGGAGAAGAGCATTGTTCCATAGTATGAAACAATATGGAGATGAAGTGACAGGATGGAGCCTTATATATTGCCAAGAGGTGAGACGTAGGTCACTAGAAGAGGTAATAACTCAGATGTTGAGAGGTCAGGTCCCTCTAAAAACCAGCCCTCTCACTAGTGGAAGTTGTCGAAGTGATTGCAGGTCTGTACCAAGATCCCCTTGTGTTGCAGTGTCTGACAGATTGAACATTAAAATGGTATAAAATACCGACAGGTTGTTAGGAAAGACACATATGCAACAGTTGGGTTATCTTTATTATGAAACGTTTCGCCTACACAGTAGGCTTCTTCAGTCGAGTACAGAAAAAGTTGATAAGAAGCAGAAGATACTTGAAGACGACGTAATCAGTCCATCACCCTTAAAGTTTTGGGGTTGGTCAGTCCCTCAGTCTGGAGAAGAGCATTGTTCCATGTATGAAAAAATATGGAGATGAAGTGACAGGATGGAGCCTTATATATTGCCAAGAGGTGAGAGTAGGTCACTAGAAGAGTAATAACTCAGATGTTGAGAGGTCAGGTCCCTCTCAAATGCAGCCCCTCTCACTAGCGGAAGTTGTCGAAGTTGATTGCAGGTCTGTACCAAAGATCCCCTTGGTTGCAGTGTCTGACAGATTGAACATTAAAATGGTATAAAATTTACCGACAGGTTGTTAGGTAAGACACATATGCAACAGTTAGGTATTTTTAAATTATAAAACGTTTCGCCTACACAGTAGGCTTCTTCAGTGGGAAGTACAGAAAAGTTGATAGAAGCAGAAGATACTTGAAGACGATGTAATCAGTCCATCACCCTTAAAGTTTTGAGGTGGTCAGTCCCTCAGTCTGGAGAAGAGCATTGTTGCATAGTATGAAACAATATGGAGATGAAGTGACAGGATGGAGCCTTATATATTGCCAAGAGGTGAGACGTAGGTCACTAGAAGAGGTAATAACTCAGATGTTGAGAGGTCAGGTCCCTCTCAAATCCAGCCCCTCTCACTAGTGGAAGTTGTCGAAGTTGATTGCAGGTCTGTACCAAGATACCCTTGTGTTGCAGTGTCTGACAGATTGAACATTAAAATGGTATAAAATACCGACAGGTTGTTAGGTACGACACATATGCAACAGTTAGGTATCTTTATTATGAAACGTTTCGCCTACACAGTAGGCTTCTTCAGTCGAGTACAGAAAAGTTGATACAAGCAGAAGATACTTGAAGACGATGTAATCAGTCCATCACCCTTAAAGTTTTGAGGTGGTCAGTCCCTCAGTCTGGAGAAGAGCATTGTTCCATAGTATGAAACAATATGGAGATGAAGTGACAGGATGGAGCCTTATATATTGCCAAGAGGTGAGACGTAGGTCACTAGAAGAGGTAATAACTCAGATGTTGAGAGGTCAGGTCCCTCTCAAATCCAGCCCCTCTCACTAGTGGAAGTTGTCGAAGTTGATTGCAGGTCTGTACCAAGATACCCTTGTGTTGCAGTGTCTGACAGATTGAACATTAAAATGGTATAAAATACCGACAGGTTGTAGGTAAGACACATATGCAACAGTTAGGTATCTTTATTATGAAACGTTTCGCCTACACAGTAGGCTTCTTCAGTCGAGTACAGAAAAGTTGATAGAAGCAGAAGATACTTGAAGACGATGTAATCAGTCCATCACCCTTAAAGTTTTGAGGTGGTCAGTCCCTCAGTCTGGAGAAGAGCATTGTTCCATAGTATGAAACAATATGGAGATGAAGTGACAGGATGGAGCCTTATATATTGCCAAGAGGTGAGACGTAGGTCACTAGAAGAGGTAATAAACTCAGATGTTGAGAGGTCAGGTCCCTCTCAAATCCAGCCCCTCTCACTAGTGGAAGTTGTCGAAGTTGATTGCAGGTCTGTACCAAGATACCCTTGTGTTGCAGTGTCTGACAGATTGAACATTAAACAATGCTCTTCTCCAGACTGAGGGACTGACCACCTCAAAACTTTAAGGGTGATGGACTGATTACATCGTCTTCAAGTATCTTCTGCTTCTATCAACTTTTCTGTACTCGACTGAAGAAGCCTACTGTGTAGGCGAAACGTTTCATAATAAAGATACCTAGCTGTTGCATATGTGTCTTACCTAACAACCTGTCGGTATTTTTTACCATTTAATACTTTGTATTGGACTGATGAAGCCACTGTGTGGCGAAACGTTTCTTCAATAAAGATTCCCATGTGTTGCATAAGTGTCTCAAATCTTCAACTTGTTGGTTTTCAAAACCATTCATCACATCTACTTCACTCTTTACCAGCAAGAAGAGTCCGCCAACACCATCTACTTCACTCTTTACCAGCGAGAAGAGTCCGCCAACATCATCTACTTCACTCTTTACCAGCGAGAAGATTTCCAACAACTCATCTACTTCACTCTTTACCAGCGAGAAGAGTCCAACATCATCTAATTCACTCTTTACCAGCGAGAAGAGTCCAACAACATCATCTACTTCACTCTTTACCAGCGAGAAGAGTCCAACATCATCTAATTCACTCTTTACCAGCAAGAAGAGTCCAACAACATCATCTACTTCACTCTTTACCAGCGAGAAGAGTCCGCCAACATCATCTACTTCACTCTTTACCAGCGAGAAGAGTCCAACAACATCATCTACTTCACTCTTTACCAGCGAGAAGAGTCCAACATCATTAATTCACCCCTTTACCAGCGAGAAGAGTCCAACAACACCATCTACTTCACTCTTTACCAGCGAGAAGAGTCCAACATCATCTAATTCACTCTTTACCAGCGAGAAGAGTCCAACAACACCATCTACTTCACTCTTTACCAGCGAGAAGAGTCCAACATCATCTAATTCACTCTTTACCAGCGAGAAGAGTCCAACAACACCATCTACTTCACTCTTTACCAGCGAGAAGAGTCCAACATCATCTAATTCACTCTTTACCAGCGAGAAGAGTCCAACAACACCATCTACTTCACTCTTTACCAGCGAGAAGAGTCCAACAACATCATCTACTTCACTCTTTACCAGCGAGAAGAGTCCAACATCATCTAATTCACTCTTTACCAGCGAGGAGAGTCCAACAACACTCTCTTCCTAACTCTTTCCAGAGAGAAGAGACTTTCCATCATCAGGGGTGAGCTGATATCCGTTTAACGACTAGTTTAACATATAAGAATTTTTGCTTGAAAGCAAAAAGAAGGAAACTGCAGGAACACTGAATATTTTTCCGACTAATGTACCAATAGTGCTGTAACCTATTTTATGTGGATTATTGTAAAATATTTTAGAGTATTTTATGATACTGTCTATACAGCTGTAGTATGTAAGCTGCTGTATGTAGAGTATTGCAGTTTCATTGCGTCAAGAACTGTATTCAACTGTACTTAATTATTGTAAACTTCTGTACTAAACGTTGTGTAAATTAATGAAAATATAATTTTAAGCTTAAATATGAAGTGAAAAGTAAGCGTTTAATGCCAATGTATGATGGAAGTTCCCATCTACATTATAAATCATCACTTTCTCTTGATCTGTGGACGTCTGTTGTATTTTATGCATTGAGCAGAAGACAAGGAATATAATGACTGATGAACAACAGTGTTCATGTAACCTGAACTCATGTGATGCTGGGACCAGCCGTCGGTGTTCTCAGATATTTACAATGCTAACACCAGAGCACAATTTTGGTACCCGTCCATACCTGTCAATTTAGGAAGGCGAAAACATCATTACAAATACGACACAGTTCTAGCAAACACATAAGAACCAGCCAGATATCCTAACACACCCTAGCACTTACACTTGTCACATCAAGAGCTCAGTGATAATGCCAGCCAACGTTACTGGCACCAATTTTATTATCACAAATTGAGTTGTTGGACTTTCAAATCCCGGCACTTATATTATGCTCCCTCAAGGGAACAACATAACCAGAGTTCTCAACTTCATACTGCAATTTTTTCCCTCACTCTCTGTACACCACAACTTCAGTGATTTATGCAGACTATGACCATTCACATAAAATCTGCCCAAATTTATAACAACACTGGTATGTGCAGATCGTTCCGCCACTCACACACAACGTGCTCACTCGTCTGTTAGTTTCTGGACTATGTTGCCTCGGTTTCCCCTACTGTTCTTTTAGTTGCACAGATATATGTAGCCCCTACACTACTCTCACATTTCTTGCACATCACAACTACAGTGATAAGGCCGACCCCTTTATCAATACATTTTGTACACAGTGTAC
>NC_069423.1:39764736-39788999 GCF_026875155.1 Cherax quadricarinatus | reverse complement strand
AAGGAACTATGAAAGTAAAGCACCAAGGAAGGTAATAAGGAGTCTGGCCAACACCTCACTATCAGATCCCACAACGGTTAAACACCTGACGCGCGCCGACCCAACTGGACAGGTCCTTTGCACAACCCACCAACTGTTCTACCCAAGAAAATTTAAAAAATTATTATTTGTCTAGTGTATTATTAAATTCTTCCCAAATTCTATTAATTATAAATGGATCTAATTTATATAAACCAAAGGAAATATTCATATTATTGTCAAAACTGCTTTTTATGAAACAAGATTCAATTATATTCCTGTCGACCATGGACTTGCTTGATACTACTTTCTCAACTTTTTGAAAATCAATTGGATGGTTAAAATCTCTCACATGAATAAATAGAGCATTGGAATCTTGTCCAGTTCTAATGCTATATTTATGTTGTTTTAATCAAAAAACTTAACAAAATTACCTACACAAACTACGGAAAACTTATAATGGTACTTAGTGGAGTGGAGTGACTTTCATTAGTTTCTTTTTTCTTGAAATACCAGACATATACTGTGAATTTCATATAACCTGTAGTTACCAGCGGTCGCAATATACACAACGAGAAGCAATTATTACTACAGAAAAAGCGTCCTTCCTCCAAAATTTGCACCAGTCAACTATAGTGATAATATAGAATTTATTGTGGTGGAGACGGAAAAAAAATAGAAAAGCTAGATACAGCGATTGATAAACAAGGGTGGAGGTCGACCGTTCGTCATTGTAGGAGTTGCCAGCAGTCACCGGCTCTTCAACACGCAAGTTATACTTTTGTATCAATCAAATCACAGATTACTCGGGTAGATAATTTCCAGTAGATCCTTCATGTGTTAGCTCAAATCACCGACCAGTATGGTTTAAATAAGTGACCCACTGATCAGATCAGATCGACTGGTCCGAACCCTTGACTGGTCCGAACCCTGGACTGGTCCGAACCCTTGACTGGTCCGAACCCTTGACTGGTTTCAAACGGTTTCTTTGAACAATAAAGCAGACTGTAAACGGATGGGGTTGTAGGCGCCCTTATAAACACAAACATTAAATATATACCAGGAACGTGCACGGTAAGCTGTCCAATATACAAAAACAGTTAGAAACAGAAATACAAATAGCTAGAGCTTCATTTAAGGAGGTTATTAATAGAATATTCAAGAGGTTGCTAGTAGAATTGCAGTAAATCAACCATTCAAATCATTATGAAGCTGTGTGTAGTCTGTGGTCAGTCAAACAAACGGGCTTCCACATGCATAAATTGTCATTTTTGTGGAAATTGGTGTCACGCCCCTTGTGCAGATATCCAAGAACTAGCTACAAGCAGTATTAAAACAGGGAAGTGTTTCTGGGTATGCCCAAATGAGATAAATCTGTGGACTAAAATCACAAGGGTATTAAAAGAGGTCAACATCAAAGCTGTTTTCATAGAAAACCTGGAAGCTTTCTACAACAGATGGGAACATAAAAAGTCTGGGCTGAATGGTACTGCCCTTGATACTGGCCATGTAGTCAAAAACTGAAAGGCTGGAGATGATGTCCTGGTAGTCAGTAAATGTGGGGCTGATAGTGCTGTCCTGGGAGACAGTAATGGTGAAGCTGGAGGTGCTGTCCTGGGAGACAGTAATGGTGAAGCTGGAGGTGCTGTCCTGGGAGACAGTAATGGTGAAGCTGGAGATGCTGTCCTGGGAGACAGTAATGGTGAAGCTGGAGATGCTGTCCTGGGAGACAGTAATGGTGAAGCTGGAGATGCTGTCCTGGGAGACAGTAATGGTGAAGCTGGAGATTCTGTCCAGGTAGTCGGGAATTATATGCAGGAAGGAATACATATAAATGACCTCATAGGGGACAGGAGCCATAGTAGGGAAAAAAGTGTAGTCAAAGATAAGATAAAACCAATATTGCAAACTAGAAATACCGCAGGAAATGGCAAACAAGAGGACTCCACTAGCAATAGTGAGGATATATTCCCAAAAAAAAACTGGTGGGAGCTCATTGTTGATGCTGGGGAGGATAAAGTAAAACGGGGAAACATGCACCAACAGGGAATATAGTCCAAAAAACCCAAGGCAAAGGGAAAAACCAAGCCTGGCCACATACATCACCGGAAATTGCGGGCTGGAAATCGGGGGAAAAAAAGAGGGGAGTGCAACTATGACCACCCTAAAAAAGCATCCCCAATGACAACGGGGAAAATGCAAACTCCCTTCCGAAGCTTTTTCACCCAAATGGTACCTTTCAGTACGGGAAAAGCTGTGCAAAAACAAATTCCCGGGCATATATCTAAAGGGGACAAAAAGATACAAAACATCCAGGCCAGGGGAAACTGGGTAACAGCCACCAAGGGGGAGGGGTTTTTTTTAGTCCAGGAACGAAAAAAAACTGGAGGGAAAAGGGGAAAATCGTACACCAAAAAACCGTCATTCCTGGAGTGGAACCCCAAGTCGATGCCTCCCCCTCCAAAAACCCAAAAGTACAGATCTAATGCGGAAAAAAAATCCCCCCCAGTACCAACAATACCCCATCCGATAACTTTTTCTGCAAATATACGGGTCTAAAGCCAGAACAAACAACAAAAACCCTTTTATCCTTGGACTGCTTTCAGAGGCAAAGGGAATGTTCACGGGGTTTCACTGGGGCCCACATAAAAGGGTCACTTTGGCAACGAAATACGGATTCCCGGTTCAAAATATACAGATGTGAAGAGTGAACAGGAAAAGGGGGGGGGGGGTTGGGCCGTACATTGCAGGTATTTGTTTGCACAGAACTGCTAAAGCCTCAATTGTGTGGAAGTTTTAGAATAAAGGTCGAGAACCAAACCTAGTCATTGTGGTTCTACAACCTCCGGATGAACATCCCAAAATTTCCCAGGAACCTTTTAAAAAATTGCCACTGTCTGGAAATTTCCAGCCCCTGCCCCAAATCTTGCTCCGGGGGGATTTCAATAAGGCACCAAAAATGGGGAATTTAGCAAATTAATTTGTTGCAGTAAAAAAAAAAGGAGGAGCTCTGATGAAAACAAACACTCACACGAGCTTTTAAATCTCTGACAAAATAAAATTTAAACCACAAATAATAGAGTACTAGACGGGAGAATCACTAGCCCTCATTTCACAAACAATATAAATTGTAAGAAATGTCACCATTCAAAAACAATATCTCAGATCAAAAACATAATGGGGTTTCAGGCATGTATGCGCGGACCCCCGCCGACATAATGAGTTTGTCACGAGGGAAATTACCAAATTCAACTTCAATAACAAAAACAAAAGTGGGACCAAAAAAACCCCAAGCCAAACCGTATAAGCGGGGAAAAGATGTACTAAGCAAACAGACCCCCAACTTATGCCTAGAAAAGTTTAAAACTGGTGGCACCGATGTATCACAAGGCTTATTCCTTAAGAAAAGGGGGAGTAGTGTAAAATAGAAAGAGACAGGCGCTCCCTTTACAGGCGAGGGAAAGAATAACAGGGGCTAAAAAAAGAGGTCAATATATCTGAAAGCGTGGGAGACACTGGTCAGAGAAATAGCAAGCACGAATTAAGCTAAAAAAATCCTTTGGAGCAGGAATCGGGGGAAGAACTAAAAGATAATGAAATGAAAAAAACCCCAAAGTATTCTTTTCCTATGAAAAATAAAACGAGAACAACGCCAGTTTTGGGGCCCCCTATTTAAAACAAGAGGGTCCTACACAGATGACAGCAAGGAAAGAGTGAGAAAAAGCCCAAAATTTAAATCAGTTTTTAGCAAGCCGCTAACCAGACTGGATCGAAATTCAAAATGAATTTTTTTGGAAGCCACAAATTTGTTTAACACAAGCCTACCCGATGTTTCCTGACGCCAAATGACTTCGAACAGGCGTAAATGACCCCAGCACTCTGCCCGGGGCCCAGACTCATGGAACTCTGTGTTCATCAAGAACGCAAGAAGCCCCTATCACGACCTTTTCCATCCTATTGAAGGAGCAGGGCCCGGGGGTCGTCCCACATTTTAAAAAAAACAACGACATAGCCCCACCCCACAAAGGGAGCAGTAAAAGCAGCAGCAAAGAACTACAGACCCTAGCACTAACATCCCATACATAAAAATCTTTGAAAGGTCCTAAGAAGCAAAATCCCCACCCTTTTTAGAAACCCCTCATTACACAACCCAGGGGAAAAGGGGGTTTGAAAAAGGCGTTTTGTCTGCTCACTATTGGATCCTACGACAAGGTTTAAAAAGCACTAGAGACAAAAAAAATGCAGATGTTTATTACGATTTTTCAAAGCCCTTTGACAAGGTGCCTGGGGGTAATAGCGCACAAAATGCGTGCTACAGGAATAACAGGAAAATCGGCGATGGATCATAAAAATTCCCCCTAACAGAACACAAGGCACAGTACTCGCTCCCATCTTGTTCCTCTCCTTATCCGCATAGAAAGGATGTCGCCACAGCACCGTGCTTCCCTTTGCGATGACACCCGAATCTGCTGACATGTCTTCCATTGCAGACACTGCAAAGCCCAGGGGATATAAAACCAAAATCTTTCATGGGGTGCAGAAAACAATAGAAGTTCAACTGAGAAATTTTAATGCCAGATGTGGTAAAAATGAGGAAAATTTAAAACTTCATCAAGTCAAAACAAAATTTTGGGCCCCAAAATAGAGCAAAACCCAACGTCAAAAAGATGGTGGGTCTACCTTCAAAGGGCCCTAACTTGTATCAATCATATCTGCAGAAAATGACAGGGGTGGATAATGAGAACCTTCAAAACTAGGGAGGGCCAAACCCCTGATGACACTTTCAGGTCATTTTTTATTAGGCTGGAATATGCTGACACTAACAGCCCCTTTTAAGGGGGAAAAAGCTGACCTAGGAAAAGTTTAAAAGAACTTTTTACGGCGCGCTAACGGAGATAAAACCTCAATTTTTTGGGGCCTTTAGGTTCCTAAAATGCATTCCCTGGGAAAAAGGGGGAGGAAATGATAATCACCTGGAAAATCCTAGAGGGACGTACCGAACTTGAACAGAAAATCACTCATACGAAAGCAAAAGATTGGCAACCATGCACCCCCCCCCAATGAAAAGAGGGGTCTCACGCCGTTAAGAGCCATACAATAAGTGTCAGGGGCCCCAGATGTTTAACTGTCCCCGAAACATAAGGGGGATTACCCCAGACCCCTGCATCTTCAAGTGGCCGGACAAGACCTAAAGTCATTCCCGATCACCGGGGTTTTGGCTGTACGTTGGTTTGCGTCACCAGCAGCAACAGCCCGGTTGAAAAGGCTTATCCAAGGAGGCCTGGTCACAGACCGGGCCGCGGGGGCGTTGACCCCCGGAACTCTCTCCAGGTAAACAATGAGCACTGCTAATCCACAGTCGTGTTAAACTCGTTTGAGGGAGAAGTGATCAGGTTTCACTCCATGCGTCATAACTGTACCCTGAAACAAACATGAAAATACACCATTACAAAACTGTGTTGGCCAAACACCTACGTTGATGCATTTTCAATACATGACAGAATATTAAAGAGGTGACTGGGATAAAACGCGTTCGCTTTCAGGGAATAATACATGTCCACTTTCGTATACTACACGGAAAATGACATTATATACGGAGCGTTATTTTATATAAATATTTTTTTTACAGTACTCAGTAACAAAATTATATATATATATAATATATATATATTATATATATATATTATATATATATATATATATATATATATATATATATACATACATATATATATATATATATATATATATATATATATATATATATATATATATTATATATATATTATATATATATTATATATATATATATGCAAAACAACCACTCTGAAAGAATAGAGAAATTCCAAGCGCTTTCGTGACTACTCACATTATCAAGGAACTATGAAAGTGAAGCATCCAAGGAAGCTATATAAGGGGTCGGCCAGCACCTCACTATCAGATCCCACAACGGTTAAACACGTGACGCGCGGCGAGCCAACTTGGACAGGTCCTTTGCAAAACTCACCCCCAAGCTATTTATTTGTCCAGTGTATTATTAAATTCTACCCAAATTCTATTAATTATAAATGGATCTAATTTATATAAACCAAAGGAAATATTCATACTATTGTCAAAACTGCTTTTTATGAAACAAGATTCAATTATATTCCTATCGACCATGGACTTGCTTGATACTACTTTCTCAACTTTTTGAAAATCAATTGGATGGTTAAAATCTCTTACATGAATAAATAGAGCATTGGAATCTTGTCCAGTTCCAATGCATATTTATGTTGTTTTAATCTTAGTTCGAGATTTTTACCAGTTTGACCGTAATAAACTTTATCGCAAATTTTACAAGGAATCTTATAGACACATCCATCAGCATTTTGGGGGGAATTCTTAATCAAAAGTTTTTTTACTGTATCAAGATTTTTGAATACAACTTTAATATTAAAAGTCTTAAGAAGAGAAGGCATATCAACCAAGTTTTCATGGTAAGGGAGAACCAACATATTTTTAGTTGAATAAGGCTGGTTGCCCTTTCTTGGATTATAAAAAGTGTTCCTAGCAACTTTAAAAGATTTATCAATTAAAGTTGCTAGGAACACTTTTTATAATCCAAAAAAGGGCAACCAGCCTTATTCAACTAAAAATATGTTGGTTCTCCCTTACCATGAAAACTTGGTTGATGATGTCAGCTATGATTTTTTATAATTTGAATGTACATGAAAAAATTTTTTAAAAATTTTAACCATTTAGGGGCATAAAAAAAATTTAAGGTCCCTTAAAATTTCTATAAAAACCTTTTTTTTTTTTTTTTTGGGTTTTTTTTTTGGGGGGGGGGGGGGTTTTTACCCTTTTTTTAGACAAAACTAAGAATCTTTTACAAGTTGTTAAAAATAATCAGGCATTGTTTAAGAATTTGCTTTAATAAAAATCGATGAAACATCATTCAAAAGTCACGGGAAAATTTCCATTAAATATCGCTGGAACGTCTCAAAAAAATTTCGGGGAACCCAGGTTGTGGGTACTTTTTGGGGAAATCGGGAAGAACACCGCCCTTTTACGTTTCATTTTTTGGGGGATTTACCCCCTTTAAATTTGCTCGTTATGTCTCAGCGCAGCATTTTACAGCCCAATTACTTCTGATGCTGTACTGCTGCTTCTGATTTTGCTACTGTGTTGCTCTGAGCTGCTACTGCTCCCTTCTAAAGCTGTACGCTGCTTCTGATGCGTTATCCCCTTTCTGAGCTGCTACGGCGCTTCTTATGCTGCAAATGCTGCCCTGATGCTTTTTTAACTGCGGGCCCCTTTCTGATCCCTGCTACTGCTGTTTTCTTATGTGTTTCCCTGCTGTTCTGATGCTGTTACTGCTGCTTCTGGCTTTTTTCGCTGCTTTGATGCTGTTACTCTGCTTTGGCTGCAAATGCTGTTCTGTTGCTGTTACTCCCTGTTTCCCTGTTTCGCAATTTGTGTTTTCTGATCCCTGTTACGCTGTTCTGATGTCCCACTGCTGTTTCTGATGATGCTACTGCTGCTTCTGATGCTGCTACTGCTGCTTCTGATGACTGTTACGGCTGCTTTTTGTTTGGCTGCAAAAACTCGTTTGTTTCTGTTTCGGGGGCCCAACTGCTGTTTGATGTGTACTCCCTGCTTCTGATGCTTTTAACTGCTGTTTCCCTTTTATGCTGAATACTGCGCTTCTGATGCGGTTACTGCTGCTTTTTATGGGCACTGCTGCTTCTAAAGCCGGGCTACTGCTGCTTCTGATGCTTTTAAATTCTGCTTTTTAAGCTGCAACTGCGCTTTTTATGCTGTTACTGCTGTTTTCTGAGGCGTTCCTGTCTTTTTAGCTGTACTGCTGCTTCTATGCTTTTATGCTGCCTTTTTGATGCTGCTACGGCTGTTTATTTATGCTTTTAAATGCTGCTTCTGATGCTGCATTTGTGTTTTCTGATGGCTACTGGTTTCTTAGTGCTCTCCTGCTTCGATGCGTTTACTGCTGTTTTCTTATGCTGCTACGCTGCTTCTGATGCTCCCCAAACTGCGTTCAAATGCTGCAAACTGCTTTTTTCTGATGCTGTACTGCTGCTTCTGATGCTTTTACTGCTCTTTTATGCTTTAAATGTTGCTTCTGATGCTTTTACGCTGCTTTGATGTGTTATTTGCTGCTTCTGTTTCTGCACTGTCCCTTCTGATGCTGCTATTTGCTGCTTTGATGCTGCAAACGGCTGTTTCTGATGCTTTTTATTTGCTGCTTTTTGCTTTTAAACTGTTGTTTCTGATGCTTTTTACGCTGCTTCGAGGGGTTCTGTTCCTTCTGTGCTGTAGGCTGCTTCTGATGCTGTTTACTGCTTGGTTTTCTGATGTGCAAACTGCTCTTTTGATGCTGCTACGGGCTCCCTTCTGATGCTGTTACTGTTGTTAGATGCTTTTATTGCGTTTTCTGATCCCTCTATTTGCTGTTCGGGAGCTGTTTTTAGCTGCTTCTGATGCTGTTACTGTTGTTCTGATGCTGTTTACTGTTTGCTTCTGTTTCTGCTACGCTGCTTTGATGCTGTTACTGCTGTTTTATGCTTTTACTGTTGTTCTGATGTTTGTTTACGGGCTGCTTTTTGGATGCTGTTATCGGGCTTTTGGCCCTGCTACTGTGCTTCTAAATGCTGCTACTGGTTTCTGATCTGCCTGCTGCTTCTGTTTGCGGGTTACCCCTGCTTTTTATGCTGTTACTGTGCTTCTGATGCTGTTACTGTGCTTCGGGAGGGCTGTTCTGCTGCTTTTTTGATGCTGCTACTGCGGGCTTTGATGTTTGTAATGCTGCTTCTGATGCTGCTACGGGCTGCTTCGGGATGCGGGCCAAACGCTGCTTCGGGATGCTGTTACTTTTTGCTTCTGAGCTGTTTTGCTGCTTCTGTGCTGCTACTGCGCTTCTGATGCTGTTTTTTGCTGTTTCTAAATGCTTTTTCTGTTTTTCGGGAGCTGTTACGTTTGCTTCTGTTTGCTGCTAGCTCCCTTCGGGATGCTGTACTGCTGCCTGATGCTGCTACTGCTGCTTCTGATGCTGTACTGCTCCCTTTTTGTTTCTTTACGTTGCTTCTGATGCTGTTTTTGCTGTTCGTTTGCTTTTACTGTGCTTTGATGCTGCTACTGCTGCTTCTAAATGCTGTTCCCTGTTGCTTCTGATGCTGTTACTGTTGCTTTGATGCTGCTACTGCTGCTTCTTATGTTTTAAATGCTGCTTCTAAATGCTGTTCCCTGTTTTGCTTCGGGTGCTGCTACGCTGCTTCTGATGCTGTTACTGCTGCTTCTGAGCTGCTACGCTGCTTCTAAATGCTGTTTACTGCTGCTTCTTATGCTCAAACGCTGCTTCTGATGCGTTTACGGGCCCTTCTGAGCTGTTACTGCTGCTTCTGATGCGTTACTGTTGCTTCTGATGCTGCTACTGCTGTTCTGATGTTTGTTACGCTCTTCTGAGCTGTTACTGCTGTTTTTTTTGATGCTGTTACTGCGGCTTCTGATGCTGTTTATGCTGCTTTTATGCTGCTACGCTCCCTTTAAAGGCGGGTTTTTCTGCTGCTTTTTGATGCTTTTTAAACTGTTGTTTCCTGATGCTGCTATGCTCTTCGATGCTGAAATGCTGCTTCTGATGCGGGTTACGTTGTTTTCTGATGCTGTTATTGCTGTTTCCTGATGGCTTACTGTGCTTCTGATGCTGTTTTTGTTCCCTTCTGATGCTGTTACTGCTGCCGGGATGCTTTTATTGCTGTTTGATGCGCTCCCCTGCTTTGATGCTGCAACTGTTCTTCTGATGTTTGCAACTGCTGCTTCTGATGCTTTTACTTTTGTTTTCTGATGCTGCTAGGGCCTGTTTCCCTTTGGGGCCTAAACTGCTGTTTCTAGTCCCTTGACTGCTGTTCTGATTGTTCTGCTGTTCTGATGCTTTTACGGGGCCGGGGCCTTCTGATGCTGACTGCTGCTTCTGATGCTTTTAAACTCTGCTTCGATGTTTTTACGGGTGCTTCTGATGCGCTACTGCTCCCTTTGATCCCGTACTGCTGCTTTGATGCTGCACTGCGGGTTTTCTGGGCTGTATGTGCTTCTAAAGCTTACTGCTGTTTCTGATGCGGTTACGTTGCTTTGATCCCCTTTTTTCCCTGCTCCCTTTCATGCTGCACTGATACTCTTCTGTTTGCGTTACTGCTGCTTCTGATGCTGCACTGTTTCCCGTTTCTGATGCTTTTTAATGCTGCTTCAAAAAGCTCTACGCTGCTTCTGTGCTGCTACTGAAAACTGCTTCTGAGGGAATTGATGCTGTTTCCCTGATGCTGCAACTCCCTGTTTCTAAAGCTGTTTACTGTTGCTGCTGATGCTGCTACTGCTTTTGGCCGATGCTGTCTGCTGCTTCTGCGGGTTTACTGCGCTGCTGTTTTGCTGCAACTGTGCTCTGTGCTTTTACTGCGGGCTTCTGAGTTTCCTACTCCCTTCTTCGATGCTGTTTATGTTGCGGCTGATGTTTGCAAACGGTTTGCTTTGATGCTATGCGCTTCTGTTTGCTGTATCTCGCTTCTGATGCTGTTACTTTTTTGATGCTTTTTACTGCTTTTGGCTTTTAACTTTTGGGTTTCCCTGATGTTTGCAAAGCGCTTCGGGAAGCGTTGCTGTTGTTCTGATGTGTTACTGCTTTTTGATGCTGTTATTTGGTTGTTTTCTGATGTTTTGCAAACTGGCTTTTGATGCTGTTACTGTTGCTTTTTTAGGGCTGCTACTCCTGTTTTCCTGATGCTGTTACTGCTGCTTCTGATGGTACTGATACGCTTTGTTTGTTTTAAATGTTGCTTTGATGCTGTTCCCTGTTCTTCTGAGGGCTGTTACTGTTTTTTGATGCTGTTACTTTTGCTTCTAAAGTGCTACTGTTTCTTTTGCGTGTTACTGTTGCTTCTGATGCTGCAAAAGCTGCTTCTGATGCTGTTCCCTGCGCTTCTGATGCTGTTTACTGATACTGTTTTTGATGCTTTTTTACTGTTCTTCGATGCTGCTACTCCCTGCTTCGGAGGCTGTTGCTTTTTTCCCTTTGATGCTTTTACTGCTGCTTCTGATGCTTTTATTTGTTGTTTCTGATGCTGCTACTGCTGCTTCGAGCGTTGCTTTTGCTTCTGATCGCTACTGCTGCTTTTTGGAGCTTTTTACGCTGTTTCTGATGTTTTAAACTGTTGCTTCTGATGCTGTTTATTTGTTGCTTTGATGCTGTTTACCCCTGCTTTCCTGTTTCTGCTACTGCTGCTTCTGATGCTGTTACTTGCGCTTCTATGTTTGCTACTGCTGCTTTCTTGCTGTTGCTGTTGCTTTTTGTGCGTTTACGGGCTGTTTAAAGGGTTTTACTGCTGCCTTCTGATGCTGTTATGTTGCTTCTGTGCTTTACTGTTGTTCTGATGTTTTTACTGCTCCCTTCTGAGCTGCTACTGCTGTTCTGATGCTGTTACTTTTTCTTCTGTTTGCGGGTTTACTTTGCTTCTGATGCTTTTTACTGGGTTTCTAAATGCTGTTACGGGCCACTTGTAAAGGCTTACTCACCCCTGTAAAAACCCTTAGAAAAGTTTACCAAGGCTGGCTCCTCCTCGGGAAAATTAGTAAATAAAAAAAAGAAAAATAACAGACAAACAAAAACCCACTTTATTATAAGAAAATAAAAAAACCTTTAAAATTTTGGGAAATTTTAAACCCACATTAAAAAAAAAGAAAAATAAAAAATATTTTTTATTAAATTTCAAAAAGAGCGCAAAGCCAAAAGGGGCCTATACAGCTATGAAAAATTTAAATAACTGAATTCAACGCAATTTAAAATTTGGTGTCTGGTTTTTTTGGACACTGTGTTGTTGAAATCGAACCCTTTTGTGATGATGGGGGGGGTCGCAGGTTTTGGTTACAACCACTGGCTAGTTCTTCCAGAAATAGCATTGATATTATACCCGATGACGGGAAAGAAAGGTTCTTACCGCGGGGGGGGCAAGGGATGGGGGGTTTAAACACCCTGCAATTTCTTTCGGGATGCACAGGAAATTTTTAAAATCCAAAAAGGGGAAGTCTCGGGAAGTTAGTCCATTCCATTGTTCTTCTCGTTGATTAAACAGGTAAACCCCTCTGTCATCCAAGGTGAAAAAAAAGACAGGTACCCACTGCTTAAATAATCATTTCTCCATAAGTACAATACCTAAAAAATGTGGGGAAATTTTAAACAAATCAACTTAAAAGGGAAACGGGGAAAAAACAAAGGGTTTTTTTATTGGTCAAAAAATAGCTTTTAAACCAAAAAATCCACTAAAAAAGGCAGGCATGTACTTACAATATGGTTTTGGGGGCTTGGGGGTTTTTGTGATTTTAAATGTTTGACCGAGCACCCCCAAATCAACCCTTTTAGGGGGGGGGGGAAAAAGGGGGGGAAGGGGGTAGGGGAGCTAGACTGACCCAACCCTTTCCAAACAGCCCCCGGGAAATCAAACTATCAATTTTGGGGGGGGGGGGGGAGATTAGCGGGAATAGCGGGGGCTTGACTTTCCTACCTTAAAAAAGTTCCCGGCCCAATTTAAACTATTGTTACATTTCTCCCCCGCTACTCCCCATTATTTAACTTTTAACCCCACACTGCTTCTGATGCGGCTATGCGCTTTTGATGCTGTTACGCCCGCCTTTTATGCTGGGTTTCCTTTTTGCTTCTATGCTGTTTTCTGCTGCTTCTGAGCTCTACTGTGCTTCTGATGCGTTACTGTTTTCTTTTTGATGCTTTTTTATACTGCTGCTTCTTGTGGCCCGCAAATGCTGCTTCTGATGCGTTTAAATGTGCTTCGATGCTGTTACTTTTTGCTTCTGATGCTGTTACTGTTGCTTCTGGGTGCTGCAAATGTGCTTCTGAGCCCGCTACTGCTGCCCTTTGATGGGGTTTACTTTCTGCCCTTTTTGATGCTGTTACTGTTGCTTTGTTTCTGTTTTCTGCTGCTTCTGATTTTTGTACGGGTGCCCTTTTGATGTTACGTTGCTTCTTTATGCTGCTACTTTCTGCTTCTGGGTGCCCGCTATGCTGCTTCTGATGGGGTTACTTTTCTGGTTCTATCTTTTTACTGTTTTCTTTGATTTTGTTTCTGTTGCTTCTGATGTGTACCCCGCTGCTTCTGATGTGCAAATGCTGCTTCTGAAGCTGTTACTGCTGCTTTGAAGTGTTAATGTTGATTTTGAGGGTTTTTCTGCCCGCTTTTTGATGCTGGGTTTGTTTTTTGATGCTGTTACGTTGCTTTTTTGAAAGTGTACTGCTGCTTTTGGGTGCTGCTACTGCTGCTTTTGATCTGTTACTGTTTTCTTCTGATTGTGTTCCCGTTGTTTTTGATGCGCAAATTTCTGCTTCTTTATGGGTGTTACTGTTGCTTTTGATGCTGCTACTGCTGCTTCTGATGCTGTTACTGCTGCTTTTTGATCTGTTCCGGGTTTCTTTGATGCTGTTACTGTTTTTCTGATGCGTTAACTGCTGCCCTTTTGATGTGCAAATGCTGCTTCTGATGCTGTTACTGTTGCTTCGACTGTTACTGTTGCTTTAGATGCTGTTTCTTTTCTGCTTCTGATGCTGTTTCTGTTTTTTCTGATGCTGCCTGCTGCTTCTGATGCTGTTTACTGCTGCTTCCGATGCCCGTTACTGTTTTTTTCTGATGTTTTTTACTGCCTTTGATGCTGTTACTGCTGCTTCTGAGGGGTTTCTGTTGCTTTGATGCGTCATGCTGCTTTTGATTTCTGTTACTGCGCTTCTGATGCTGTTTTCTTTTTGCTTTGAAGCTGTTACTGCGCTTTGATGCTGGTTTCTGGGTGCTTCTGAAGCTGTTTCTGTTGCTTTTTTTTATGCTGCCCCTTCTGCTGCTTTGATCCCGTTTCTGCTCTTCTGATGCTGGTTTTGGTTTTTCGATGCTGTTATGGCTTCTATGCTGCTTTCTGTTGCTTCTGAAGCTGCTAACTGTGCTTTTTGATGCTGTTAAATGTTGTTAGATGCTGTTACTGTTGCTTTTGATGCTGCAAATGCTGCTTCTGTTTCTTTTTACTGTTTTCTTTTTGATGCTGCAAAAGCTGCTTTGATGCGTTACTGTGCTTCTGGAAAAATGTTACTGTTTTCTTCTGGGTGCTGTTTTCTGTTGCTTTTTGATCTGCTACTGCTGCTTCTGATGCTGTTTTCGTTGCTTTTTTGATGTGCTACTGTGCTCTGATGTGTTCTGCTGCTTCTGAGCTGTTTTTCTGCTGCCCCCTGATGCTGTTACTGCTGCTTCTGATGCTGTTACCGTTGCTTCTGATGCTGGTTACTGTTGCTTTTTAAGCTGTTACTGTTGCTTCTGATGGGTTACTTTTTCTTCTGAAGCTTTTACTGTTGCTTCTGATGCTGCTACGTTGTTTGATGCGCTACTGCTTTCTTCCCGATGCTGTTAAATGCTGGTTCTGATGCTGCTTTCTTTCTGCTTCTGATGCTGTTACCCGTTGCTTCTGGGTGCTTTTAATGTTGCTTTCTGATTTCTGTTACTTTCTGTTCTGATGGGCTACTGCGCTTTTGATGCTGTTTACGTTGCTTTTTGAGCTGCCCCACGCGCTTTATGCTGCTAATGTTGGGGTTCTGATGCGCACTGCTGCTTTTGATTTCTGTTTTTCTGCTGCTTCGATGCTGTACTGTGCTTCTGATGCTGTTACTCTGCTTTATGCTGCTATGCTGTTCTGACCGGTACTGCGCTTCTGATGCTGCTACTGCTGCTTCTGATGCTGTTACTGCTGTTCTGATGTGCTACTGCTTTCTTCTGATCTGTTTTCTTTCTGCTTTGATGCTGTTTTTTCTGCCCGCTTTTTGATGCTGTTTCTGCTGCTTCTGATGGTGCTTTCTGCCCGCTTCTGACGCGGCCAAATGCTGCTTTGTCCTACTGCTTTCTTTTGATGCTGTTACTTTCTGCTTCTGAAAGCTGTACTTTCCCGTTCTGATGGGTGTTAAATGCTGCCCCCTTTTGATGCGTTATGCCGCTTCTGATGCTGTTACTGCTGTTTCCCGACGCTGCTAATTTTGGTGCTTCGATGCTGCTTTCTGCTGCTTCCCGATGCGCTTCGCTGTTCTGGGTGCTGCTACTGCTGCTTCCTTTATGCGGGTTTCTGCTGTTCTGATGTTCTTTCTGTTGCTTTTGGGTGCTGTTATTTCTGGCCTTTGATGCTTTCTACTGCCGCTTTTGAATTTCTGTTTCTGCTCTTTTGATGCTTTCCCAATGCGCTTTGAGCGCTAAATGCTGCTTCTGATGCTGCTACCCGCTGCTTCTGATCTGTTATTTCTGTTCTGATGCTGTTTTGCTGCTTCTGAAGCTGTTACTGTTTTCTTTTTGATGGGTGCTAAATTTCTGCTTTTTGATGCTGTACTGCCCGCTTTGACCCGTTTTACTGCTGCCCTTTTTGATGCTGTTACTGTGCTTTTGATGCCCCCCCACTGCTCTTCTGAAGCTGTTAAAATGCTGCTTCTGAAGCTGCTACTGCTGCTTTGATGCTGCTACTGCTGCTTCTGATGGCCCGCTACTGCTCCCTTTTGAGCTGCCTTTCTGCTGCTTTTTGATGCTGTTACTGTGCTTCTTATGCTGCTTTCGCTGCTTCGATTTCTGTTACTGCTGCTTTTAAGCTGCTACTGCTTTCTTTGGGTGCTGCTTTCTGCTTCTTCTGATCTGTACTGCTGTTCTGATGCTGCTATGCTGCTTTCTGATGCTTTACGTTTCTTCTGATGCTGCTACTGTTTTCTTCTGATGCTGTTATTGTGCTTCTGATGCTGCCCACTGCTGTTCTGATGTGTTACGCTGCTTCTGATCTGCTACTTGGGGCCCCTTCTGAGGGTGCTACTGCTGCTTTGATGCTGCTTAAATGCTGCTTCGGGTGCTGTTAATTTCTGTTTGATGCTGTTACTGCTGCTTTTGATGCTGTTCTGTTGTTTTGATGCTGCACTGCTGCTTTTGATGCCCGCTTAAATGCTTTCTGATGCTGCTAAAGCGCTTTTTGATGCCTTTTACTGCTGCTTCTGATCTGCAAATGTGCTTCTGATGCTGTTACTGCTGGGTTTGATGCTGCTACTGCTGCTTTGATGCTGTTACGCTGCTTCTGATGCTGCTACGTGCTTCTGGCTGCTACTGCTGCTTTTTGATGCTGCTACTGCGGGTTTGATGCTGTTAAATTTCTGCTTTGATGCTGTTACTGTTGTTCGATGCTGCTTTCCCGCTTTCTTTGATGCTGCTACTGCTGCTTCTGTGTGTTACTGGGTGCTTCTGATGCTGGGTTTCTTTCTGTTCTTTATGCTGTACGTGTTCTTTAAACTGCTACTGCTGCTTTGATGCTGCAAATGCTGTTCTGATGCTGTTTTTGCTGCTTCTGATGCTGTTAATGTTTCTTTGATGTGCTACTGCTGCTTCTGATGCTGTTATTGCTGCTTCTGATGCTGCAAATGCGCTCGATTTCGCTACTGCTTTCTTCTTATGCTGGGTTTTTGCTGTTCCCGTGCTGTTTCTGCTGCTTCTGAACTGTTACTGTTGCTTCTGGGTGCTGCTACTGCGCCCTTTTGAAGCTGTTACGTTTCTTCTTGTTTCTGTTACTGGGTGGGTTCTGATTTCTGCTACTGCGGGGTTTTTGATGCTGTACTGCTGCTTTGAGCTGGGGTTTTTTTTTAACCCCGCTGCTTCTGATGCTGCAAAATGAGCTTCGATGGGTGTTACTGCTGTTCTTTAATTTTTTGGGTACTGCTGCCTTTTGATGCTGCAAATGCGGGTTCGATTTCTGTTTTTCTGCGGGTTTTGATGTGCTACTGTGCTTCTGATGCGTTACTGCTGCTTCTGAGCTGCTACTGCTGCTTCAAAAGCGCTACTGCGCTTCTGATGCCCGTTTCGCTCTTCTGATGCTGCTACTGCTGCTTCTGGCTGTTAGTGCAGTTGAGGTTTCTGCTGCTTCGGGTGCTGTTAAATGCCCGCTTCTGTGCTGCTACTGCTGCTTTGATGCGGTTTTACTGGGTTCGATGCTGCTTTGCTGCTTCTGTGCTGCTATGTGCTTTTGAAAGCTTTTTACTGCTGCTTCTGAGCTTTTACTGCCCGCTTTGATGGGTGCAAAATGCGCTTTGATGCTGCTTTCTGCTGTTCTGATGCTGTTACTGCTGCTTCTGATGCTGCTACTGCTGCTTCTGATGCGGACTGCTGTTCTGTGTGCTACTGCTGCTTCTGATGAGCTAAGTGCTTCGCGCGTTATGCTTTTTCTTCTGATGCTCTACTGCGGTTCTGATGCTGCTACGCTTTTTCTGAAAGCGCTAAATGTGCTTTTGACTTTTTACTTGCTTCTGATGCTGCTACTTTCCGCTTCTGATGCTGCTACTGCTGCTTTTTTGATGCTTTTTATGCCCGCTTCTGAACTTTTTACGCGGGTTCTGATGCTGTTACTGCTGCTTCTGAGCTGCTACGCTGGGTTCTGGGCGCCCGTTTTCTGCTGCTTTGATGTGCCCACTGCTGCTTCTGATGTGTACTGCTGCTTTTATTGGGTCTACTTCTGCTTTAGCTGTTACTCTGGGTTCTGATGCTGCTAAATTTCTGCTTCTGATGCTGTTTTGGGTGTTTGATGCGGGACTGCTGTTCTATGCTGGGGGTTTGGGGGGGGGGGGGGTGCTTTTCTGATCTGCTACGCGCTTTTTGATGCTGTTTCTGCTGCTTCTTTTGCGCTACTGCTGTTTCTGGGCTGGGAATGCTGCCTTTTGATGCTTCTACTTCTGCCTTTGATGCTGTTATGCTGCTTTTTGATGCTGTTACTGCTGCTTTGATGCTGTTACTGCGCTTTTGATGCTGTTTCTGCTGTTTGATGCTGCTACTGCTGCTTCTGATTTTTTGGCCCACTGCTCTTCGATGCTTTCTGCTGTTCTGATGCCGTACTGTTGCTTTTGTGCTGTTTCTGTTGCTTTTGGAAAGCCCGTTACTGCTGCTTTTGATTTCTGTTTCTGCTGCTTCTGATTTCTTTACGCTGCTTTGATTTCGGGTAAATGCTGCTTTGATGCTGTAAATGCTGCTTTTTGATGTGTTACTGCTGCTTCGGGTGCTGCTACCGGTTTCTTCTATGCTGGGTTTCTGTTCTTCTGTGCTGTAATTCTGCTTTGAAAGCTGTTACTGCGGGGTTTTATGTGTTTTCGCTGCTTCTGATTGTCTAAATGCTTCCAAGCTGCTACTGTCTCCCTACTGGAAAGCTGCGAAGCTGCTTTTTAACTTGGTATTATTGCTTTTTGTTGTCGGGTTGGGGTTTTTTAAACTGTCGGGTTTCCGGGGGGGGTTTTTGATGTATTGTTTTTCGTCGTTGTTATTTTATTGTTATTCTTGTTAGTGTTGTTATTGTTGATTTGTTTTCTGCTGTATTTAGGGTTTTTGTTTTTTATTATTGTTTTTTTTTTTTATGTTTGTAAACTGCTGTAAATTGCTAATGTTTTTGTTGTCGTTGTTACTGTTTCAAGGTCGTTTTTGTTTTTTTCCCCTTGTTTTTTAATGCTTTTGTGTTTTTTGTTCTATAATTTTTTCTGATGCTGATTATGCTGTTGTTGCTAAAATTATGTTGGGTATTTCTGCTGCTCATGAGAGAAAATGTTTTTTATTTTAGCTAAAAATTTTTGATGTTTAAAGGGTTTAAAAAATTTTTCTAAGGATCTTTTGGGTACCAAAAATTTTTAAATTTTTTTTTAAATAAAATGAAAAAATAAATCTTTAAAGAGGAAATTTTTAAAGGCTTTGTTTTTTGTGAGTTTTGCAAATGACCAGTTTTTCCCATTCGGCACGGGCATTATATTTTATTGCATATATATGTATGTATATATTTTATAAATTAAAAATATATATATTATATATATAAATATATATATTTTATATAATTATATAATTATATAGTGATGACGTTACAGCTAACCAGAGGGCCCAGTGAAAGGGTTTCCCATATAATTTTCATAAAATGGAATCCTAAAATATAATATACTAACAAGTAGATAATTTCAAAGGGAAATTTATTAACAAATACGACAAACTCGGTCATGTTACCCTATGTTTTCTTGACATACAATACTACTCTTTCAGACTGAAAAAGGGAGGTTGGCTGGGGGGGATTCAACCCCAAAAGAAATAAATACAAAACTTTTGAATAAACAAAAGAAATGGTAATAGGATGTAATCGATTGAATGTATGTTATTGTAATAGATGTTATTGTAATGCATTACAAATTATGGTAACAAAATGATCGATCGATCTGTATTCATGTGCTCTACGGATTCCGAGGAAGAATTTATATATGTATTTACGAAGAAGAAAGCGTTTAACAGAAAAGACAGACTTGGTGCATACAAGTCATTACTGTTAAATCTCAGAGTTCGGAGGGAACATGAACAAAAAAAATCTGGTTACTGATCAGTTGATAACAAAACACACAGTTGACAAATTCTTCTAACTTAATCGTCTAATTATACAGGCTATGTATATTTAACCCCAACTCTGCTAGGGTAAGATTTACATATGCAGAATGGTTATCATCTCTGGGTGGATCGAATTCATTTGCAATGGGTAACACATGCCATGGCTGAGGAGGACCTAAATGGGTATTTACAAATGATACCTGAGGATTTTTCAATATTTGTCGTGTATGTAAGGAGTAACGACATTCAAGTTGTTCCTCTGGCTGATTACTAGAAGTAAAGAGTACAGGGTCAGACAGGTTGTCATTGTCAGTCACAACAGTCTGGTTATCAGGGGCCTCATCATCGTCACACACTAACTTCATATTGTCCAAATGCGACTTTATATTGACCAGTACTTTTTTCTCCAACTTTATACTTGTTACCGTTGATATGTTTGACTACTCGATAAGGAACAACAAACTTTTGATCGAGCTTAGGCATTACAGATCTTTTGTTAGTCAGCATCACTCTCGAACCTACTTTAATTTTGGTGGGCTTTGCACGAGCATTAGTGACTTGTAAATTCTGCTACTGATATATGAAGTGTTTCTCGGATTCTTCTGAAAATACCTTGAGCTAGGCTGGTACAAGTTGCTATGAAATCGTCAGGGTTGTAATTTGGATTTGGTGCGGAATATAACAACTCATAAGGCAAACGCTTATCTGCACCTTACAACGCATAATGTGGAGTGTCACCTATTGAATCATTGTAAGTAGAATGTATAGCACATTGAATATCAGGTATAACTTCATTCCAAGTTTCACTATTGGTATTGATAGTGGCTCTCAATACATCAAGTATTTTCTTATTAGTTCGTTTCTACTGAAGGAATGAACAGACTCGGAGTGGATGGACTCTCCCGGTTGAGACAGGTAACGCTATAACACGAAATATTAGCAAGGGAGAATGGATCTTACCACCTTTAACACACATAAAGACTACTCGATAAAAACTGCTTACATTGCAAGGATTCCTGTCAGTTAGGATATTATCACTATCTGGAACACAAGGTACAACAACAAACACTTCTAGTGATCGCACTATCCACAGAAACAGCTTTCTGCAATGGCTTGTGACATCAGCAAGAGATGGCATAACTCAGTGCAAGAAGTCTTTCTTCAACAAGTCATCCCCTGGGGAGGAACTACCACTTGAACAAGCAGCTATCGCAGGAATAGGCTCAGCACTCAAAGTTGTCCCGGGTACCTCCGACACCCGTGGTAACTGTACACTATCATGCGTGCATGATATTTTAGGGACTGGATTCCAAACAGGAGTGAGAGTTTTACTAGTGCCTGACCGCTCGGCTACGTTAATATGAAATTCACAGATCTGTCAGAACTTAATCTGAACTTCACATTCCGCAGCACTGTGACAGATCTCGGATACAGGCTGTGAGAACAAATATATTGTCTATGAACTAGATGTTGTCTTTAAGTCGGTAAGGAATTATTAGAATTTTGCACTGATTTGTATTTACTTTGGCAGAATTCACCAAGTTATCAACCTGAAGTTACTTGAGACATGACTGCAAAAAAAATTGCCACAAGAATTCAGAAAGCAAGGAAAACTCACGAAAATTTACTTTACAAGAGAAGGCAATATTCTGATATTCAAGGGAAATCTTACTTTAATTTGAATTAATATCAAGGTCAGTTGTCTTTACTCTCAATTCAGTAAATAAATTTAATGATAATTGATAAATCAATCAAAAATAATGAAATAGAATCAATAAATCTTGTGCAAATAGACTGGGAAAGCAATTCCTAAAAATGGCACACGACAATTAAAATACATGTACTATGCACTGAGAGCACAATCAAAGGGATGCACTGGAATCACAGAATATTGCACTGAATTATACTTTAGCACTATTGCAAATGACATTGTCTAAGCAGGAATTTTAGCACTAAACAACACTATAAAGATTAAAGAAAGAAAAAAATTGTGATCACTGCACAACAAATTTCACATAGGCCATTACAGAATTAATAAATCCATAAAATTTGCACACACAAGGAAATACAACTTAGCAGAATAGTAACAGTATCAAGAATTAACTGGTTGAACACTGTAACTCTTAATTTCAATTTAGGCAAACAAAGTATTCAAACAGAGCAATAAAAATACTTTAATCACACTAAGAGTGAGTTTGATCAAACAATATTCAAGAATGTGGTAAAAAATGACAATATACGGATCTAAGGAATGTAAACACTTCCAAGTAGCAGGAACACAAGGGACATCACGGAGCACTTACAGGTATATGGAACTTTAATTGTATACAATGGTACTACACAATCAACTTATCGTTAAGCAGAAGGAAATAAACTCTTGATTTCACATAAAAATATGGGACACTAGTCTGCAAGGATCAAACAACATTAGTCACTGCATAAATAAACTAATCACATGATACAACATCATGTACAATGCTAAAATGTTGATTTAAGACGCTGAGGAAAGAAACATTAAATGTATTAACAAAATATTAGCAGAAAAATGCAAGAAAATGAACGGTACACAATAATGAAAGTAATTAGAGGACACAGTAACACGTGAATACGAGGTAATAAAAAAAAATTGTGTCACAGGGGATGCCTGGTTTAAAATTGAGCACAATACTGCACACGACACAGAGAAAATATTACTACAGATATAAGGAAGTAACACAGCACAATATGTATATAAAATGAGACACGAAAATAAACAAGAGAACACTATATAAAATGAGGCATGAAAATAAACAAGATAACAAAAGAAAAAAAATATTGCAATATAATCTAATTAACACTGAGTCTGCAATTAATCACAAGTCACTGAATTTTACTAAGAAATGCACTACAGACTGAGGATAAATGTCTCATTCACAAATGTCTCTATATGTAGGCTGGGATGGAAGTCTTTTGGCTGGCGTCACACACACAAACTCGTTGAAATTCTGGAAGAATCTGCGTTTTCAAGGTGGGTTACACATCTAGGCTTTGCATCGTAGGCGCACAGATGACGAAACACTCAGGAAGCTTGACCTGATGCGTAGCCAATAAAAATGATGATAGAGCCCGGTATATGGGTAGAAATGAACCACATGTGGTTAATGGCGGGGTGTGGTGTGGGTGGCGAAGCTGGGTAGGAGACAGCTTGGCACTCAACGCCACAAGTTCACGTGACTTAAGCCGGGTTGGCTTAAAAACCCACAAAATACCACAGGGATGGTGAATATCATTCAGAACAGCTATGAACTGGGAGCACAAAGCGATGATGAGGGCTGGAACTTGCTTGACTTCTCGCACTCAGCTGGATGGCTTACTGGCTTAGAAACCCATCACACAGGCAAGGATGGCTTGAATCCTGCAACTATGAGCAAATTAAGGTGGGAAGTTGGCTTCAGGCTAGGCTGGTTAGGACTTAGGCAGACTGGCTGGCTTAGGGCTTAGGCACTCCACCAGTACTGGCTTAAACTGCTTGGGTAGATTTGCAAAACCCGGATCTACGTCTCGAAAATTAAATAGCAGAGTAAGACACACAAAAGTGACCAGAAAGCGGTGTAGACGCCGGTGGATGCTGGCTTGGGGTATAGGTAGCGTCCACTGTCTGTAGGCGATCACAAAAAATGTCCACCGGCTCGTAGATGATTATCTCCGTATATCGCCGTAATCGTCAGAATTACGTACCCACACTGCCACTAATTATTGCATGGGGTGCCTTGGAGATATGACAGTAACACTTATATTGGCAGAGTCGTGAGGGGAGAAAGCCCAGCCTACCTGTCGAGTTTAACGCCGTGAAAGTGAGAGTATGTTTCTCTTATACTCAGATGGGCATATCTGATGGCATCACAGCTAGACAGAGGGCCTAGATGAAGGGATCCTATATATATATATATATATATATATATATATATATATATATATATATATATATATATATATATAATATATATATATGTGTGTGTTGTGTGTGTGTGTGTGTGTGTGTGTGGTGTGTGTGTGTGTGTGTGTGTGAAGGCTTACTCAGCCCTGTAACAACTTCAGACAGTATTACTCAGGCTGGCTCCTCCTCAGGAAAATTAGTGAATAGAAAAAGAAATAATAACAGACAAACATAAACACTTTATTATGTAGAAAATATAAAATATAAAACACTTAAATATGAAATATTAATCCTACATTAAAGAAAATGAAAAATGAAAAATATAAATGATAAAATTCAACGCTAATTTAACACTTGGGTGTCTGGTGTTGGTGACACTGCTTGTTGAAATCGTAGCCGTTGCTGATGATGGGGGGGGGGGGGGTCGCAGGTGTTGGTGACCACCACTGGCTAGTTCTTCACAGATTAACGCCGTGAGTAGTATCCCGATGACAGGAAAGCAGGTTCTTTACCGCTGCAATGATGTGGGGATACGTCCTGCAATTTCATACAGGTGCACAGGTAATTAGATCCAAAATGGAGAAGTCTCTGGACGTTAGTCCTTCTCTTGTTCTTCTCGTTGATTGACAGGTGACCCTCACTGTCATCCAAGCTGAAAAGATAGACAGGTTACCCACTGCTTAAATAATCACTCTCCATGGCAGTGTACATCACTCAAAAGATGTGGTGATTATTACAACAGTCAACCTAGAGCAAGACTGAAAGGACTAAGTTTATTATTGGTCAAAAGTGAAGCTTTTAACCAATAAATCCACTAGAATACAAGGCAGGCATGTACTTTCCAGTAGTGTTGGGAGCTGCGAGTCGAGTGTTTACTGTTTGACCAGAGCCCC
>NC_069423.1:39635495-39764236 GCF_026875155.1 Cherax quadricarinatus | reverse complement strand
AAAAAAAGGGGTTCTATGCCGGCTCCGAGCAAACTTAAGTAGAAGGGGGTAAATACCACCCAATTTTCTCACCAACAAAATCAAGAGTGTCCACGACAGTTCCCTTGATATAATAAAGAGCTCAATGAAACAAATTCTCACTGGAAAATCTCGGGTCCCTAGAGCCTAATCCTCCAAAGTGTTTCAAGCTCCAAAAGGTGGCAGAATTAAATATTATATCCTGCCTGACTTGACTTGCAATAAATTGAGACTATAACAATCACCAAATATTTTAAATACCTGTACCGTAGTCCTACCATAGAGAATGATTACTCATGGCCGGTGGTAACCGTCTGTGGTATGCAGCGTTGAAGTTCCAATGGTAGATTCGAGATGGAGTTGAATCTTGATTCAGTAGAGTTTATCCTGGCAAGGTCGCCATTTGTGAAGGCTTACTGAGCCCTGTAACAACTTCAGTCAGTATTACCCAGGCTGGCTCCTCCTCAGGAAAATTAAAGAATAGAAAAAGAAATAATAACAGACAAACAAACACTTTATTATATAGAAAATATAAAATATAAAACACTTAAATATGAAATATTAATCCTACATTAAAGAAAATGAAAAATGAAAAATATAAATAACTGAATTCAACGCTAATATATATAGTGGTGTCTGGTGTTTGTGACACTGTTGTTGAAATCGAAGCCGTTGCTGATGATGGGAAGGGGGGTCGCAGGTGTTGGTTACGACCCACTGGCTAGTTCTTCACAGTATAGCCGTGAGTATTATATCCCGATGACAGGAAAGCAGGTTCTTTACCGCTGCAATGATGTGGGGTTACGTCCTGCAATTTCATACAGATGCACAGGTAATTAAATCCAAAAAGGGGGACGTCTCAGGAAGTTAGTCCATCTCCATTCGTTCTTCTCGTTGATTGACAGGTAACCCTCTCTGTCATCCAAGGTGAAAAGATAGACAGGTTACCCACTGCTTAAATAATCACTCTCCATAAGTACAATACCTAAAAGACGTGGTGATTATTACAACAGTCAACTTAGAGCAAGACTGAAAAGACTAAGTTTATTATTGATCAAAAGTGAAGCTTTCAACCAATAAATCCACTAGAATACAAGGCAGGCATGTACTTACAGTAATGTTGGAAGCTGTGAGTCGAGTGATTTACTGTTTGACCAGAGCCCCACACGTCACCTTTCGGGGGGGGGGGGGGAAGAAGGAGGGGAAGGGATAGCGGGAGCTAGACTGACCCTACCTTAACAAGCAGCCGGCAGTCAAACTATCACTTTCGGGGGGGGGGGGAGATTAGCGGGAATAGCGGGAGCTTGACTTACCCTACCTTAACAAGTAGCCGGCAACGAAACTATTGTTAATATATACTCCCTCACTACTCCTATCTATTGAACTTTTCCCTCACACTGCTTCTGATGCTGTTACTGTTGCTTCTGATGCTGCTACTGCTGCTTCTGATGCTGTTACTGTTGCTTCTGATGCTGCTACTGCTGCTTCTGATGCTGTTACTGTTGCTTATGATGCTGCTACTGCTGCTTCTGATGCTGTTACTGCTGCTTCTGATGCTGTTACTGTTGCTTCTGATGCTGTTACTGCTGCTTCTGATGCTGCTACTGCTGCTTCTGATGCTGTTACTGTTGCTTCTGATGCTATTACTGCTGCTTCTGATGCTGCTACTGCTGCTTCTGATGCTGCTACTGCTGCTTCTGATGCTGCATTCGCTGCCTGACCACGGTCGAGTGAGGTTGTGCGCTGCACCCCTCTGCTGTTTCAGGCGAGCTACCCTGTATCAACATGGCGCTGAGTGTGAGGAGGCGCATAAATACCATTGGTATTGAGCTGCTTCGTGGGCGATTTCACCCTCTTCAGTGCAAGTCTTACTCCCAACAATCATTAGGGAGACCTATGGAATCCAGGACGATGAGGTGTATGGTGTAGCCCTGAATGGGGCTTATAGAATCTTCGTCAAATTGAATTCCACGTCCGTGTATGAGTCTTTGGTGACGAGATTCCAAGACGTGAGTCTTGACGCTACTCCAGCTGTGAAGGTGCGTTTGATCGACGTATCCGCCACTTTACGTGGGTTTAAGATACGTATGTCCCATTTGAGGCAGATGAGGCTGACGTAAGGAGTGTTTTTGAGACATATGGGACCATACATCTGGCCAAAAGGGCAAGTGGACGGCAGGTGCTTACATGGGACGTCCGGAGGTAACCTTTTCCCTGAAGATAAATCTGAGACATCCCATACCGTCTTAGGGTCGTGTTGGAGGATTTCAGGACGCAAGTTATGGTATCGTATGCCGGACAGAGACGTACGTGCAGAATATGTGGGGCTACGACCAAGGGCGGCAGAGTGCGTGAAGCTGAGGAGGGCGCCAGCAAAAACTGGTGAAGCACCAGTTACCAGCGTGATAGCTGTTGAGAGTCCAGTGCGAAAGCAAGGGCCTGGGCGCTTGGGAGTGAAGGGGTGGAGGAATCCAAAGAGGAGACGGGCATGTGTGAGGAAAGCTGTGATGTAAAAGGATCTGTTACTACAAAAAGGAAAAGTACAGAAGTGCAAGTGCAGGAGGAGGTGCAGGCTCTAGAGGAAGAGCTTCAGGAAGGTTAGGACATTGCCACCGCCTGCAGAGGATGTTGTTCCTGAGCTGGTGAGAGGCACGCGTTGCCTGTGGAGGAATGTAAGGAAAAAAACATAGCAGGGTTGACGGGCCAACTATAAGAGGATTTTGTCGCCGTGTGCTGGGAACGGGCGGGTGGAGGTTGAGGTTCATCGTGAGGGAACCTCAGAAGATAACATGGATGTAGAGGGCACACGAGGAAGAGAGCGGGGGGCGTCAGACTCAGATGATGTCCTGACGCCGGCGCAGAGGTCTGGAGGAAGGAAGAGCACTGTCGAAGTAGTCATGATAAGAGGCATCGCAAAAAAGGGGAGGGTTGATGGTGTGAAGCCTTGTGCTGGCTCTGGGGCAGGAGGCCCTGGGATGAATGAAGAGAGGAGGAAGGGTTGGAAACTATAAAGAGGCCTTAGGTGTATGACGTGAACGTCAATGGATTGTGTAATAGTGTGAAGAAGGAATGGTTTCGAATGTTTCTGTATAAATATAGGGTGGATGTAGTGTTTTCCTGCCCGACACACAATTTCAAGGAGGGAAGAGTGCTCGAGGTGGGGGGTTTCAGGTTATGACTCTGCTATCTGCACGTCCCGAAAGGTGGTGTGGGTATATTGATCAGGGAGGCAAGCCCCTTTGTGTTGCTAAAAGTGGGGGGGAGGGGGGGAAGAGTATTGCGCGTGGATGGGTGGTGGATGGGGCAGAGGGTTTCTTTTGTAAGGTGTATGCACCACAGAAAATGATGTGAGGTAAAAAGGGATTTTGTATGTGAAGAACTAGTTTTCTTCTTACGTGGGTTACCTACCCGTGGCCGTCCCTTGGTGGAGACTGGAACTGCGTTATTAGGAGGGCTGACGTGGAACCAAAAGGGGCGGGGCACGTGTCGGCGGCCTTGCGAGATCTTTTGAGAGATATTCAGTTTGGGATGGGTTAGGAGGGGCGTGGGAGGTAGAACACACTTTTGTAAGACGGGGTTACGCTGCTAGGTTGGATAGGCTGTATATACTCAAGGGGTTGGGTTGACATTTTTCCGTACAATAAAGTGCTTATTCGGATCATCGGGCGGTAGTAGCAGAGGTGGCATGGGAGTCACTAGCAGGTATATCTAGGGGTTATTGGAAATTAAATACAAATGTGTTAGGGATGAGGAGGGAAGAGGGATTTGCAACGCTGTGGGAGGGTTAAGTGCAGAGATAAATGGGGTAAGGATGTGGTGATGTGGTGGGATGGTGTGGCTAAAGAACGGATTAAGCAATATTACGTAAAGGAAGGGAAACGTATCAATTCTTTAAAATGGGCTTGCTAACTATTTGGAGGATAGATTATGGGGTTGCTATGCGAGGGGGGCGGTGGCGGGCAATTATCCCATGGGTGATATTATGGCAATTGTTGCGGCCCCTGCCAAACTAGCGGTTAAATAGTTAACCTGCCGGCCGGCAGTACCACTGGGTGCGTCATCAAACCCAATGTGGGGGCTGCTGAGCCGGCCTTAGACAGTAAGAGCCTGAGTGCCTCACGGTACACACCTAAGCAGTTTGGTACCTGACCACCGAAGGGGACACGTCACGGGTTTAGTAACAGTATTACCAAGCGCCTCGCTGTCCCCCCCCTAAAGAAATACCGACCACCGAAGGGCACGTCTACGGCTTTTTAAAAGTACCAAACGCCTCCTGTACACACCAAGCAGTAGGTACCTGACCACCGAAGGGTACACGTCTACTGGCTTTAGTAACAGTATGTACCAGAGCGCCTCGCTGTACACACCTAAGCATAGGTACCTGACCACCGAAAGGGGACACGCTACTGGCTTTTGAAAAATTATGTACCTGACGCCTCGCTGTCCCCAACAAGTACCTGACCCCCGAAGGTACATGCTACTGGCTTCAACATTAAGTACCTGAACTCCTCAGGGTACACGTCTATGCAGTAGGTACCTGACCACCGAATCGTACCTATCTACTGGCTTAGAAGAACCGCTCACCGCAGCTCACTGAGTCTGTTGGCCTCAGTTACTTGACGGCCCGCATTCAGTGAGCTTGCAGCATGGTGTTGGGCTAGCGGTGTGTCAACCGCCTTTGGGAGGATTTACTGGACTATCGGTGATGTCTGTGGACTCACCCCCCTACGTTGATCAACTGTGGGCCGGAGTCGTCAGATGCTGTTTAGGGGACATTACATAAAGAAAAGGTTGGAGTGTTACACTGAACTGGGCCAGGACCGAGTGTGACACTGAGGGGACGTACGATGGGTGGAACACTGGGGATTATGACAGGAGAGTGAAATGAAGAAAAGGGTGTCGTGTGACACTGAGATGGCCTGGTGTATGTACACTAAAAAAGGTCGGTGAGGGGACTGGTCGTGAGAGGCAGTTGATTGTAATTTATTATTATAAAAAGTTTTTTTAAAATTTTATTGTTTTAGCATAGAGATATAAAAATATAGTGACAGTAGTGTCAAGAGTTGTACCCTGTGTAGGTTATTAATTATTTTTTAGTAAAATGCTGATTATAATTTATTTATATTTAACATGTACATATTATTATTTATATCATAGTTCAAATACCTCTAGACCAAAGATAGTTGATTTTTATATATTAAAGATTAATTTATATTAATGTGTGTATTTATGTATCCCGAACTCTTTATTACAAAAGAAGTAAATCTTACCATCGTCTTTTAAAAATTACTTTTTTGTAATAGCAATTAAAGGGAGACTGCGTGAGGTACAGGATGAGAGGTTCCAAGCGGTGCGGGTACAGGCGGGGGTGGAAGAGGTGTTATGGGGCGATAGACCTTCATCGTGCGTATTGCGTAGGCAGAAACAAAGACAGCAGGCAATGACTATTCCATGGTTGGAGGTTCATGAGTCGATAGGAGGGTACAGGGAGGGGCAGGTCATACAAGCTACGGAAGGAATGGGGGCGTTTGCTGACAAGTGGTAGAGAAGTACTGGCAACGAGAAGGGTAGAGGATGGTTTTAGAACAGGTGTGTGGGAGTGTGGTATGTCAGTTGCGTAACAGTGATAGGGAAGCCTGGGTGGGGAAAAAACTGAGGAGAAATATGGAGGGCCCTTTAAGGGGAATGCGAAAGGGCAAAGCACCGGAATTGATGACTCCCGGCAGAGTTTTATCAGCAGCATTGGGAAATTTAATGAGCTTTTTTGGTTAGGTTATTAAATTGCATGAAGGAGAGAGGTGAGCTGGTGAGAAGCAGGCAACGGCTGTCGTTGTATTGGTACCGAAAGGTAAGGGGCAGCAACGCTTCGGGGTTACCGGGCGATCTCGTTGTTATGCGCAGATTATAAATTGTTTGCGAAGATTTTGGGAAATCGGGTCAAGTGTGTGGTGGGGCGGGTAGTATCAAAAAACTCAGTTTGGTTTGCCAGGGAGGTCCATGGTTTGGGGGGGCATGGGTTACTTAGGGGTTTCGTGGAGGCAAAAGGGGGGGGAGGGAGGGAGGTTTGGTGGCGCTCGATTGGCAAGGGGCATACGATAGAGTGGATGGAAAGCATTTTAAAAACCATCCTCAGGGGTCCCGGGGTTTGGGGATGAAATAGTGGGGTTTGGGGTTGAGGCGTTGTATGGAGGTGCAATAGCGAGGTACAGATTAATGGTCGTAGGGTGAGAAGATTGTAATGGGTAGGGGAATTAGGGAGGGGTTCCTATGTCACAATTATTGTTTGCGTGCATACAGGACCCCTTTTATAGATTGGTGGAGCAGCGTATGTGTCACGTAGAGGGACCAGGGTGTGAGGTTGCGAGGGTTTGGCCAGTTTTAATTGGTATGTGGATGATACACCCGTTCTGATCAGGGAGGGGATGTCAATGGACACATTAGACGGGGGAGTAAAATGTTCGCAGGGGCAACTGGTATGAGGGTAAATTCAGATAAATCCATGTTTGGGTTAGGGGCTTGGCCGGTAGGGTTGATTGGGGTAGTGCAGTTTGGGGGAGGCAGGAATTCGTTAAAAATTTGCGGTCTGATTTATGCAGACGATCTAACTGTGGCACGCACGGAAAACTCGATTAGGATGGGTAGAAAGGATTCAGGGACGATTGGGTGCATGCGACCTTATCATTTGACCCTTGTGCAGCGTGCCATGCTTAAATATCTTACTGTATAGCAAAGTATGGCACGTGGCAGCCGTGTTTTCCCCTAACTGGGCCAGCAAAAACGAACATACTAAGAAGGTTTTTAAATTCTTGTGGGTTCGAGCTGTGATTGGATTAAAGGGATGTGGTAATGTTACCTGTAAGTAAGGGGGCTGGGATTGCTGGACTTAAAGCGGAGGGTCAAATGTGTCTTCATTAAAAGGGGGGTGATAGGGAAAGTGTGGGTGGGGGGGTTTGGCCAGGATCCATAACAGATTGCAACGGATGTATACAGGAGTTGAGTTGCATGATGTGAAACGTGTTGAGGGCTCTGGCGTGGACGAGAGCCAGCAAAGGTTAAAATAGGTAGGTTGTGTAGATTGTTAGCCGGGAGGGTTGTTAGCGCCTGTAGAGGGAATTTTTCCCCCAAATATGCATGGGGAAGTATATGGAATAGGTTGAGTAGGATGAGGTTGCAACCTCGTGTTCGGATGTCAAGTATCGGTTTTTTGCACGGGATTTTACCGTCGGGTGTGTTCTACGGGATAGACGCGTCGTTGACGGGGGGAGTGTGGGATATGTGGTGGGGAGGGGTCGGCTTTTCATGTAGTATATATTTGTGATGGGAATGAGGATGCAAGGGGTGGTTAATAGGGTGATAAATAGGATAGGAGGTAAAGGAATTTCTGTATTGAGGGCATTAAGTCGGTCGTGGGGGTTGGGAGGAAAGTGTAATCAGAGCTGTGGGATACATTATGGCAGAAATTTTATCTATAAGTATGGGATTGCAGGGGAAACAGGTTACTGAGGGAAGAGGAGGGTGTTAGCGATAACGTTCTATAAAACGGTATGCAGAAATAAGGAAATTTATGGGAGGAGGTGGTGAAGGATTTTTCAGAGGGATAGGCAAACTTACGTTACAGGGTTTTTTTAGACTTTTAATATACGAGGGAGGGGAGGGTACGATTGGAAAGTGTTGCTGGGGTAGGGAAGTCATGGGTGAAAACAGGGTCGCCTCCCTGGTATGGATGACAACAAAAGTTTGCGTGAGTGTTTGGGTGGATGATGCGTGAGTGAATTTGTGAACCACGGGGGCTAGCACCTGTGGACTGGCCTTTTTTTGTTTGACGTGGACTATAACACTATTCATATTTGTACTCCTTTCCTTCAAGGTAGTAAATGATGATGGAAAAAGGTATTCAAGGGGAAGGGGTTGCCTACATCACTGTGCAGAGCGAGGGTAGGGCAGCATATTGATTGGAAGTGATGGACAGTTGCTTGTCCAGTGTGTTAGTATTATGTGTAGATAATACGCATATTATTGTATGTAGCGAGATGGGACCACTGCAAGTTGGGACTTGTACTATGAGAATTATTCTCTAACGCCTGATATGTAAAGGCTGATTGATCAACTGTGATCCATTCAAATTAGATTTATTATTATGTTATCTATGTACATAGCAGTCTTAAGTCATATTATTATGTTATCTATGTACATAGCAGTCTTAAGTCATATTATTATGTTATCTATGTACATAGCAGTCTAAGTCATATGATGTGAGTTGTGTTTAGGTGCATTTGTCACAAAATTTTGTTTTGTTTTATCTGTGTTAGGAAGTATGTGGAATTTTTGTGTGTAGCCGCTACATGGCTGGGGTTTATACTTATACCTTGTATTCTTGATGTTTTTCATAATATAAAGTTTTATTTATACTATGTTGCATGAATAGGGTTTACATGCTAAGACTGCACATAAGTTGCCTTTGAGAGTTGACATTCAATATTGCAACCTTCTTAGAAAATTAAGCTTTTGGGGTTTTCTTTCACCAGGTTGAGGTGTCATTGTGTTAAGTAATGACATGTATCCCATTTCATTGTTATTAATATTTTGTGTCTAAGATGTTACTGTATCACTCATGATAGTGTAATTCCTATGTATCCTTTAATGTTAAGTTAAGATGCAGTCAGGTTGGTGACGGTTATATTTGCGGGAGGGGGGGGGGGTGAAATTGTGACAAAAGTTTGAGCCTTCACAGGTATATAACTCTGGTATAACTGGGTGTATATGGTGTGTGGTATTAGGGTGTCAGAACACTTTTGTCTGTTGTAATCATTTTTGTAAGGCTGAACTGGGAATTTGTGATTTAACTCATTTTGTGTACCTTTTAATATAATTTCCACCTTGTATTGTAATGTTTTAAATAAAATATAAAAAAAAAAAAAAGATGCTGCTACTGCTGCTTCTGATGCTGCTACTGCTGCTTCTGATGCTGTTACTGTTGCTTCTGATGCTGTTACTGCTGCTTCTGATGCTGCTACTGCTGCTTCTGATGCTGCTACTGCTGCTTCTGATGCTGCTACTGCTGCTTCTGATGCTGCTACTGCTGCTTCTGATGCTGTTACTGCTGCTTCTGATGCTGTTACTGCTGCTTCTGATGCTGTTACTGCTGCTTATAACGCTGCTACTGCTGCTTCTGATGCTGTTACTGCTGCTTCTGATGCTGTTACTGTTGCTTCTGATGCTGCTACAGCTGCTTCTGACGCTGCTACTGCTGCTTCTGATGCTGTTACTGCTGCTTCTGATGCTGTTACTGCTGCTTCTGACGCTGCTACTGCTGCTTCTGATGCTGTTACTGCTGCTTCTGATGCTGTTACTGCTGCTTCTGACGCTGCTACTGCTGCTTCTGATGCTGTTACTGCTGCTTCTGATGCTGCTACTGCTGCTTCTGAAGCTGTTACTGCTGCTTCTGAAGCTGTTACTGCTGCTTCTGATGCTGTTACTGCTGCTTATAACGCTGCTACTGCTGCTTCTGATGCTGTTACTGCTGCTTCTGATGCTGTTACTGCTGTTATAACGTGCTACTGCTGCTTCTGATGCTGTTACTGCTGCTTCTGATGCTGTTACTGCTGCTTCTGATGCTGCTACTGCTGCTTCTGAAGCTGTTACTGCTGCTTCTGATGCTGTTACTGCTGCTTCTGATGTGTTACTGCTGCTTATAAACGCTGCTACTGCTGCTTCGGATCTGTTTTACTGCTGCTTTGATGCTGTTACTGTGCTTTGATGCTCTACTGGTGCTTTTTGATGCTGTTACTGCTGCTTCTGACGCTGTTACTGCTGCTTCTGATGCTGTTACTGCTGCTTCTGATGCTGCTACTGCTGCTTCTGATGCTGTTACTGCTGCTTCTGATGCTGTTACTGCTGCTTCTGATGCTGCTACTGCTTCTCAAGCTGCTACTGTCTCTTCTACTGGAATGCTGCAGCTGCTGCTGTTAACGTTGGTATTATTGCTATTGTTGTCGTTGTTCTTTATAACTGTCGTTGCCGTTGTTTCTGATGTATTGTTTTTTCGTCGTTGTTATTAGTATTGTTATTCTTGTTAGTGTTGTTATTGTTGATTTGTTGCTGCTGTATTTGAGGTTTCTGTTGTTATTATTGTTGTTGTTTTATGTTTGTAGCTGCTGTAGTTGCTAATGTTTATTGTTGTCGTTGTTACTGTTCTCAAGGTCGTTGCTGTTTTTTCGTTGTTATTAATGCTTTTGTGGTTATTGTTCTATATTATTCCTGATGCTGATTATGCTGTTATTGATAATATTTAATGTTTGTATTGTGTGGCTCATGAAGCTGAATATGTTTTTATTGATGCTAAAATTGTTGATGTTAAGGTTAAGAAAGTTTTCTAAGGATCTTTTGGTACAAAATTATTAAATTTTACTTTAATATAAATGAAAAGATATATCTTTAAAGAGGAAATTTTAGAAAGGACTTTGTTTTATGTGAGTTCTTGCTAACTGACCAGTTTTACCTATTCGGCACGACATTATATATATTGCATATATATGTTTATATATATATATATATATATATTATTATATATATATATAAAATATATTATATATATATATTATATATATATACAGCTGATGACGTTACAGCTAACCAGAGGGCCTAGCTGAAGGCATCCCATATATATACATAATATAGGAGATCCTAGCTATGATATACTACTCAAGTCTATAATACATAGGAATTCATTTACACTACTGACAGCTCGGTCATGTTACGTATGTTGTCTTGACATACAACACAACTCTACAGACTGAACAGGTAGGTGGCTCTGGGATGATTCTACACAATAGCAAGTACATACATAACTTAGAACTAATCACAGAAATGGTAATAGGATGTAATCGATTGAATGTATGTTATTGTAATAGATGTTATTGTAATGCATTACAAATTATGGTAACAAATCACAGTACAATAAAAGAGATGGAAATGATCGATCGATCTGTATTCATGTGCTCTACGGATTCCGAGGAAGAATTTATATATGTATTTACGAGGAAGAAAGCGTTTAACAGAAAAGACAGACTTGGTGCATACAAGTCATTACTGTTAAATCTCAGAGTTCGGAGGGAACATGAACAAAAAAAATCTGGATACTGATCAGTTGATAACAAAACACACAGTTGACAACTTCTTCTAACTTAATCGTCTAATTATACAGGCTATGTATATTTAACCCCAACTCTGCTAGGGTAAGATTTATATATGCAGAATGGTTATCATCTCTGGGTGGATCGAATTCTTTTGCAATGGGTAACACATGCCATGGCTGAGGAGGACCTAAATGGGTATTTACAAAGATACCTGAGGATTTTTTCAATATTTGTCGTGTATGTAAGGAGTAACGACATTCAAGTTGTTCCTCTGGCTGATTACTAGAAGTAAAGGGTACAGGGTCAGACAGGTTGTCATTGTCAGTCACAACAGTCTGGTTATCAGGGACCTCATCATCGTCACACACTAACTTCATATTGTCCAAATGCGACTTTATATTGACCAGTACTTTTTTCTCCAACTTTATACTTGTTACCGTTGATATGTTGACTACTCGATAAGGAACAACAACTTTTGATCGAGCTTAGGCATTACAGATCTTTTATTAGTCAGCATCACTCTCGAACCTACTTTAATTTTGGTGGGCTTTGCACGAGCATTAGTGACTTGTAAATTCTGCTACTGCTATATGAAGTGTTTCTCGGATTCTTCTGAAAATACCTTGAGCTAGGCTGGTACAAGTTGCTATGAAATCGTCAGGGTTGTAATTTGGATTTGGTGCGGAATATAACAACTCATAAGGCAAACGCTTATCTGCACCTTACAACGCATAATGTGGAGTGTCACCTATTGAATCATTGTAAATAGAATTTATAGCACATTGAATATCAGGTATAACTTCATTCCAAGTTTCACTATTGGTATTGATAGTGGCTCTCAATACATCAAGTATTTTCTTATTAGTTCGTTTCTACTGAAGGAATGAACAGACTCGGAGTGGATGGACTCTCCCGGTTGAGACAGGTAACGCTATAACACGAAATATTAGCAAGGGAGAATGGATCTTACCACCTTTAACACACATAAAGACTACTCGATAAAAACTGCTTACATTGCAAGGTTTACAGTCAGTTGGGAAATTTTTTCACTTCGGGAACAAAAGGTACAACAACAAAACCCTTTTTTGTGATCGACTCCCGAAACGTTCCCGCATGGCTTGTGACTCAGCAAGAGATGGGATAACTCAGTGCAAAAAGTCTTTCTTTTAAAAAGTCATCCCCTGGGGGGGAACTACCACTTTAACAAGAGCTTCCAGGGAAAAGGCTCAGCACTCAAATTGTCCCCGGGGACCCCCGACACCCGAGGTAATGAACTATCATGCGTGCAGATATTTTTGGGACGGATTCCAAAAAGGAGTGGAGTTTTTTCTATCCCGACCGCTGGCTCGTTAATAGAAATTTACGATCTGTCAGAATTAAATTTAACTTCACTTTCCCCGAACTGTGACAGTCCCGGGTACAGGTGTGAGAAAAATATGTTAAAGAAATAGATGTTGTCTTTCATCGGTAAGGAATTTTTTGAATTTTGCATGATTTGTATTTACTTTGGGAGAATTCACCCCGTTTTTCAACCCGAAGTTTTGAGACATGATGCAAAAAAAAATTGCCACAAGAATTTAGAAAAAAGGAAAATCAGGAAAAATTTATTCAAGAGAAGGCAATATTTTGTATTCAAGGAAAAAAATTTCTTTAATTTGGAATTAATATAAAGGGTCATTGTTTTTAAATTTCCAATTCAGTAAAAAAATTTTAATTGATAATTGAAAAAATCAATCAAAAATAATGAAAAGGAATAAATTTAAATTTTGGGAAAATTGACGGGGAAAAGAATTTTCCAAAAAAATGGCACACGCAATTAAAATAATTTACTATGCCCCTGAGAGCACAATAAAAGGGGAAACCCCAATGGAATCACAGAAAATTGCATGAATTTTTATTTTTAGCACTTTTCCCCAAATGCATTTCTAAGCGGGAAATTTTTAGCCCCCAAAAAAACACTATAAAGATTAAAAGAAAAAAAAAAATTGTGATATGCAAAAGGGAAATTTCAATGGGCCCATTACAAAATTTAAAATAAACCCTTTAAAATTTCCCACACACAAGGAAATACAATTTGCAGAATAGAAACAGTTTTCAAGAATTAAGGGTTTTTGAACACTGAAAATTTTAAATTTTAAAGGGAGAAATTAAAAATATTTTTAATCCCACTAAGAGTGAGTTTGATAAAACCCAATATTCAAATGTGGTAAAAAATGACAATATAGGGAAACCCAAAAGGAATGAAAAACATTTCCCAAAGTAGCGGGGAAACAAAGGGGACATCACGGAGAAATTTTAAAGGGGTTTTTTGGAAATTTTAAATTTGTATACAATGGTATACCAATCAACTTATCGTTAAGCAAAAGGAAAAAATTTTTGATTTCACATAAAATTATGGGACACTAGTCTGAAAGGGATAAAAAAAAACCCTTTGTAAATGCAAAAAAATAAACTAATAAACATGATAAAAACACCCGTACAATGAAAAATTTTGATTTAAGACGCTGAGGAAAGAAACATTAAATGTTTTTAAAAAAAATATTAGAAAAAAAATGCAAGAAAATAAAACGGTACCAAAAATTTGAAAGAAATTTAGAGGAACAGTAAACTTTGAATACGAGGTAAAAAAAAAAAATTGTTTTTCCCCCGGGGTTTCCTGGTTTAAATTGAGCACAATACTGAAACACGACACAGAGAAAATATTATACGATATAAGGAAGTTTAACACAGCACAATATGTATTTTTAAATGAGCACAAAATAAAAAGAAAAACACTTTTTAAAAAATGAGGCATAAAATTTAAAAAAAGAAAACAAAAAAAAAAAAATATTGCAAATAATCAAATTTAAAAACACTAAAGTCTGCAATTAAATCAAAAGTAAACCTAAATTGTTACTAAAAAATTTCCCATTTACGGGATTTGGGATAAATGTCTCATTAAAAAGGGCTCTTATGTAGGTGGGATGGAATTTCCTCTTGGCTGGCTTTACACACACAAACTCGTTAAAATTTTTGGGAAAAATTTTGCGTTTTAAAAGGGTGGGTACACATTTGGCCCTTTGTTTTCGTAGGAACCAGATGCCCCGAAAACTCGGAAAGGGGACCTAAATGCGTAGCCAATAAAAATGAGGGATAGAGCCCGGTTTAGGGGTTTAGAAATAAACCAATGTGGTTAATGGGGGGGGTTTGTGGTGTGGGTGGCAAAAAGCGGGGTGGGAGAAGGTTGGGGGGGGGGGGCCCACTCAACCCCAAAAAGGTTCACGGGATTAACCCGGGGTTTGGTTTAAAAACCACAAAAAACCCAGGGTTTGGTGAATTTTTTTCCAGAACACCCTATAAAGGGGAGCACAAAGCGATGATTAGGGCGGGAAACTTGTTGATTTCTCCCCAACCCCAGCTGGGGGGCCTTACTGGCTTAAAAAAACCCATCAAAAGGCAAGGAGGGGCTTAAAACCTGAAATTTTGAGAAAAGCAAGGTGGGGAAGTTGGCTTAGGCTGGGCCCGGGTTTTAAAAACTTAGGCGACGGCGGCCCTTAGGGCTTAGGCACTCCCCCAAATTACTGGCTTAAACTGTTGGGTTTAGATTTGAAAAACCCCGGGGCTACGTCTCAAAAAAATTAATAGCAGAGTAAACCCCAAAAAGTGCCAAGGAAGGGGTTTGTGGGACCCCGGTGGTTGGGGTTGGGGGATAGGTAGGTCCATTTGTCTGTCCGCGGTCAAAAAAAAAAGTCCCCCGGCTTTTAGTTTGTTTATTTCCGGGTATACGCGAAAATCGTAAAGGAATTTTCGTCCCCACCTCCCAATTATTTTTGCATGGGGTGCCTTGGGATATGACGGGAAAAAACTTATTTTGGAAAGGGGTCGTGGGGGGAGAAACCCCAAAGCCTCCTGTCGAGTTTAACGCCGTTGAAATTTGGGGAGTATTTTTCTCAGATGGGCAATCTGATGGCTTTCACGAAAGCCAGGGGGCCTAGTGGGGGGTTTCCCCTTTTAAAATTACATACATATATATTTTTTTATATTTATAAAATATATATAAAATATATATATATTTTAAATATAAAATATATATATTATATTATTTATTTTATATATATTTATAAATACCCTCTCTTTAAGGATTTCTTCCCGGGAAAAAACAATGTGGGGCCCGGCATAATGAGGCCTTAAGACACTAGAAAAAAAATAACAGAAGTCAGAAGAGATGAAAATGAGAGGGGCCGAAAACACCAACCCCCCACATTATATAGGGAAAGGGGTAGTGGAAGGGGGAAGGGAGAAAATTCCCTTTTTTCAATGCTCCATTTTACCACCTTTTGCCGCAATAAACATGCTTTTAAATTTTAAAAAGGTGTTCCCCCTTCCACCAAAATAACCCTTTTTTCCTCCCCTTTTTTTTACATTCTTATTTATTGTGTTCCCAATACTTATTTTTTATGAAAATTTTTGTTGAATTTTGCCTTAATAAATTTTATTGTAGTAAAAATGTGGTTATATAGTTGTCCCTATTTTAGTCTATAGTCCCTCTTTTTTGCAGTATATAGTTGTATATTGCCAACTTTTAAATACTGCTTCTTTTTTCATTTTTAAGCCCTTGAATATTTTTTTTCTTCACTCAAACGTTTCATACTTTCTACCCTTTGTTTCATTTTTTTCTTTCTTTTACAAATGGGCAAACCCTGCGTTTTCCCCATCTTCCCCCAAAATACTGTACTCGGGCTTTAAGAAAATTCTTTTTTTTTTAAAATTTTTATAGCCCCTTTTTTTTCATGTTGCTGGGCAAGGATTTCCCCCTCACTTTTGAAGGGTAATTGGAAAGGGGCCCCGGTTTTTTGGATTTCGAACTATTAAGAGGACCAAGGGAAAGGGAAGTACTAGTTAAAAAGATTTTTGGGTGCCAACTTAACTCAAAAGTAAAAGTAAAAAAATTTTCGCTTTTTAAACTTGAGACTCGTTAGTTGGAGAAAGGGAAACAGGTAAGTATCCTTGTAATCATTTCACGTTGATTCGTGAGCCCTTCCCAAAAGGGGGCAGGCGAAATTTTTTTTACTTTATGTTTTTTACTTAGGGGCCCTGGGGAAAAAACCTTTAGTTTTGGATTTAGTTTTCTTGTGAGGGTGACTTTGCAACCCGACCTGATTACTTTTGGGGGCTTTTTGGGTTTCCCCCTCATGCGTCATTTAGTCGAAGAAATTTGATTTCGAAAAAAATTTTTGTAAATATTTGGGTTTTTTTTCTGCACTGGATCAAAAAAAATTAAACGGGCAAATTGTAATTTCCAAATGAGCATTTAAATACAACTGAAATTTTTTTTACCTTTAAATTTTTAAAAATTCTAATGTTATAGTGATTCTTGAGTAAATTTTCGGAATTTTAAAAAAAACCCAAAATTATATGAAAGAAATAGCATTCAACTGGACATTTTTTATAGAAATTGGCTAAATAAAAATCTTGGGTTTTATTTATTATATTTTTTAATTGCTAAAAGAAAACTTTTCAGTTATCCTATTTCAAGGCTGCCACAGGCAAGAGGTGGGTATCCCGTTTTATTGGACGTTTCAGAGGCACAAAACGCAGATTTTCCCTTTTTCCCCCTTTAAATGAAAGACACAACAGGGGTGCCCTGCCAAACTCATTTTCATTTTGTAAAAGTGGAAAAATTGGAATCTTTAGGTTTTTCATTGGAAAAAAGTGAGTTTTGGGGTAAATTTTTGGGAAAATAAAAGGATTGGGAAATTTTGTAGAAGCAGGAGACTGTCTTATTTTAAAATTGCTTTTTGCAAGCGTTTTCTTAAATTTGATAACTTATTTTTCTTTTAAAAAATATTTTTTACCCCCAAACATTCGCGAATTTTCAACATTCGCGAGGGCCTTGATCCCTAACCCTCGCGAATGTGGAGGGGGCCCCTTTAGTTATTTTTGGGGAAACAGTTTGGAGTTACTGTTTTTGCCCGGGCGCAGGGCGCCAAAACCCCAAAATGACACGTTTTTTCCAAGACTTAAACACCAAAAATAAATTTCACAAGCTGACTGCAGAAACATTCACAGATATTGTGTTTCAGTCAATGCAGACATTATCAACATTGTCGAGAAGCCAATTATTAGCATTAATTAAAGGAACAAATAGAGAAGGACCATAACAACGCCTCCATCAAGATGTAATTGAAATATATCATGACCAAAAAATATGAAACACTTCAAAATTCATTCAATCACTCTTGTCCAAAGTGTGCAATTATTAGTTCAGATGATCTTAAGAACAGCAACATCCTCAGCCCTTCCTCCAGAACACAAGCTCGGTTCACTGATTCCTCTAAATCTCTAAATAAATGTTCCATTGTGGACACTCCAATAACACGATAACCGTAAAACAACAGTGGTGTCCACTCGCTCTATACTAACGTGCTCTCACTGGTTAGCTGGATGGCCAAACATCATAAAATGTTGCACTGTCATGTAATACTCCAGTATACTGCCCCATGTCAACAAAAATTGCCGTTGTGTTAGTGAAGCAATGCCCTGTACATTACTTCTAACAATAAATGTTGTACTGTCAGTTAATATTTCAGTGCAAAACAAAATTGCACTTTGTTAATAGCCCAATATATATCGTCATAAACAGAAATTGGTGAACTGTCAATTATTACTCCAGTACATCAGTCTATATTAAAACAAACGTTTTGCTCTCAGCTGAAATTACAGTACAGGACATCATACTGAAAAAAAATGCTTCACTTTCAGATAAAGTTGCAGTTTATCAGTCTGTCACTCCAGCAACCTGACCTCCAGCAACCTGACCTCCAGCAACCTGACCTCCAGCAACCTGACCTCCAGCAACCTGACCTCCAGCAACCTGACCTCCAGCAACCTGTCCTCCAGCAACCTGACCTCCAGCAACCTGTCCTCCAGCAACCTGTCCTCCAGCAACCTGTCCTCCAGCAACCTGACCTCCAGCAACCTGTCCTCCAGCAACCTGTCCTCCAGCAACCTGACCTCCAGCAACATGACCTCCAGCAAACTGTCTCCACAACCGTCCTCCAGCAACCGTCCTCCAGCAACCTGTCCTCCAGCAACCTGTCCTCCAGCAACCTGTCCTCCAGCAACCTGTCCTCCAGCAACCTGTCCTCCAGCAACCTGACCTCCAACAACATGACCTCCAGCAACCTGACCTCCAGCAACCTGTCCTCCAGCAACCTGTCCTCAAGAAACCTGACCTCCAGCAACTTGACCTCCAGCAACCTGACCTCCAGCAACCTGACCTCCAGCAACCTGACCTCCAGCAACCTGACCTCCAGCAACATGACCTCCAGCAACCTGACCTCCACCAACCTGACCTCCACCAACCTGACCTCCACCACCTTGTCCTCCACCAACCTGTTCTCCACCAACTTGTCCTCCACCAACCTGTCCTCCAGTAACATGACTGTCTATCACAATTTGGATGCGAACAAGACAAAAATTTAGCAACATAGGTCAAGTTAGGAGGTTTGCCTCTTATAACATTTCACAAACTAAGATTGTTTTACACAAACATTAATTTAATCTCTGTTGTGGCTTGAAAAATTGCAAATCATGAGACTAGAACCTAGTACACCAGCAACCATCTTACCAACAACCATCTTAGCAGCAACCAATACACCAGCAACCATCTTACCAACAACTATCTTAGCAGCAACCAATACACCAGCAACCATCTTACCAACAACTATCTTAGCAGCAACCAATACACCAGCAACCATCTTACCAACAACCATCTTAGCAGCAACCAATACACCAGCAACCATCTTACCAACAACCATCTTAGCAGCAACCAATACACCAGCAACCATCTTACCAACAACCATTTTAGCAGCAACCAATACACCAGCAACCATCTTACCAACAACCATCTTAGCAGCAACCAATACTCCAGCAACCATCTTACCAACAACCATCTTAGCAGCAACCAATACACCAGCAACCATCTTACCAACAACCATTTTAGCAGCAACCAATACACCAGCAACCATCTTACCAACAACCATCTTAGCAGCAACCAATACTCAGTACTCAGTGGTCAGTCGTCACGTGAGGTCACAGACCCTGAGCTGCTTTGGGGATTAGTGTGGACGGTTACAAAGCATGGCTTGCTTCTGCAGTGTTTTAAAAATTGAGGTTGGAGAGTTGAAGGAGGAGGTCTTGCTTCTCCAGGAGGAGATTAGGAGGCTGAAGGTCCACCTCAATGGGTCTGGGAGAGAGTGTGAGGTGGCTGGAGTTGTGGGGAATGAGGCTTCTAGCAGCGAGGTGCAGTCTGTCTCTCGCTGTGAGGAGGCTGTAGTTGGGGAGGCAGCAACGGCTACCAGCAGTGAGGTGCAGCCCAGCACCTGCTACAAGTGGCGAGTAGTTTCACAGTAAGGGAAGGCGCATCAGAGTAAGGAAAGTTAAGAGTGAAGATCTGAAGGTAGGAAATCGCTTCTCTGTTCTTCAGGATGAATGTACTTCAGTGGCCAGTGAAGGTAAGGGTACTACTGCCCCTGCTAATGGAGGTAAGCGCATTCTTGTGGTTGGTGACTCTCAGGTAAGATACATTGAAACCCTGCTTTTTGTAATAGGAATAAGAAGATGAGAGATAGAGTGTGCTTCCCTGGAGCTGGTGTTGGGGACATTGTCAACAGGCTGGATAATATCATGTCAGGTAATGGGAGCAAGCCCATTATCTGTCTCAGTGCTGGTGGAAATGATATTGGGAAGGGTAGGAGAGAAGAGCTGCTAGATTTAAGTACAGGTCAGCTATAGATTTCATTAAGTATAAGGGAGGGGTCCCAATCATATTAGCATCTTGCCTAGAAGGGGAGTAGGAAATGAATGGTTGTCTAGGGCAATTGGTGTAAATTGCTGGCTAGACAGATACTGCAAGGAACTTGCAATCCCATTCATTGACAACTGGAACAACTTTTATGGCAAACATGATATGTATGCAAGGGATGGGGTACATCTCTCTGGGGCTGGGGTGGTAGCACTTGCAGACTCGATTGAGAAGGCCATTGGTGAAATGCCTATGATTTTAAACTGATGGAAGATAGAGGTATGGGTGTGTGTGGGAAACAAGCAGGTTGCAACACTTGGGTTGGAAACAGTAAATGTATAAAAGGCATTCAGCATGAAGTTATAAATAAAGACAATAGATCAGGTCAGCAAACAAAGGGGGACAGCAGAGGGCAGCAAGGGACTGCTCTCCCTTAAGGTTTACTATACTAATAGCAGGAGTGTAAGAAATAAGATAGATGAGCTAAGATTAATTGCAAGTGCAGGAAACATAGATATTATTGCTATAACAGAGACCTGGCTCAATCTGAAAGATAGAGAGATGCCCTCTGAATGTCACATACAAGGCTATAAATTATTCCACACTGACAGGGTCAACAGGAAAGGTGGTGGAGTAGCGATGTATGTCAGAGACAATTTAAATTGTTGTGTTAGACAAGATATTAAATTAGAAGCGTCAGCCACTGAATCTGTTTGGTTACAGCTTCTCGAGGGCCGAGAAAAAACTATTTTGGGTGTGATTTACAGGGCCCCAAATCTTGATAGGGAGTGCAGTAAACTTCTATGGGACGAAATTCGTAAGGCATCTACATACGAAAATGTTGTGCTAATGGGAGATTTCAACTATAGACAGATTGACTGGAGCAATTTGACAGGAAATTTAGAGTCAGGTGACTTTCTTGATACGATCCAGGATTGTTTTTTAAAACAGTTTGTGACAGAGCCAACTAGGGGAAATAACCTCCTTGACTTGGTTCTTGCCAGTAGGGAAACACTAATTAATAATCTTGAGGTTAATGATGAGCTTGGGAAAGTGATCACAAATCACTCAGTTTTAATATATCATGGAATTCCCCTAATAATGGCATCAAGTCTCCGTCCCTGACTTTCGTTTGGCTGATTTCATAGGACTGAAAAATTACTTAGGTGGGCTGAACTGAATGACCTGACTAAGGGTCAGGTAGGTGGTGATGGTTGCCGATATGATGCTTTCCAGGGCATAGTTCTAGCTGCTCAGTCAAATTATGTTCCAAATAGGGAAATCAGATCAAACAAAAATGATCCTAAATGGATGAACAATAGATTAAAATATCTGATTGGTCAAAGAGAGGCATATATAGGCAAATCAAAAGAGGAGAGGGGCAATTGAGAAATCGATATATTCAGTTAAAGAGAGAAATAAAAAAGGGAATTAGAAAAGCAAAATAAGAGATTATGAGGTTAAAGTTGCAAGAGAATCGAAGACTAACCCAAAAGGATTCTTTCAGTATACAGAAGTAAGATCAGGGACAAGATAGGCCCACTCAAAAGTTCCTCGGGTCAGCTCACTGACGTGATAAGGAAATGTGTAGAATTTTTAACACATACTTCCTCTCAGTTTTTACACCAGGAGGATACCAGCGATATTCCAGTAATGATAAATTATGTAGAACAGGACGATAATAAACATGTGCACTATTAGGTCACAAGTGACATGGTCCTTAGGCAAATAGATAAATTAAAACTAACAAATCCCCAGGCCCTGATGAACTGTATGCAAGGGTTCTAAAGGAATGTAAAGAGGAGCTTAGCACACCTTTGGCTAATCTTTTCAACATATCACTACAAACTGGCATGGTGCCAGATAAGTGGAAAATGGCAAATGTGATACCTATTTTCAAAACAGGTGACAGGTCCTTAGCTTCGAACTATAGACCAATAAGCCTAACCTCCATAGTGGAAAATTATGGAATCAATAATTGCCGAGGCAGTCGTAGCCCACCTTGAAAAGCATAAATTAATCAACGAATCTCAGCATGGTTTTACAAAGGGGCGTTCCTGCCTTACGAATTTATTAACTTTTTTCACTAAGGTATTTGAGGAGGTAGATCATGGTAATGAATATATATTGTGTATATGGACTTCAGTAAGGCTTTTGACAGGGTCCCACATCAGAGCTATATGAGGAAAATTAAAGCACATGGAATAGGAGGAGAAATTTTTTCCTGGATAGAGGCATGGTTGACAAATAGGCAGCAGAGAGTTTGCATAAATGGGGAAAATCAGAGTGGGGAAGTGTCACGAGCGGTGTTCCACAGGGGTCAGTGTTGGGCCCCTGCTGTTCACAATCTACATAAACGACATAGATGAGGCATAAAGAGCGACATCGGCAAGGTTTGCCGATGACACCAAAATAGGCCGTCGAATTCATTCTGACGAGGACATTCGAGCACTCCAGGAAGATTTGAATAGACTGATGCAGTGGTCGGAGAAGTGGCAGATGCAGTTTAATATAGACAAAATGCAGAGTTCTAAATGTTGGACAGGACAATAACCATGCCACATATAAACTAAATAATGTAGATCTTAATATATACGGATTGCGAAAAAGATTTAGGAGTTCTGGTTAGCAGTAATCTGAAACCAAGACAACAGTGCATAAGTGTTCGCATATAAAGCTAATAGAATCCTTGGCTTCATATCAAGAAGCATAAATAATAGGAGTCCTCAGGTTGTTCTTCAACTCTATACATCCTTGGTTAGGCCTCATTTAGATTATGCTGCACAGTTTTGGTCACCTATTACAGAATGGATATAAATTCTCTGGAAAATGTACAAAGGAGGATGACAAAGTTGATACCCATGTATCAGAAACCTTCCCTATGAGGATAGACTAAGGGCCCTGAATCTGCACTCTCTAGAAAAGACGTAGAATTAGGGGGGATATGATTGAGGTGTATAAATGGAAGACAGGAATAAATAAAGGGATGTAAATAGTGTGCTGAAAATATCTAGCCTAGACAGGACTCGCAGCAATGGTTTTAAGTTGGAAAAATTCAGATTCAGGAAGGATATAGGAAAGTACTGGTTTGGTAATAGAGTTGTGGATGAGTGGAACAAACTCCCAAGTACCGTTATAGAGGCCAGAACGTTGTGTAGCTTTAAAAATAGGTTGGATAAATACATGAGTGGATGTGGGTGGGTGTGAGTTAGACCTGATAGCTTGTGCTACCAGGTCGGTTGCCGTGTTCCTCCCTTAAGTCAATGTGACCTGACCTGACTAGGTTGGGTGCATTGGCTTAAGCCGGTAGGAGACTTGGACCTGCCTCGCATGGGCCAGTAGGCCTGCAGTGTTCCTTCGTTCTTATGTTCTTATGTTCTTAATACACCAGCAACCATCTTACCAACAACCAGATTTCTGGCATCCATCACTCCAGTCAAAATCATACAAACTTCCATAATGAAGATTTAACTTTGAAGACCATGGTATTCTTCAGCAACTCCAAGGCTGAGGGACTGATTACCTCGTCTTCTGTATATAGTTCTTCAGTCTTTGTATTATGTCCTTGAATATTTATTGACAAAGCCACTGGATGGCGAAACGTCTAAGTATAGATCCCCAGAAGTTGCACACATGTCTAATTCTTCATCTTGTCGGTATTGTGTTCCAGACATGTACAACATTCATCATACCAGCAAACACTGATACAGTAAATAAAACTCGATAAAAAAGTCAACGACCAGTACTCCAGCATCATTTCATCAAAAACAATCTCATGTATCAGATGCTAATAACTTCCGGACCCAAAACCAACCTTCACACCCAAGCAACCTCCACGCCCAAGCAACCTCCACGCCCAAGCAACCTCCACACCCAAGCAACCTCCACGCCCAAGCAACCTCCACGCCCAAGCAACCTCCACGCCCAAGCAACCTCCACGCCCAAGCAACCTCCACACCCAAGCAACCTCCACACCCAAGCAACCTCCACGCCCAAGCAACCTCCACACCCAAGCAACCTTCACACCCAGCAACCTCAACACCCAAGTACCACAACTGTGATAACTCTCAACCAGGCAGCATTATATCAGACAGCATCATACCATACAGCATCATACCAGACACCGTCATACCAGACACCAGACACCATCAACCAGACAGCATCATACCAGACACCATACCAGACACCATACCAGACATCACACCAGACATCACACCAGACACCATCATACCAGACACTGTCATACCAGGCACCATCATACCAGACACTGTCATACCAGACACCAGACAACATCATACCAAACACTGTCAAACCAGAAACTAGACAGCATCGTACCAGACACTGTCATACCAGACACCATACCAAACACCATCATACCAGTCACAGCCATACGCAACACCAGACACCATCATACCGCACACTGTCATACCAGACACCGTCATACCAGTCATACCAGACACCATCATACCACAGTCATACCAGACACCAGACACAGTTATACCAGACACCAGACACAGTTATACCAGACACCAGACACAGTTATACCAGACACCATCATACCAGACACCACCATCCCAGATACCATCATACCAGATACCATCATACCAGACACCACCATACCAGGTACAATAATATCAGGCACAATCATACCAGACACTATCATACCAGGCACTATCATACCAGACACCTTCATAAGAGTTAATCCAGTCTACTATTTTGGTATGACCAGCCTGGTTATACCAAAATACCGTAAATGGTCGAATGATTTCTTTCCAATAGAGAGCAGCGGCTCCGGCTCCCGTGGGACCCAAGAAAATCAAACGAACACCGAGGCTGACTTTGCAAGTGTGTCGGCTAGCTCATTGCCAAAGATGTTACGGTTGCCAAGTACCAAGAGCAAGGTGATGGACATGACAAGAGTTTAGCTTAATATTGTTAGCCATTAACTGATGAGAGACAGCGGCATCTATCTGTGTATCACACAACGCAGACATGAAGTCAGAAAATATAACAAAATTGGCCAGTTTTTGAAGAACTGCATAATGTACGGCTCAGTCAGTACCAAAGAGTTCGGCAGTAAAGATTAATTAATGTATGGTCTGACAAACGAAACTTAAGGGAACATTCACGCGATCATACACTAGCACCCACACATTTACTCTTCTTACACAAATAACCCGCACATAAAAGAGAGAAGCTTACGACGACGTTTCGGTCCGACTTGGACCATTGACAAAGTCACACTGTGTGACTTTGTCAATGGTCCAAATCGGACCGAAACGTCGTCGTAAGCTTCTCTCTTTTATGTGCGGGTTATTTGTGTATCGTTCCAGTCACGGTATTGTGCCTTTTTTGTTATTTACTCTTCTTGGTGCCGTCGGTGCAGAGATGGTGGTGTGTTAGGTATCTGACTAGTATTTTGCGGAAGACCTGGTGCACCTCCTTCTCTGGCGCATATTGATTTTTAACTGAGAGCCAAGACACGATGACTTTGTACTTGGGTGGCTCCCAAAGCGCTATGGTTTGTTTCATCAGCTTGTCAGCCTTGCGAAAGACTGGATTCTGACGGTCAGAAGCTTGTAGCGAGTATTGATAGATAGATTTCCTCGTCAGGATGCCGCAGCGGAGAGTCGGGTAATCACGATGGAAACAGAGAAAAGGAACGTTTGTTTCCACCTCCACTCTCTCATTCCTAGTCCAACGGAGAACTCTGATTCACACGTAAACAAACATTCTGAATTACATCTAATCTCCTCAGAGTTGCATAGCTTGCTGGAACACACACACCTGTGAACCATGATCTAACTTATATCTAATTAGTGAGTCATCGATAATAACAAGGTTAATTTGTCGGCTTTATAGTACGTTGCGGTAACTTACCGTAGAATATGACTCAAGAAATCGTAATGACACGATTGCAAATAAACCATACCCCCGGCCGGGATTGAACCCGCTAGCTGGTCTAGTGGCTAACGCGACGGGCTGGAGTTTTGAGACTCTATGACCGCGGGTTCAATCCCGGCCGGGGGTATGGTTTACAGTAGAACGTTCAAAAGTTGACGTGTGACAGTGGTATCAACGTCTCTCTTCCATCTGAGCCTGCGATCAAAATACAGATCCAGGAACCTAGTTTAAGCTTATAATCAGTATCGTAGTGTCACCAAGGGACAGCGGAAAACTTCAAACATAATTGCATTGCCCAACTTAGGACGGATTCAAGGGCAAGGTAAACCCGCCCGGCCGATAATTGTACACTGGCAGATGACTGCCACAAAACACACTCCAACTTGTCACTGAACAAGACAGAAAAAGTTGGGTTGGGCACACAGTCCTGTGGTATCCCATTTTATATGACAAATATGTCCAAAGATACTTTGTGTCTGGAAGAAGACCGAGAAAGTCCTGTCCATCAATTTGTTAATGAACTCGGGTAATCGATCTCTTGAACCAAAAGCATAAAGTTCAGCCAGTTTTCCCGTCACTGTATCATGTTTTAGGCAAAAAAAAAAGAAAGTGTTAGGCTGATAACCTGAAGAATATCATAATCTAGTGTGTCTCTGTGTATCGGAAAGTACACTGTGTACTATACAAGAAAGCTTCCTAACTCAAGTGGGGTTCATTATTCTCCTGAGCGCTTGAAGAGGCACGACAAGCGCTAAGCGCCATGAGTATGTAAACATGCAAGATGTCAAAATCTCTTTGTACAGGGTAAGCAACTTAATGAGGCTAGACTGATTAAGATTGTGTATCATGCAATACATCGTCCGAGAAGGACCGGGTCTTTTACCTTTACAAAATTTTAAGGCAGTGCTGAGCATTTCGTATGGTGAGGCACAAAAGAGAACCGAGGAATCGCACAAGACTAGGCAAATGAATATTATGCCTAAGCTGTACGAAACTGTCCTGTTAAGTGCAGTGTATCTACACAAGCTCTTTCTCGATCCCCACACTATTCTAAGTCTTCAAAACCTCTTGTTTCATTTGCTGATGGTTCTAAATCTCTTCATGCTCCCGTCTCTGATACTTGTGTACGCACAAAACATGAGAAGCAAGGTACCCCGTCGACCAAGCTGCTAGTCACTGCCGACTCCAATTCTTTCCAGGTTAATGCCCATCCAATACCTACGCGTCCCGCGAAGTAGAACTCTGTCTACCTGGTTACCTGGAGGTTACTCCGGGGATCAACGCCCCCGCGGCCCGGTCCATGACCAGGCCTCCCGGTGGATCAGGGCCTGATCAACCAGGCTGTTACTGCTGGCCGCACGAAGTCCAACGTACGAGCCACAGCCCTGCTGATCCGGCACTGACTTTAGGTATCTGTCCAGCTCTCTGTTGAAGGCAGCCAGGGGTTTATTGGCAATTCCCCTAATGCTTGAGGGGAGGCTGTTGAACAGTCTTGGGCCCCGGACACTTACGGTGTTTTCCCTTAGTGTACCAATGGCGCCCCTACTTTTAATTGGGGGCATTTTGCATCGCCTGCCCAGTGTTTTACTTTCGTAGGGAGTGATTTCTGTGTGCAGATTTGGGACCATTCCTTCCAGGATTTTCCAAGTGTAGATTATGATATATCTCTCCCAACGAGTACAAGTCAAGTGCTTCCAAGCGTTCCCAGTAGTTAAGGTTCTTGACAGAACTTATACGTGCAGTAAAGGTTCTCTGTACACTCTCTAGCTCTGCAATTTCACCTGCCTTGAATGGAGATGTTAATGTACAACAGTATTCCAGCCTAGAGAGGACAAATGATTTGAAAAGGATCATCATTGGCTTGGCGTTTCTCGTTTTGAACGTTCTCATTATCCATCCTATCATTTTCTTTGCACTTGTGATCGTGGCACTGTTGTGATCTTTGAAAGTGAGATCCTCAGACATTACTACTCCCCCGGTCCTTACATTATTTTCCGCTCTATTGTATGGCAAGTCTGTATATACTCTGTTTAGTTATTATCCCCTCCAGTTTTCCATAACGGAGTAGTTGGGAAATTTTTCCTCATTAACATCATATTGTTTTACCGTTGCCCACTGGAAAACTTTGTTTATATCTTCTTGGAGGTTAAAACCCCGTCCTCAGCAGATGACAGCCACATGCAGATTCCTAGCATCATCCGCAAAGGATATACGGTGCTGTGCTGTATATCACTGTCTATGTCTGATATGAGGATGAGGAATAAGATGGGGGCGAGTACTGTGGGCCCTTTTGGAACAGAGCTCTTCACTATGGCATCCTCCGATTTAACTCTGTTGACCACTACTCTTTGTGTTCGATTTGTTAGGAAGTTGAAGATCCATCTCCCCACTTTCCCAGTTATTCCTTTAGCACGTATTTTATGGGCTATTACGCCATGATCGCATTTGTCAAATGGTTTTGCAAAGTCTGTGTATATTACATCTGCATTCTGATTTTCTTCCAGTGCATCCAAGACCATATCATAGTGATCCAGTAGTTGTGAGAGGCAGGAGCGACCTGCCCTGAACCCATGTTGCCCTGGATTGTTCAGATTTGGGGAATCCAAGTGATTTGCAATCCTGCTTCTTAGCACTCTTTCAAAGATTTTTATGATGTGGGACGTCAGAGCTATTGGTCTATATAGTTTTAGCTAATGCTTTGCTGCCACCCTTATGGAGTGGGGCTATATACGTTGTTTTAAGTGTCTGTGGAATTTCACCCATGTCCAAGCCCCTTCTCCATAGTGTACTTAAGGTACGTGAGAGGGGTTTCTTGCAGTTCTTAATGAATACAGAGTTACACGAGTCTGGGCCCGGGGCTGAGTGCATGGGCAGGGCCGGGGCTGAGTGCATGGGCATGTTGTCAATGGCTTTTTCGAAGTCTATCGGAGTTAGGGTAATGGAAATCTGGCATACATGGAGTTTTGAGGCTCATTCATGAAGAAATCGTTTGGGTCGTTGTGAGGGAAAAGTTCAATAGATAGGAGTAGCGAGGGAGTGTATAGTAACAATAGTTTCATTGCCGGCTACTTGTTAAGGTAGGGCAAGTCCAGCTCCCGCTATTCCCCCTCCCCCCCTTTTTCCCCCTCCCCGAAAGTGATAGTTTGATTGCCGGCTGCTTGTTAAGGTAGGGTCAGTCTAGCTCCCACTATCCCTTCCCCTCCCTCTTCCCCCCCCCCCCGAAAGGTGAAGTGTGGGGCTCTGGTCAAACAGTAAATCACTCGACTCACAGCTCCCAACACTACTGTAAGTACACGCCTGATCATATTTTAGTGGACTTATTGGTTGAAAGCTTCACTTTTGACCAATAATTAACTTAGTCCTTTCATTCTTTATCTGTTAAATGTTTTAATAATCACCACATCTTTTAGGTATTGTACTTATGGAGAGTGTTTTCTTAAGCAGTGGGTAGTCTCTCATTACAGCTTGGAATGACAGAGAGGGTCACCTGCCAACCAACGAGAAGAATAGAAGGAGACGGACTAACGTCCGGAGACGTCCCATGTTTAGTCTACTTACCTGTTATGTAAGCCAACACAGGACCTAACCCCTCATCTTAGCAGTGGTAATGAACCTGTTTTCCTGTCATCTGAAGTAATTACACACGGCTATAATTGGTGAAGAACGAGCCAGTTGTGGTCACCAACACCTGCTACACCCCCCCCCACATCAGTAACGGCTACGATTTCAACAACACTCAGTGTCACCAACACCTGACACCCCATTACCACGATATACCTATATTAGCGTTGAGATCAAATGTAATTTTTGTCATTTCATTTTTCATTTTTTTTTCAATTAGGATACCCATTCATGTTTTATTGTTTTACATTTTCCGTTTCTAAATAATAGTGTTTATCATTGTCTGTTATTATTTCTTTTTCTATTCATTAATTTTCCTGAGGAGGAGCCAGCCTTGGTAATACTGACTGAAGTTGTTACAGGGCTGAGTAAGCCTTCTCAGTCGTCGATCCTCAGACTGATTAGTGGTTCACTAAACACAAGACTCGTACTGGAATTTCAATACTTCACTCATTTCCTTGTTGTCATCTGTTAGTCCCATCCTGTCTCAGTAAGGACCCGATACTAGATGTGGTATTTGCCTTGTTTTTGGCATATGAAAAGAAATATTTCGAATTTCTTATAATTTTACTAATAGCTTTAAGCGCCTCCTGTCTCTCCTGGTTCCTGTAAGAGTCATTTAACTGAAGTTCGATAGTTTCTACTTCCCTGGTCAGCGCCTCCTTTCGTGTATCAGATTTTCTAGCACTCCTGAGGAGCTCAGTGACTCTTCGTCGTCTTCTGTAGAGGGAGCGTCTTTCTCCAGTTTACTCCTGCTCTTCTTTCTTAGGGGAATATGCCTAGAACATGCTTCAGCTGCCAGGAAGTTGATCCTTTCAAGGCACTGGTTTGGATCCATGTCATTTAAGATATCTTCCCAACATGTTTCGTTTAGGACATGGTTTACCTGGTCCCAGTTGATGTTCTTGTTGTTGAAGTTGTATTTTGTGAAGACACCTTCACAGGTACATGCATTCTGCTGATCAGGACTCCTATGCATGTACGTCTGGACTTCGATTAGGTTGTGATCGGAATTAGTAGTTTTTGACATTCTTATGTCTTATCAGGTCCTCATTATTTGTGAAGATAAGGTCAAGTGTGTTTCCTAGTCTTGTTGTCTCCACTATCTGCTTATCACACTTATCCCAGCAATGAATTTACTTGCCGGGCTCGTGACTTATCACGTAGTCACTTTCAGTTTGCGAACAAAAATCTAAAGCAAGCCGCCCTTAAGGTTGCAGACCTTTCCAGGCTCTTACGTGAGGCTATTCCTGTCAAAACTGGGATGTACCTATTGCAATTAATACATTATTTAGCTTGGGAGATGCAGTTATCAGTTTTGCTCTCCCCATAACCGTAAAGGCAATCAGCAGTACAAGCCTTATGCCCATGACAATATTTCTGGCAACTGAAACACAAGGTGTTCGGCAAGAAGATGACAGCAATACGAGAAGGAAGAACAGCTTTAGGGAAAGTGATACAAACGAAGATCATCTATAGGTCGCTAGCCAGCTTTGTTACACAACGTACGCCAATCATATACTAATCCTTCTACTCACTGACAATGTCTTCTCCACTTTGTTTACTAAATCTCTGCAGTAGACAAGTTCTCTGCAAGAGTTCATGGTAGCAGAAATGAAGAGCTCAACATCATAACAATGAAACTTACGAAGTCTCAAGAGGCTCTTAGCCTGTGAAACAGTCTTAAGGCTCTCCAGTAAATCACCACTCATCAGTTACTTAACGTGTTCAGCAGAGCTCGCCTCACCATCAGTAAACTCCTTAATAAAGAATGGTTTCCATGAGGAAAGAGCCATATTATGGCACCCAATAACTGAGCAGTCAACGAGTACTATAATGCCACCCAATAACTGAGCAGTCAACGGGTACTATTATGCCACCCAATAACTGAACGGTTAACGGGTACTATTATGCCTCCCAATAACTGAGCAGTCAACGGGTACTATTATGCCTCCCAATAACTGAGCAGTCAACGGGTACTATTATGCCTCCCAATAACTGAGCAGTCAACGGGTACTATTATGCCACCCAATAACTGAGCAGTCAACGGGTACTATTATGCCTCCCAATAACTGAGCAGTTAACGGGTACTATTATGCCACCCAATAACTGAGCAGTCAACGGGTGCTATTATGCCACCCAATAACTGAGCAGTCAACGGGTACTATTATGCCTCCCAATAACTGAGCAGTCAACGGGTACTATTATGCCTCCCAATAACTGAGCAGTCAACGGGTACTATTATGCCACCCAATAACTGAGCAGCCGACGGATACTATTATGCCACCCAATAACTGAGTGGTTAACGGGTACTATTATGCCACCCAATAACTGAGCGGTTAATGGGTACTATTGTGCCACCCAGTAACTGAACGGTTAATGGGTACTATTATGTCACCCAATAACTGAGCGGTTAATGGGTACTATTATGCCACCCAATAACTGAACGGTTAATGGGTACTATTATGTCACCCAATAACTGAGCGGTTAATGGGTACTATTATGCCACCCAATAACTGAACGGTTAACATAAGAACATAAGAACATAAGAAAGGAGGAACACTGCAGCAGGCCTGTTGGCCCATACTAGGCAGGTCCTTTAGAATTCATCCCACTAACAAAAATTTGACCAACCCAATTTTCAATGCTACCCAAGAAATAAGCTCTGATGTGCAAGTCCCTCTCAAATCCAACCCTTCCCACTCATGTATTTATCCAACCTAAATTTGAAACTACACAAAGTCCTAGCCTCAATAACCCAACTAGGTAGACTGTTCCACTCATCAACTACCCTATTTCCAAACCAATACTTTCCTATGTCCTTTCTAAATCTAAACTTATCTAATTTAAATCCATTACTGCGGGTTCTCTCTTGGAGAGATATCCTCAAGACCTTGTTAATATCCCCTTTATTAATACCTATCTTCCACTTATACACTTCGATCAGGTCTCCCCTCATTCTTCGTCTAACAAGTGAATGTAACTTAAGAGTCTTCAATTTTCTTCATAAGGAAGATTTCTAATGCTATGTATTAATTTAGTCATCCTACGCTGAATGTTTTCTAACGAATTTATGTCCATTCTGTAATATGGAGACCAGAACTGAGCTGCATAATCTAGGTGAGGCCTTACTAATGATGTATAAAGCTGCAGTATGACCTCTGGACTTCTGTTGCTTACACTTCTTGATATAAATCCCAGTAATCTATTTGCCTTATTACGTACGCTTAGGCATTGCTGTCTTGGTTTAAGGTTGCCGCTTACCATAACCCCCAAGTCCTTTTCGCAATCTGTATGGCTAAGTTCTACATTATTTAACTTATAAGTGCTAGGGTTATGGACACTTCCGAGCTTCAGAACCTTGCATTTATCTACATTGAACTGCATCTGCCACTTTTCTGACCAAGAGTAGAGTTTGTCTAAATCCTCCTGAAGTTCCCTAACATCTACTTTTGAATCAATTATCCTACCTATCTTCGTGTCATCGGCGAATTTGCTCATATCACTAGTAATTCCTTCATCAAGAATCATTGATATATATTATAAACAACAACGGGCCCAAGACTGATCCCTGTGGAACGCCACTTGTTACTGATCCCCACTCGGATTTAACCCCATTTATGGACACTCTCTGCTTCCTGTCTGTGAGCCATGATTCGATCCACGAGAGCACTCTTCCCCCAATGCCATGGGCTGCTACTTTCTTCAACAGTCTTTGGTGCGGAACTCTATCAAATGCCTTACTAAAATCTAAGTAAATAATATCAAATTCTTTATCGTGGTCAACAGCCTCAAAAGCTTTACTGAAAAAAGTTAATAAATTAGTTAGACAAGACCGGCCTCTTGTGAATCCATGCTGAGTATCATTAATCAAGCTATGCTTATCGAGATGGCTTCTTATAATTTGAGCTATAATTGACTCTAGTAATTTGCCTACAATTGAGGTCAGGCTTATTGGGCGGTAATTTGACGGTAACGACTTGTCCCCTGTTTTAAAAATAGGAATTACATTAGCCATCTTCCACATATCAGACACTACACCTGTTTGAAGAGATAAATTAAAAATATTAGTTAATGGTTCACAGACTTCCATTTTGCATTCCTTTAGAACCCTTGAAAAAACCTCATCAGGACCCGGTGACTTATTTTGCTTCAGTCGGTCTATCTGCTTCACAACCATTTCACTAGTGACTATGATGTTACATAATTTATCTTCTTCTGGCCCACTATAAAAATTAATTACCGGAACACTACTAGTGTCTTCCTGTGTAAAAACCGAGAGAAAATAATTATTTAAAATCGAGCACATTTCTTTCTCTTTGTCAGTAAGATGCCCATAGTTATTTTTAAGGGGACCTATCTTATCTCTGACTTTTGTTCTATATACCTGGAAAAAATTTTGGGTTAGTTTTAGAATCCCTAGCAACTTTAATTTCATAGTCCCTTTTAGCTTTTCTTATCCCCTTTTTAATGTCCCTCTTAGTGTCAATATACTGGTTCATAAGGATGGACCCTCGCCTCTTTTGATACGCCTATAAATTCCTTTCTTATGCCTAGTAGATATTTCAGCCTATTATTCATCCATTTTGGGTCATTTCTATTTGATCTAATTTCTTTATAAGGGATAAATGTTCTTTGAGCAGCATGTATTGTGTTCAGAAAACTGTCATATTGATAGCTCTCTTCGTTACCCCAGTCAACAGATGATAAGTGTTCTCTAAGCCATCGTAATCTGCTAAGCGAAAATCTGGGACTGTTACTGAGTTATCCCTACTATCATACTTCCATTCAATTCTAAATGTAATTGATTTGTGGTCGCTAGCACCCAGTTCTTCTGAAACTTCTAAATTATTAACAAGGGATTCATTGTTTGCCAGAACTAGTCAAGCAGGTTATTACCCCTTGTAGGTTCTGTCACAAACTGCTTCAGAAAGCAATCCTGAACTACTTCTAAGAAGTCGTATGATTCTAAATTCCCAGTCAAGAAATTCCAATCAATATGACTAAAGTTAAAGTCTCCTAGAATTACTACATTATCGTGCCTTGTGGCCCTAACAATTTCCTCCCTTAGTAGTCTTCCCTGGTCCCTATCTAAATTTGGGGGACGGTATATCACACCTAAAGTTAATTTTTCATGCCCCTCTGAAAATTCTATCCAAACAGACTCTGTATGTGTTACTTCAGACTTAATACCCGTTTTAATGCAACAGTTCAAGCGATCTCGGACATACAATGCCACCCCACCCCCCTTCCCGATACTTCTATCTACTTGGAACAATTTGAAACCCTGAATGTGACATTCTGCAGGCATGTCCCGACTTTTTAAATTTAAAAACCACGTCTCAGTAATGGCAAATACATCTATGTTACCTGCACTAGCAACTAGCCTCAACTCGTCCATCTTATTCCTAGCACTGCGACTATTTGTGTAATATATACTTAAGGACCCTCCTTTCTCTTTATCATTGCTGCTCCTTGCTGTTATTCCACTAAACCTATTACTGTCCTTGTCATTAGTGCCAATGGCCTTCCGATATCCACCTCATTTTGCCTATTATAGTTCTCCTAGTACTCATATTACTACCCTGAGACTTCACAGTTTCCCGCAGAAACCCATACCACTAACTATTCCTAGTTTTAAAGACCTAACAGCTCCCTCCACTGCATTTGCCAGTGCTCCCACCCACTCCTAGACAAGTGAACCCCATCCTGGCATCATGTCATTTTTGCCATAGAAGAGGTCCCAGTTGTCAATGAATGTTACGCATTTTCCTTACAGTATTTGTCCAGCCAGCAATTGACACCAATTGCTCTGGACAACCATTCATTTCCAACTCCTCTCCTTGGCAAAATGCCACATATGACAGGTTTCCCACCCTTCTTCCTAATTATCTCTATTGCTGACCTATACTGCTAATCAGGTCCTCACTCCTACGTCTGCCAACATCGTTGCCTCCAGCACTGAGACAGATAATAGGATTGCTCCCATTACCTCTCATGATGTCATCCAGACGGCTAACAATATCCTTCATCCCAGCCCCAGGAAAACACACTCTCTGCCTCCTAATCCTATCCTTCAAACAGAATGCCCTATCCATGTACCTAATCTGACTATCCCCAACAACAACAATGTTTTTACCTTCCTTGGCGTCGTCTGTAGTGATGCTCCGAGTAGTCGACTCACATTCGCCAGGTAGCATTACACCACTTGTAGAATTCGTCATGACGTTCTCGATGGTCTTCGTTGGGGTTTCTAGGGATGTCTCACTCACGTCTGGCAATGCTTCCTTGGTGCTCGTTGTGGCATTCCCAGTAGAACACTCACATTCGTCAGGTAGCACCGAGAATGAGTTGGAAGTTTCCACGGCAGTCTTCTGGTTTCTCGTTGTTTCTGCCTCTCCAACCGTTTTCTTAATCTTCAGCTTGGTTCCATGTTGCCCGGCCACTGACCAAGCTCCCCTCTTAACCTGGGGACTCACAACAGGAGGATTACTACGAATCCTCTTGTTCTCCTCCGTTAATCGCCGTATCTCCAGTTTAGCGACTCTGAGTTCTTCTCTCAGCTGCTGGTAAAGCTGCTCAAGAGAGGGCATCCTGATCAGATTCACAGAGAGCACACAAACAGGTCTTCACAGAGCTAAGTACACGTCACCACAAAGAGGAAGGCGTAAGGAGAGGCGTAAGAACATATCCTCACTCCAAACACATCATCGTAAGACACAGTCGCTCCTCACCTCAATGGGTACTATTATGCCAACCAGTAACTGAACGGTTAACGGGTATGTGAGGGAAAAGTTCAATAGATAGGAGTAGCGAGGGAGTGTATAGTAGCAATAGTTTCATTGCCGGCTACTTGTTAAGGTAGGGCAAGTCCTGCTCCCGCTGTTCCCTCCCCCCTTTTTTCCCCCTTTCCGAAAGGGATAGTTTGATTGCCGACTGCTTGTTAGGGAGGGTCAGTCTAACTCCTGCTATCCTTTCCCCTCCCTCTTCCCCCCCCCCCCGAAAGGTGACGTGTGGGGCTCCGGTCAAACAGTAAATCACTCGACTCACAGCTCCCAACACTACTCTTGGAATGACAGAGAGGGTCACCTGCCAACCAACGAGAAGAATAGAAGGAGACGGACTAATGTCCTGAGACGTCCCATGTTTAATCTACTTACCTATTATGTAAGCCAACACAGGACCTAACCCCTCATCATAGCAGTGGTAACGAACCTGTTTTCATGTCATCTGAAGTAATTACTCACGGCTATACTCTGTGAAGAATGAGCCGGTGGTGGTCACCAACACCTGCTATCCCCCCCCCACATCAGCAACGGCTACGATTTCAACAACATGCAGTGTCACCAACACCTGACACCCCATTACCACGATATACCTATATTAGCGTTAACTTCAAATGAAATTTTTTTTCATTTCATCATTTTTCTTTCATTTAGGATACCCATTCATGTTTTATTGTTTTACATTTTCCGTTTCTAAATAATAAAGTGTTTATCATTGTCTGTTATTATTTCTTTTTCTATTCATTAATTTTCCTGAGGAGGAGCCAGCCTTGGTAATACTGACTGAAGTTGTTACAGGGCTGAGTAAGCCTTCACAAGTGGCGACCTTACCAGGATCAACTCTACTGAATCAAGATTCAATTCCATCTAGAATCTACCATTGGAACTTCAACGCCGCATACCACAGACAGTTACCACCAGCCATGAGTAATCATTCTCTATGGTAGGACTACGGTACAGGTATTTAAAATATTTGGTGATTGTTATAGTCTCAATTTATTGTAAGTCAAGTCAGGCAGGATATAATATTTAATTCTGCCACCTTTTCGAGCTTGAAACACTTTGGAAGATTAGACTCTAGGGACCCGAGATTCTCCAGTGAAAATTTGTTTCATTGAGCTCTTTATTATATCAAGGGAACTATCGCAGGTCACTCTTGATTTGTTAGTGAGAAGATTGGATGGTCAAGTGACCCCATTCTACTTACTGTTTGCTCGGAGCCGGCATAGAACCCTTCGTTTTAATTAATACATATTGTTTAATTGAAGTAGGGGTCGAGCCCTCTGGTTTATTTACAGTTTGACTGGAGCAGGAATTGAACCTTCCGTTTTCTTTCATACACGTTTCATTTCCCCTGATAGTTTATGTTATTCTTGCAAGTATGAATGAATACCAGTTTTGAATGCTGGAAGTAAGTTAGGAATAACAGGGAAAAATTTAGAATCTATCATTAGTGCTAAGATCCAGGAAAGACTTGAAAGAGAGAATTGAGAGAGAAGAAAGACAGTTAAAAAGGGAAAGAGAAGAAGAAAAGGAGAGAGAGAGAATCAAAAGAGAAGAGAAAAAGGAAAAAGAGAACCTTGAAAGAGAGGAGAAAAATGAGAGAGAGAGAATTGAAAGAGATAGCCAAGAAGAACAGTTAGAAAGAGAGCGAGAAGACCAAAAAAAGCGTGATAGACTTTTTCGTGAGGAAAGAGCTAGAGAACGTGAGGAACAAGCTAAAATACGTGAGGAACAAGTTAAATTAAGAGAACTTGAGGAAAGAGCAAAGGACAGAGAACATGAGTTAATAGAGAGAGAAAAGGATCGCGAGCTCGAAAAATCTCGCCTTGAATTAGAGAATAAAAAGTTAACTTTTACACAACAACAATTAGAGGAAGGAGTAATGGAACAACGTGCAGTCAGTGCACATATTCCAACACCTAATTTACCACCCTTCACAGAGGGGGACGACATAACTTCATTATCAGGTTCGAAAATACCGCTACCCTCTTTGAATGGCCTGCTGACACCTGGGCTACCAGGTTTGGAATGTTATTTTCTGGTACAGCCTTGAATATCTATGCAACTTTGTCGCAGGATATCATATGTAATTATAACCTACTGAAGAAGGCAATCCTTAAAGCATATCAAAAAACCACTAATTCTTACAGGAAAGATTTCAGGAATGCCACCTTACAGCCTGGCCAGAACTTTCAGCAGTTACAGGTAACACTTTTTCGTTTGTTCGACTTTTGGATAGAGAGTTCAGGAATTCATCACAGTTATGCATCTCTTAGAGACTTCATGGTTGCTGACAAGTTCTTGACAGCTCTTCCCCACCAGATAAGAACATTCATTAGAGAACGTAACCTGATTAAAGCTGAGGAAGTTGCTGAGGCCGCTGACTTGTATCCTGAGGCTCACAATTCCTATAAAGACCTAAAGGGATCGAACCCTAAGGGCAAGGGTTCATCAGACCTTAAGAAATCAAAGCCTCTAGTGGAAAGTAGAGTGACTTCTTTTATTCCCCATTGTCATTTGTGTGGTGTTAAGGGACATAAACGTCCAGATTGTCCTTCTAAGAAGGTCCAAAAAGTTGGAAGATGTTTTAAAGACTGTAATGACCAAGCACCCTTCTGTCCAGGAACAGTTAATGGACTTAATATATCTACTATTTTACGAGACACTGGATGCATATGTATAGTCATTTCTGATAAGCTGTTCCCTAACCTTAAAGAAACTCATTCCTCTGCTATACTTTCAGACTACTTGGGCCGTACAGACACTTTTCCCACCATCCGTTGTTACATTAGGTCTAAATGGTTCACAGGTTGGTCTGAAGCCGTACTAGCTCCCATCACTTCTTGCTCCGTACTAATAGGTAATGTAAAAGGTGCCATTCTTCCTTTTGAGGTTGGCCTTTCATCACCAAAGATGGACATAGATGTTTCAGATCCTCTTTCTGTAGAGTCGGAGAAACCCCTCGAAAGTTCAGATGAGACAATGTCTCGTGAGATTCATGTGGGATTAAAAACCAGTGATGCTACTTTCGAAAGCTAGGTAGTAGGATCACCGGTTCACTTGCTAAATGAAAGTGAGGATATCGTCTACGATATCATAAATGTCTTGACTAGGGCTCAGACCAAAGCCCAGGCTTCTCCTACTGTCCATCCTTTGATTTTCCCTGACTTTAAGCCTTTAGATATATCGAAGGACTCCTTTGTCAATTTACATCGTAACTGCCCTTCTCTTCAGAATTGCCATAATGCCGCTAAACAAAATCAAGTTATCCAAAGGAAAAACTTTTCATATAAATTTGAATATGTAAAAGGTATCTTGTACAAGTCAGTATTCAAATTAAATTCAGATGAGATGGAACAGCTAAGATTGAATAGTCTAAGTCAATGCAGAGAGACTGTTCTTAAAATGGTTCATGACCTGCCAGTGGCCGGACATTTCTCGCATCGTAAAACCTTAAATAAAATTAGGGAAACCTATTTTTGGCCAAAAATGTCCTCAGATGTCACTACCTATTGTAGATCGTGTAAAGTTTGCCAACTGTCATCCTCCCGATGTACCTTGCGAGTACCTATGGTCAAAATGCCAGTCTTTACGGTACCCTTTGAAAGAGTAGCTATTGACATCGTTGGTCCTTTATCTCCACTTTCATCTGGGGGACATAGATATATATTAACATTAGTTGATTATGCTTCGAGTTTCCCTGAAGCCGTACCCTTAAAGACCATAACTACTACAGAGGTGGCTGAAGCCCTTTTGTCCATCTTCTCCAGAGTGGGCATCCCTAGAGAAATTTTGTCTGACCGTGGGACACAATTCACATCTGACTTAATGCAACATCTATACCAACTTCTGGAAGTGAAGTCTCTCTTCACCACACCCTAGCGTCCCAGCTGTAATGGAAGGATTGAGCACCAGCATTCGATTCTCAAGTCCATTTTAAGGAAACTTTGCTCCCTTAAACCTAAGGAGTGGCATCGTTACCTACCCTGTGCTTTGTTTGCCATGAGGGAAGTTCCCAGTGACTCTTTGGGGTTTTCACCTTTTGAACTTCTCTATGATAGACAGGCCAGAGGTCCATTGTCCATCCTTCATGACTTATGGACTAATGAGGAGGTAAATGCTGAGGTTCAGTCTTCTTACCAGTTTCTCCTTGACCTTAGATCCAAACCTGAGGAGACCTCTGACAGTTTCGAAAAACCTAAGCTTGTCAATGGACCAGTACAAAACCTATGTTGATTCCAAAAGTCAGAGGAGAAGTTTTAAAGTAGTGGATGAAGTTCTGGTACTTGTGCCTATCAAGTCAAATAAATTATTAGTAGCATGGAAAGGTCTATATAAAATATTAAAAATTTGTGGGAAAGTTGACTACCTCATAGAAGTCAAGGGGAAACCTAAGCTTTATCTTATCAACATCCTTAAGAAATATTACCGAAGAAATTCGGTTAACTGCCTTAATAACTTTGACTTAGTTTTTCCACACGAACTCGATAAGACAACTGAAGAATGTAAGGTGTGTGTAATTGACATCTCTAACTTAGACTATGATGAAGAACTACATGACTTGGTGACTCTTGACCACTCGGGCGCCACCAACATTAATATTAATGAATCTTTGGATGACCATAAGAGACATGAACTACTTCAATGTGTGAGTAACTTTTCAGACGTCTTTACTGATATTCCAGGTGTTACCTCCACCGTAGTCCATAAGATTGACTTATTGACGGACAATCCGATCAAACGGAAATTATACCCAGTTCCAGTTCACCTTAGGGATGCATTTGACCGAGAGGTAGACAAATTATTAAAACTAAATATTAATGAACCTTCAGTATCTGTATATTGCTCACCAGTAGTCATGGTTAAGAAAGAAGATAATACATATAGACTTGCTATTGACTTCAGAGGCCTTAATGCCTTAAGTTCCATATTGTGTATATCAATGGTTAATCCAATTATTTCTCTGACTGGTTAAGTCGTGACAGTAGAAGACTTGTTGCCTTACGCGGCTTCCACATGTTAGAACTTTTTCCTCGCCTATTCTTCTTATACTCCTTGGCTATAAGTCTTGGTATGGGGGAGTGTGAGGGAAAAGTTCAATAGATAGGAGTAGCGAGGGAGTGTATAGTAACAATAGTTTCATTGCCGGCTACTTGTTAAGGTAGGGTAAGTCCAGCTCCCGCTGTTCCCCCTCTTTTTTTTCCCCCTCCCCGAAAGGGATAGTTTGATTGCCGGCTGCTTGTTAAGGTAGGGTCAGTCTAGCTCCCACTATCCCTTACCCTCCCTCTTCCTCCCCCCTCCCCGAAAGGTGACGTGTGGGGCTCCGGTCAAACAGTAAATCACTCGACTCACAGCTCCCAACACTACTCTTGGAATGACAGAGAGGGTCACCTGCCAACCAACGAGAAGAATAGAAGGAGACGGACTAACATCCTGAGACGTCCCATGTTTAATCTACTTACCTGTTATGTAAGCCAACACAGGACCTAACCCCTCATCATAGCAGTGGTAACGAACCTGTTTTCCTGTCATCTGAAGTAATTACTCACGGCTATACTCTGTGAAGAACGAGCCAGTGGTGGTCACCAACACCTGCTACTCCCCCCCCCCACATCAGCAACGGCTACGATTTCAACAACACGCAGAGTCACCAACACCTGACACCCCATTACCACAATATACCTATATTAGCGTTGAGTTCAAATGTAATTTTTTTTCATTTCATTTTTCATTTTTCTTTCAAGTAGGATACCCATTCATATTTTATTGTTTTACATTTTCCGTTTCTAAATAATAAACTGTTTATCATTGTTATTATTTCTTTTTCTATTCATTAATTTTCCTGAGGAGGAGCCAGCCTTGGTAATACTGACTGATGTTGTTACAGGGCTGAGTAAGCCTTCACAGGGTACTATTATGCCACACAGTAACTGAACGGTTAGCGGGTACTATTATGCCACCCAATAACTGAACGGTTAATGGGTACTATTATGCCACCTAATAACTGAGCGGTTAACGGGTACTATTATGCCACCCAATAAATGAACGGTTAACGGGTACTATTATGCCACCCAATAACTGAACGGTTAACGGGTACTATTATGCCTCCCAATAACTGAACGGTTAACGGGTACTATTATGCCACCCAATAAATGAACGGTTAACCGGTGGTATTATGCCACCCAATAACTGAACGGTTAACGGGTGCTCTCCTGGCTCCAAGATGCATCTGATGTTCAGAAAACGTAATATGACATTTCAGTTTTACTAAACGTGATTGAACTGGAATAAAAATTCCGCTCTATTTTACAAATAAAATAGTGAAATCTGCTCTCACACATTTGAAATTAATTCTTCATAGTCCTCAAATTAGGAAGCTCTCTTTTTTTCTTTTTTTTTAATGGACGTTTAAGGGCAGAGAGTGACTGCTCTTGCCAGTAGTTTCACAAATGTCGAAATTCTGAAGCCGGATGGCCCCTCTAGGGAGGTTCCTTGACGTTGGTGAGGGGCTCTTGATCTAGGGAATTGGATCTGTGTTCCAGTTCCTTGAATTGAGCCGGAATGCCTTCTACCCCCCTCCCACAGGCACTGTATAAACCTACAGGTTTAGCGCTCCCCATGATTATAATAATATTAATGAAGCCAAGGGGATGAGGCCTACTCGAGGCGGGAACAAAATGCAAACTAGAAGTCGCAGGATGAAGAAAAAAATGAAGAAGAAAATAAGGGAGGCTGCATCTTGTTAATTACACAGACAATAAGATTTAGTTACCTCCTCCTGCGATACCTAATTACGCCCGGGATAAGATCTACTTACATTTACGTTGAGTTTAAGAATCTACATCCACGACAACATCTTATGACAGATTTTGTCCTCGCATGAATCAAAGCAGAAGAACTTGTTATGGTTTTAGTTCTGGCAATACACCATGGCAAATCCTCTTCTTTAAATGATATTAAACCCTTCAGGTCCTCTTGTGACATCACATTCCTTAAAAGCTTCACTATTTAAATTTTGAAACGATGACCCAGTGTAGAAGATAGTGTCATGTATTAGTGTAGTTTCTATAGCGTACTGTTAAGTGTGTTTACATCTTACAGTGTCATGGTTTGTGTTCTGTATGATAAATCATCACAGTTGCATGTTCCTTTTCCATCATGGTTGGGTGGTACATGAACACGTCAGTTATCTTTCATGTAGCATAGAACTTCAGTGAAGTTCAATCCACGGTGACGGGTGGGGTTAGAACCCATGACTTTCTCACCATGGGTTCTAACCCCACCTGTTCCGTGGTTTATTTGCAGTCGTGTTATTACGATTTCGCGATTCATGATCTTCCATGCAGCGGAGACTTACATTATCTTCCCTGGAAACATAAACGCATATGCAGTTTAATGTGATCCTTTATTGACAACGTTTCGCTCACATAGTGGGCTTTTTCAAGTCACAAACAGATCTACCTGGGGTGGAAGGTACGTGAGTATTTATAGTCAGGTTCAGAATGCTGAGGTCAGGTGGAGAATGCTGCATCTGATGATCTACCGGGTGGGGTTATAGAGTCTAAAATCTTGGGTAGCTTGGAAGGGGTATTGGATAAGTTGTGAGCAGACCTTCTGCAGTGTTCTATGTTCTTATGTGGGATAGCAATGAAGAAGTTTCTTGGCAAGTGGTTCAGCCATGTTATAGAAGCCATTGTTCTGGTTGAAATTGTTGGTTATAGATATAAGGGATGATTCCAGGATTCTTCGGTATTGAGTGTTGTCTTCTGTGGCGATAAGTCTTGAGTTTCTGTAGTTAATTAAATGGTTGTGTGAATTGCGATGTTGTACACAGGCATTCCTTGTATCGTCAGTCCTGCTTGCGTATTGGTGTTCTGAAATACGTGTTTGGAGGTCTCTTGATGTTTCACCCACGTATAATTTGTTGCAGTCATTACAAGGGTTATGTATACCCCTGCAGAGGATGGAAGCTTGTCCTGTCTACTACTGGTGATGTCCTTGATGGTCGTGGTTGTGGAGGTAGATACTTGGAATGAAGTATTGGAAAAGATGTTGGAAACATGTTTGGCAACTTTGTCAGCCATGATTTTCAATGTCAAGAACACCAACTTTGTCAGCCATGATTTTCAAGGTCAAGAACACTAACTTTGTCCGCCATTATTTTCAAGGTCAAGAACACCAACTTTGTCCGCCATTATTTTCAAGGTCAAGAACAAAACAATTATGTACCATAAACGTAACTATGCATTATGAAACAATAAATATAAAGAATTAACTAAGTCAAATTTTATCTGAAAATACAAAATAACTGTGATTCACAAAAAAATACTTGTTGTAAAGTGTAAATAGTTACGCACAGATGCAGTTATGATATATGTCTTCTATATTTGTTCATCTTTCTAATATTACATTGCGATTACCATCGTTAAATGCTAAAACTAGAGTAATCAGCTTTATAATATTAAAATATTCATGTTCACCTTTCCCATTTTTCATTATGTGTATATATTTATTCTGGTGAGGAAATGGGTAACGACCAATTTGTTCGGCCTCTTTATTATTATTAAAGATTAGCCGGTATTCTCCCGGCCCGGGCCTCTTCCAAGTGGTGGCCCGGCCTTGGCTCCCTCTTTAGGGAGTGTCTGAGACCTAAGTCTCCCATGGGAGGAGGCACAAGTACCTCCTCATCTTTGGGACCAACTGTCCCCCAGGCCTAGCCACAAGCTAGGCCTCTCTGGTCTGCCATCCCCGCCCCAAGGGGGCTAATGGGAATGACAGTCTTATGAGCTAAAGGCTCGGGCTCAGGCATCTACCCTGCCCTAGAAGGGTTAGGCATGGTGTCGATGTTGTTTGGCCTCACGTCTACACCACTCGCCTGAAGCGAGCTGACGTCAGGTGTGAGTGGGGTAGATTAAGCAGTACAACATCTATCTCTGTATAGAGAGTGTCTCCACAGCTTACTCACTTTAACCTAAGCGGTGAAGCTTTTGCACTACTTTTATTCGCTTAAGTCACCAGAAATTGTGAAATTTTCCTTATACGGAAGTTCTCGTCTGTGGAGACTTCGAGTTTGCTAAGCCATCAGCCTAATCTTAGATAATAGAAGATAATGTAACTTTTGTTCAACTGTATATGAAAGGTTCATTCAGCCAAAATTGAAGGTCTTCTTATTTAAGCGGTATATAAAGTCTGTTTATATATTAAGAATAAGGTACAATAAAATGCTTTGTCTATAACAATATCTATTCTATATTAAAGATACATTTTAAAAAGTTTTTTCGATCTCCCTACAACCTTATTACGATAGAACTAGAGAACAATTCTTCTTGAAAAATCCCCTAGAGTAACAACGCCTGGGGTTTATAAACTTTATCTTAATGTATAACAAAAAACAAAAAATATTAGTGATGTAACAACTTCCGTAATTTTGACATGACACTAGTTATAACATTATAACATACATTCGTTCCAGTCACGGTATTGCGCCTTTTTGTTATTTATATATACATTCAGGGTTCCTAAAATTTAGTCTCTTAAAATAAAACAATTTTATGGCTGAAATGTTACATCGATCGACACCATACCCAGCCCTTCTAGGGTAGGGTAGGTGCCTGAGCCCGAGCTTACAGCTCACAAGACTGTCATTCCCTTTAGCCCCCTCGGGGCGGGGATGACAGACCAGAGAGGCCTAGCTTGTGGCTAGGCCTGGGGGACAGTTGGTCCCAAAGATGAGGAGGTACTTGTGTCTCCTCCCATGGGAGACTTAGGTCTCATACACTCCCTAAAGAGGGAGCCAACACCTGGCTACCACTTGGAAAAGGCCCGGGCCGGGAGAATACCGGCGAATCTTTAATAATAATAATGTTACGTCCTTCCAAAATAATTTCCTAATTAATTCACATGTTTGATATAATTACTTTTTTTTCAAGAAAAACGCTGGAGGATGTTTCTGTACTTGACCAGCTTTGACGAGCAACAAAATATTAAAAATTAAAATAAGGACCTCTCCAGGCAAGTTCTTGTGTTCGTGTCAGGTCTTCGCTAACAAGGCTGAACAACGGTCGTTATCTTCAGTTTCAGTCTACCCACATTAACTCAGGAGAAGTACCTGATATTTCCCTCACAAAACATACTGTGTATAGTGACAACATTGTTGGTCAATGAGAACTGGTAATCTAGATGTAAGCACGCACGCACGCACGCGCATGAGAACACAAATGCATACATGAGAGCGTGCGAGCGCACGCACACACACACACACACACTTAAACACACACACAACAGGAAGGTTAGGGGAGACATGATAACGACATTCAAAACGCTTCGTGGAATAGACAAAGTGGACAAAGACAAGATGTTCGAGAGAGGAGACACACAAATTGATGATTCAGATGAGTCACAGGGATGTTAGGAAGTATTTCTTCAGTCATAGAGTAGTCAGGAAGTGGAATAGTCTAGCAAGTGATATGGTGGAGGCAGGAACCATACATAGCTTTAAGACGAGGTATAATGAAGCTCATGGAGCAGGGAGAGAGAGAACCTAGTAGTGCTCAGTGAAGAGGCAGGGCCAGGAGCTGAATTTCGACCCCTGCAACCACAATTAGGCGAGTACACAGTGTGTGTGGAGTGGTGGAGAACCTAGAAAGGAATGAGCTTATCAGCGACAACCAGCACGATATCAGAGTTGGGAAATCCTGTGTCACTAGCAGTAAGACAAAAGAGAGAGGGGTGGGTAGATTGCATTTTCTTGGACTGTAAGAAAGCTTTTGACACAGTTCCACACAAAAGATTAATGCAAAAGCTGGAGGACCAGGCAGGTATAGCAGGGAAGGCACTGCAGTGGACCAGGGAATACTTGAGGGGAAGACAGCGAGTTATGGTATGTAACGAGGTGTCGGAGTAGGAGCCCGTGACGAGCAGGGTTCCACAGGAATCAGTCCCAGGACCAGTGCTGTTTCTGGTACATGTAAACGACATGACAGAAGGAATAGAGTCAAAAGTGTCCTTGCTTGCAGATGTGAAGTTAATGAGGAGAATTTAATTTGAGGAGGACCAGGCAGGACTACAAAGGGATATAGATAGGCTACAGGCCTGGGCCAGAAACTGGCTCCTGGAGGCAAATCCCACCAACTGAAAAGTCATGAAGATTGGAGAAGGGCAAAGAAGACCGCAGACGGAGTACAGTCTAGGTGACCATAGACTGCAAACCTCACTCGTGGAAAAGGATCATGGAATGAGAATAATACCGAGCACATCTCCCGAGGCGCACATCAACCCCATAACAGCTGCAGCATATGGGCGCCTGGCAAACCTGAGAACAGCGTTCCGATACCTCCGTAAGGAACCGTCCAAGACTCTGTACACCGTGTACTTCTGGCCCATACTCGAGTATGCATTACCAGTTTGGAATCCATACCTGGTCAAGCACGTCAAGAAATTAGAGAAAGTGCAAAGGTTTGCAACAAGACTAGTTCCAGTGCTAAGGGGAATGTTCTACGAAGAAAGGTTAAGGGAAATTGGCATGACGACACTGGAAGACAGGAGGGTCAGGGAAGACTTAACAACATACAAAATACTGCGAAGAATTGGCAAAGAGGACAGACAGGATGTTTCAGAAACAGGGGGTCACAATTGGAAACTGATGACTCGGATGAGTCAAAGGGATGTTAGGAAGTATTTCTTTAGTCAAAGAGTTGCCAGGAAGTAGAATACTCTGGCAAGTGATGTAGTGGAGGCAGGAACCAACTTAGTTTAAGACGAGGTATGATAAAGTTCACGGAGTAGGGAGAGAGAGAACCTATTAGCGATCAGTATAGAGGCGGGGCCAGGAGCTATGAAACGACCCCTGCAACCACAAATAGATGGGCGCGCGCCCATGCACACACACACACACACACACACACACACACACACACACACACACACACACACACACACACACACACACGCAAACAAACATCTTAGAGTAGAGAAATTGGAGGCAAAAAAACATCTAGGAAGACGTGCTCGTGTGGAAGAATCTCGAGTGGAGGGAGTGGAAGGAATGGAGTTAGTGGAGTGAGTGGGAAGTGATGAAGACAGGGCTTCTATACAAGGTATAAGGACAGCTGAAAAACGAAGTTTAGTGTTTCTAACAAATATATGGGGGAAAATAACGAGAAGGTATCTTTTGAAAGCAATAACGGGAGAGAAGGGCAATAGAAGAAAGTTTACAGGTGGAGGATCAAGGAATTGAAGAAACTGAAGATGATATGTGGGGGGAGGCGAGGAATGAGAAGGGGGCAAGAAAAGTGATAGCGGATGAGAAGACAGTAAGAAGTGATGAGTAAGTAAGCAAGACCTTACGAGAAGTTCTCTGAAGCGACCAGGTGTGAGTAATGATAAGAACTGTGTAAAAGACACAGAAATCTAGAGGGACGAGGAGAGGAGAGAGAGAGAGAGAGAGAGAGAGAGAGAGAGAGAGAGAGAGAGAGAGAGAGAGAGAGAGAGAGAGATTGCTGATTATCCATGGGCTTCAGGAGTCCAAATGAAGGACTCATTACGAAATACGGATGACTGAGGAGGGGAACGGCAACACCATCACTAAACTGACAGGTGGGAGGCCACAGTGAGCCAGGTGACTTATAATAATAAAAATATCAAGTGGTAAACCTTGCTCAGGACAGAAGGCTGAGAGAATGCAATGATGCCAGAGACCTGAATGAGAGCAAGAAAATGCTTCAAGATGTATGGAAGCTGACCCACCTGAGGAACACTAAGCGTCGACCAGTACTGACCTTCCCTCAAATTCTAGTCCTCTTTCCCTCTCAGACACAAAAGCCCAAAAGACTAATACAGAACGAGAAACATTTAAAAAAAATGGAGGGAACTGTTAGTGGAAGCATTTCTATACGTCACAGCATGACCAGAGTGAAAGTTCGCTGAAAAGATAACAGATGCAATGTCATCCGATGGATATCATACTGTGAGGAAAGACAGAGGGAGCAGAGAAAGCTAATAAGAAGTCAGTGGAGTTTAGAAAAGATGAGTGGAATAGAGAGAAGATGGGGCGGTGGGGAATGACTACACTCAAGAATGCAGGACCCAAGGTTATGATAGCAGTGATGTACAACCTTCCACTAAACATCAGGAACCAAGACAAGACTACAATGGCAACAGTAGAGACATAGTTTACATAATAGATCTAAAAGAGCCCACATGAGCAATACATAGCTGCTGGTTATGAAAGACTTTAACCACAGGGAAACATACTGAGAGAACCTGGACCTGGACCAGTGCTAAGAAGCTGGAGGCAACTAAGAGAGAGACAACTAAGAGAGAGAAGAGGATAATCCAGCAAGGGTTCACATTGTACTCACCCTGAGTGATTCTGACAAAGGACAAGCTGATGATGAAAGGCCTCTGGTGGCCTGGTGGTTAACGCTCTCGCTTCACACAGTGAGGGCCTGGGTTCGATTCCCAGCCAGAGTAGAAACATTGGACGTGTTTCTTTCCACCTGTTGTCTATGTTCCCCATCAGTAAAATGGGTACCTGGGTGGTAGTCGACTGGTGTGGGTCGCATCCTGGGACACTGACCTAAGGAGGCCTGGTCACAGACCGGGCCGCGGGGGCGTTGACCCCCGGAACTCTCTCCAGATAAACTCCAGATAAACATATCTCAAAATCATAGGTTGGTGAACTTTTTTTTTTTGAGGTATTACCCCAAAACAAATTTGTGTACTTTGAAATTCCTCATTAGACCTGAAAATCCACAGAATCCGGAAAACAAGAACATTCAAATTGAAAATAGTTTATCCAATCCATTTGTATGGAGAATACAGCCATAAAAACTGAAAATTATATATCGTACACGATAAACTTTAAAAATAAACCAAAAAATTAAAATAATAAAATGAAAAATAAACTGCATCAATAAGGGTAAAGAAGAAAAAGCTTGCAAAATTGATGAGTAATATGGTTTTAGAGTATTATATAACTTAACGTTGTTACTCATAAAGACCGGGATACAAAAAAGAAATCACATAATATTGAAAAGAATATAAAATTACAAGAAAACCGCCAAACATTTAAATTATTATATGAACACTTTGAGATATCTATAAATGGAATCATAAATTCTAATGAAAATAAAATACAAATATTACACTGTACACTCCTAATTGTTGCGACAAATCACAAAACATTACATTTCCTTGGTCGTTTAAAATCGTAAACCTCTTAACACAAACAATGCACTTCTATTGATTGTGAGCAGAAATAAGTACTGATAACGAGATAGGACACGAGGCCAAATGTTACATGATGGTGTTGACAGTGGGAGGTGTGGTTGTCGTGTCGGCTCCCGAGTCAAAGCTGGAGTTCGCGAGTCATCAGCTGGAGCTGATGATACAAAGATAGGCCGTATAATTCACTCTGAGGAGGATATCAATGATCTCCAGGACGATTTGAACAAATTAATGTCTTGGTCTGAAAAATGGCAGATGAAGTTTAATGTGGATAAGTGTAAGGTACTTGCCCTTGGTAATGAAAATAACCCTCGAAGCTATAATCTAGGTGAAGTAGAGCTTGGTCATACAGAATGTGAAAAAGACTTGGGAGTCATGGTAAGCAGAAATCTAAAGCCAAGACAGCAGTGCCTTAGTGTGCGCAACAAGGCCAACAGATTACTTGGATTTATCTCAAGAAGTATAAGTAACAGAAGTCCAAAAGTTATTTTACAGCTCTATACATCACTAGTGAGGCCTCATTTAGATTATGCTGCTCAGTTTTGGTCCCCTTACTACAGGATGGACATAGACTCATTAGAGAACATACAGAGAAGAATGACTAAAATGATTTACTGTGTAAGGAACCTCCCGTATGAAGATAGACTTAAAGCCTTAAATCTCCACTCTCTGGAGAGGCGTAGAATAAGGGGAGATATCATTGAAGTGTATAAGTGGATGACGGGCATAAACAAGGAGACATTAATAAAGTACTGAGGGTGTCGAACCAGGTAAGAACCAGGAATAATGGATTTAAGTTGGATAAATTTAGATTTAGAAAGGACATAGGTAAGTACTGGTTTTCTAACAGAGTTGTAGATGCGTGGAACAGTCTTCCCAGTGGGGTGATAGAGGCTAGGACCTCGGGTAGCTTTAAGAAGAGACTGGACAAATATATGAGTGGGAGGGGCTGGGTTTGATTGGTGTCAAGGGGTACGGGAGTTATTTCTTGAGTAGCTTTAGGTAGATGTCGTTTTGATAAGGACCTGCCTCGTATGGGCCTGTAGGCCTTCTGTAGTGTTCCTACATTCTTATGTTCTTATGTAATCCTTTCAAAAATTTTCTCTTTTACGTTTAAATATATATAATTTTCATATATGTTAATATAATTAATAATTTTGTACCAAGAGTACCTTAGAAAACTTACCTAACCTTATTATAAGAAGCGAAATTTAATTTAGCCTAATCCAACTAAATGTATTTCAGATAAGTTTACAATAATATAATAAACAAACTCAAAATGTATTTTTTTCGTTAGATTCAGAATGATTTTTGTGAAATTACTGCACACAAATTTGCGCTTGGCTTATTCGGCAAGAAAAGCGTTGTTATTTAAGCCAAAATAGCAAGTTTTACTTATTCGGCACTACATTATATATATATATTATATTAATTTATATTTTTATATATATAATTTTATATATATTATATATATATATTATATTATATTGTCCAGACGCACATCAAGTCTTACTGCCCCAACACTGACACTGACCTCCACCCGTGTTTATCACTTACCCTCAAAACCTGCGACATCCTTCTAGCATACAACCTTGTCCCTGATCCCTTCCTCTTTAATTAATGATACCCTCCCTCCCCTATCCTGCCAGATGAATAATTACAATAATTAAAGCATTTGCGGTACTCAAATGTAAACGAGTTAACAGTGATGAGTTGTATAGAAAATAGCAGAGGTACTCTAGACATCGTAGATATTACAAACACTAAGTTAACTGAATTGAAAACAGATGCCATAATCCATTGGAAAATCAGAAGAATTTAGATGAAATGAGCTGTGACCCATGTTGGCAACTAGAAACACTGAGAGCTAAATTTATGGAGGTGCTTAGTGATTGTTAATTGTCAACATATTAAGAACGTGCCGAGAGAGAGAGAGAGAGAGAGAGAGAGAGAGAGAGAGAGAAGAGAGAGGAGAGAGAGAGAGAGAGAGAGAGAGAGAGAGAGAGAACATCACTCCATCTGAAATCATACATACCCAGGATGACTCGAGTATGGAACACATTCGTACAGCATAATGATGTCAACGAGATAAAGTCAGTTGATCAAATGAAAATGCTGGCCCACAGATGGCTCCAACTTCATCCTGTTCCGTACTTGTATGTCTCATAACAATAAAAATACTTTCAAATGAGCTCATGTAGGTAACAGCTCTTAGCTTGCCAATAAAGTTAGGAATCCTTAACCTGTAATATAGCTGTCAATAAAGCTAGGGATCCTTAACCTTGTCAAACCCTGTGTAAAAAAAAAAAAAAAAAAAAAAAAAAAAATATAGAATAAGACGAACCAGCAGGATCTAATATTTACCACAAGTACATCAGAGAGAGGTGAAGTAGAATGTAAGAGCCACTGGGTGTTAGCGACCATACTTCAAATATTCTGGACGAGGCAGTGGTAGCGGCAGGCTCTATAATTTTAGGCAAAGGTATGATAGCGTCCTGGAAGCAAGGAGGGGATGAATCTGGCAGGCGGCAAATTGAGAGGCGGGTCTATTAGCTGAGAGTCGACCCTTACAACCACATATAGGTGAGTACACATTAGTACACACAAACACACACACATACACACACACACACACACACACACACACACACACACACACACACACACACACACACACACACACACACACACACGTACGTGCAGTCATAGAGTTGTCAGGAACTGGAATAGTCAGGAAAGTGAGGTAGTGGAGGTAGGATCCATACATAACTTTAAGTAGAGGTATGATAAAGCTTACGGAGCAGGGAGGAAGTGACCTAGTGGCGCCCAGTGAAAAGGCGGGGCCAAGAGCTATGAATCGACCCCTCCAACCACAATTAGGTGAATTAGGTGAGTACACACACACACACACACACACACACACACACACACACACACACACCAGAAAGAAGACAGTAGTGAAAGATCGGGTAATAAGGCAAACGGTGAAGAATGAGATCCTAGCAAAATTGACCATTGTGTCTGCCAGGAGCTGAACAAATGTTTTATGGAGGTATTCACAGTGGAAATAGAAAGATTACAAGAGAATAAAAACCGGAAGAGTTTACCCGCAAGTACTGGACATAAAACTTGTAAATACAATAGTAGGTATCTTAGCCAGCTAGATACCTCGAAGGCAACGATACCAGACTTTTCTCTGTGGGTTGAGAGAGAGGAAGAGGAAGAATTGCGTTATAGTCTTGATGTGATCTTCGTCAAATTGAAAAGGGGCAGCTACCAGTGTTGTGGAAAAAACATTAAGGTATTCCCGATATTCATGAAAGGAGGAGGGATTTTCTCACACTGTCCATGGACTGGATGACTATAATAATAATAATAATAATAATATAATTACTACAAGTACATGTACAAGGTATACAGACCATAGATGACATCAGTGACATACTACTGTATAGAAAGCCGCTTGTTATGCTGAGCATTTCCCGCAAATTAGGTCAGTTTTGTCCCAGGATGCGACCCACACCATTCGACTAATACCCAGGTACCCACTTTACTGATGGGGAACATAGAAAAACGGTGTAAATATGGCTAATGTGTCTACCCTCGCCGGGAATCGAACCCGGTCCCTCACGGTGTGAAGAAAGAGCTTTTGCCACCAGGCCACTGGGCGCCGTAATATGATAATGGAAATATATGCAATACAAACAGGTTTATAAGTAACATACACGTATTACTGTTAAGTATCTAGATACCTAACAGTTACACATGTGTGTTACTTGTCTACTAATCGTATTGTATACCAACATCATAATCATCCTGTCACACACTATAACACAACGATATCTTGGTACAGATGGCATCTTCAACAACTTTATTACCTGACCGCTGGTTATCAGACAGAAATGCTTTTGTTACCTCCTTGCCATTCGACTGAAAAAGCCTACTGTGTAGACGAAACGTTTCAGAGTGAACTCCGTACTTTATGGCAAGATTCCCGTGATCTTTTACTAACTTGACCCTTCTTGTTGCTTCTTCTTTTTCGTCTCTTTGATAATATTTCTAACACCTGACAAGAGAGTTGTTGTTGATTACTGAACAATGTAAATAGGTAGGTAGGCAGTAGATTGGCCAGTAAAATCGCCTGGCCCAGGCCATTTCCAATTGGTGGCCCGGCCTTGGCTCCCTTTCTCGGGAGTGTCTCAGATCAATGTCTGCCGTGGGATGAGGTACAAGTACCTCCTCGTGTTCTGGAACTGGCTTTCCCCACGCTTAGCCCCATTCCTCGTCCCCACGGGGCTCGGAGGGAGAAGCTAGGCACCTTAGACTGCCACAAACCCAACCCACACTGGGCTTGAAGAGTGTGGCAGCTGCATAGAAGCAGACGATGTCAGGAGGTGCAAAGACAACAAGCACTAGAGGATCCTTTTGGAGTCACCCTCAGGTTTGGACATTAAGCCCGAGCGCTGGGGAAGCTCAGGTTTGCCACTTGCTGGGAGTGTTGCTGCTACTTCACTTGTCAGTTGCACTCTTCCTCTGTAAATAAAGATTTCGTTCACTTCCTACATAACCAGGATTCTCGGCGACCACTCTCATGTACTCTCTTTTACTCTCAGATGTGCATTCCAGTCATGTTACTTTGTCACTACCAGTAACAACCTGGTTGATTTGGCTCTGATCCACTGGGAGGCATGGTGAAGGACCGGGCCTCGGGGGCATTGACCCTTGAAATAACCTTCAGGTAGACTCCAGGTAGTCCACTGCTGTCAGCGCCGTCAACCACTTTCCGCGCCTATCAGCTCTCATTTGTTTCCTGCCTTGGGTGATGTATTTTCAAATATTAGTGGTTTTTACCGCTTGTGATGTTTGGAAGGTATCTTTTAATTGTGTAATCAAAGGCATTATTAACCTTTATGTTGATCATTTCTTACAGCCGTCCATGTACACTCACATGTTGATACATATATTTAAATAACCTGCCAACTGTCGATTCATTATATTGGATATTTCTTATAGCTCCATATACTTTATAAATAAATTTATTTTCTTATATGGAATTTTCTTTATGATTAACTTAATTTTTCTCTAAGTGATAATTGAATTTTGGTAACTATATTTATTAGTTCCAATATACAGGCTCATCATGACGGGTACTTTGTCCTGATCAACTAGACTGTTAGTGCAGACACTGGAAGCCTGTCCACAATAGTTGTTGAGGTCAATGTTCAATAGTGTAAACGTAAAGTACACATGTCCATAACAAGCTTAAAAGTTTAGCTTTTATCTGTACGTTAATCTACCGTCTTATAAGAGCTTTGCTTTTCCAATACAGTGAGTCAGTTATCCTTTCTCACGTAAAACAGAGTAATCTAAATGACTGTGCAAGTGGAACGCCTCAGTGGCACTTTAAAATGTGTACTCTTTCACTTCAAAAGTCTTGGAAAGTTGCCTGACACTTTCAAATCCCGTATATCCATCACCTCTCTGTTTGGAGAGAAGAAATTAGGAAGCGTGTTTGTCGACACTTTAACTTTCAAATCCCGTATATCCATCACCTCTGTTTTGAGAGAAGAAATTAGGAAGCGTGTTTGTCGACACTTTAACTTTCAATCCCGTATATCCATCACCTCTCTGTGTTTTGAGAGAAGAAATTAGGAAGCGTGTTTGTCGACACTTTAACTTTCAAACCCCTTTAAAATCCATCACCTCTGTTTTGAGAGAAGAAATTAGGAAGCGTGTTTGTCGACACTTTAACTTTCAAATCCCGTATATCCATCACCTCTCTGTTTTGAGAGAAGAAATTAGGAAGCGTGTTTGTCGGCACTTTAACTTTCAAATCCCGTATATCCATCACCTCTCTGTTTTGAGAGAAGAAATTAGGAAGCGTGTTTGTCGACACTTTAAAGCACTGATCTCTAAGAAGTAACATACTGGGAAAACGTAATTAAGAGTGCCGAAAGTGCAGTCAGACTGAGGAGACAGTTTAAACAGACACTACGGTAATGCTGTCTGTTACAACCGTTGCTACTGAGGGTCACGTTTCAGTATCTGAGGTCGGATATGGGTACCGGTGGGTACCGGTCGGTCCCCACCTAAGCCTAACTCTCTCAAACCCGTATGGCGGCGTCTGCAAAATGTGGGACAGTTCTCCGAGTTATTTACTCAAAGTGGTAGACACACACTAGCTCTGGGGACACAAGATTATTGCCTCCCCCTCCTCCAAGGACCAATTCTCTTTCTTTAAGGACATTAACTCTTCCTCTAAGGACCGATCCTTCTCCACTAACATATACCAATGCCTCCATAGAGAATGGAGCACGACCCGAGGTCGTCTTTTTTCGGAGGAACAGTGAACCGGGATGGAAAGGCTAGTTAAAATTCAGACTCTATCAATAATTCTTGAACACCACTTAAATAATGAGGAATGGCAGAGAGAAGAAATAACGTATCAGACAAATGAATCTACGTGCAAATGAATATTTCTTTAGTTCCACGTTTTCTGGAATATGATCCTGATACCTTTTTTGATGTGTTCAAGAAGGCACGGGCTTTAAGGTGACTGAAAGAGCAGTGGGTTTGGTTATTAAACACAGCCCTAACTGGGAAAGCTCAAGAGTGTAGGACTTCTTTGTCCTATGAGAAGTTCATTGATGATGTCAGAAAAAAAGCGATTTTTGTGAAGAATGCGCTGGTTCATGAAAGCCATCAACTCATCCCCAATGGAAATAAGTCACTCTGTCTGACTTTTTTGGGTTATCCCAGGTTCTCTACACATATGCTGCTATGTATGATAATTCTATGTAACTGTATTTGTGTATACCTGAATAAACTTACTTACTTATTACTTACGTACTTTGAAAAGAAAGTGCAAACTTATGAAGAGTTTACCAAGGATAAACAAATTTCTTTTCTGAGGTGGCGCTAAGAACTGATACCCTTCCTAAGCTCATTTTTAAGCCCATTCCTATCGTAAGTAAATTTATTCAGGTATACACAAATACAATTACATAGATTACCATACAAAGCAGCATATGTGTAGAGAACCTGAGATAACCCAAAAAAGTCAGACTGAGTGACTTATTTCCAGGATGCCACCAGCAACAATCGATCAACACACAGGTACCTGATTACTGCTAGGTGAACAAAGGTAGCAGGTGTTAAGAAACATGCCCAACTTATGGAGCTCAGCTTCTTCTCACCTGCCGATGCTCCCCAAAAACCCAAAGCCGTCTCTTAACAGAGACCATGGAATGTTAATGGGAGGAAAGAAAGATCGCATCTCAACTACAGAAAACTAGGACACACGAGAGATGAAATGGGGAAGAAAGAATGCATATTGCTGCTGCTTCTACTCGCCAACTTGACTTGTCACAAACCCAAAGGTAGGAAGTATAATTTCAACATATATATTCATCCTCAGAACCTTCTCGAAAAGTACCACTGATGACCACTATTAGTTAGCAAGACTATTACCACAGTCACAGCTTAATTCTCCCACTTTGAATGTTTCTGAGGAGAACAGGTTATTGACAAGGAAAATAACTGTCTGAGGAAAAAAGTACAAACGGGCTTATCACATCGTTTTTACCTCTGTTATGATTCTGCTGTCCTCATATTTGCCACTTCTGTAGTCGACTGGCGAGACCCACCGGTAGCAGAAACTTTTCTGGATAAGGATACTTAATTTTTAAAAATGTGTTTTAATTATCTACATGTCAGTATTGTATACTTTATCATATAGATAAGTGATTACTAGAGGATAAACTGAATTGGAGAAAAAAATGCAATCATGCATGAGCCACGTTTACTCAACTAGAGAGGACTTTACTAATGTAAATGATGTTCTTTGTTTACGTAACACACGTACTTTTTGGACGTTATTACAGACTAACGTACTACCCATACATGTATCAGGAGAGCTGTTCTCTCGCTTCATCATTGACTGTGTTGGTCCACTTCCTAGATCGAAGTTTGGCAAGCTATCCTGAAGCTATTCTCATGTGAAAGACCAACTCTCACTCCAGTGTTCAAGCACCTTCCTGTACGATTCTTCTCACACCTTGGACTTCTCAGAGAGATTCAGTAAGAAAAATAAAAGATCTAACTTCCTGTGTATGATTTTTCACACTTGGGAATCAACTTATTTCTTTCTACCAGTTATCTCTCTCAGTCACAAAGAAGCACTGGAAGGCTTCCACCAAGCATCGAAGTCCATGATACGAGATTTCTGCACCGAATATTCAAGCGACTGATATTTTTATATTAGGGAGAGTGAAGAAGAAATCTTATTTACAATTCTTTTATATATGAAAATATGGTAAAAGGAACTTCGTTTATTTTAAGAGAAGTTTGGCTGGCTAAGGTGACTCCTTCAGTCAAGACAACTCTTGCTTTAATATAACAACAATTTAACAGTGATCGTGAATTAGCAGTTAAAAACCTAAGAGATAAAAAGAAAATGAAGGAAAAGCTTGATAATGCTATTATTCCTAGCTCCTTCAATACAGGAGACAAAGTAATGTCTCAACAGTTTGTTCCAGGAAATGCTTTACAAGAACGACCATTAGAAGCTAAGAAAGTAAACAGTATGAACTACAACTGCTTAGTTTGTACTGCTGGTAAGAGAACATCGGAATATGTGTACCACAACATAAGGCTTATCATACTGATTATCTTCAGACGTCTTCAGTTCTTCCATTAAAAACTGAAGATGATGTTGAACTTCCCTGATGTTGCTAGAGGAATAGGGGAACGTCTAGAGAACGCTCTTACCCTTCAGTTTCTTGATACGTTTCTAGAAAACATGTCGGCTGATATTGATGCTGGCATTAAAGTTCTACTCACAGAGCTCATCTACCTCTTGTGAGATGTTCCTCAGGAATGTACTCTAAGGAAACATGATGTTTACGTTAACGGTGCCGTTCCCATCAAACAGTTCCATACAGAATGAAGTCCAGATAAACAGAAGGCTCTCCATGATGTAAAATTTCTGTTAGAACATGGCCTGATTGAAAAGAGTAAGAGTCCATAGTAATCACGATGTAAAGGACATTGTAATTTGACTGATAGCAGGAAGGAGAGTTGAGAAGAAATGACAGAAACTGTACAGATTGATTTAGAATGACTTAAGCAAACACTAGAACATATTAGAAATCTTTTCTGTCTTGTGACCTTGATTACTTCTACCATACAAAGGTTAACAAGACAGTACACACAGGCGGAGAGTGTAAACTTTATTGATGCCACCAATAAGGTTTACACTGGAACCTGGAAAAGATGTCAAAACTTCCCTTTCTCTACGTCCTCTTGTGCAAGTTTCCCTGTAGTGACACACTGCAAAGTGTATAGAAAACCTACCAACAAGGACTATCTTATCCACTTTTATTCGCACCAAGACACCCGCACTAAAAGAGGTGCCCTTATTAGCTTCTTGAGAGCTCTTCGCATCTCAGGCCCTTGTTTCCTTGAAGAAAATATACCTACTTAACAGAAGCCTTTACACATCTTCAGGTTCCACCTTTCTCCTTCTGGGATTGCATACTCAAGGCACAAGCTATCATCAACAAATCTCCCATGGAACAGTGCTCTAAGCAGTTCATAGTGTTCCCATGTGGTGATGTTGCAACGAATACTCGCCATGTACTTGCAAAGAGCAATGTACATGTTTCCACCATAAACACATCATATACCAAAGACCTCACTATGAAACGTATCCCCACACCTCTAACTTCCACAGCAGCCGTCTACACCATCCCCTGTGGATACTGTCGAAAAAAATATGTGGGGGAAACAGGCAGAAATCTTTCGGTCCGCTTAACTAACATCGAGACGCCAGCAACAAAGAAAACTAAAGATACGCCTGTCTGCAAAGGGACTCCACGGACATTTGATGAATTGGGATGAGTCACAGCTCGTTCTCACCGAACAATATCTTAAAAGCCGACAATGTCTGGAAACCTCGCTAATTGCCGTCACCGACACAATAGAACTTGAAACTACAGAGTTAAAAAGCATTAGCATACATAATTCTTAACTAGGCAAAGCACCACCTAACTAACAACACAGGAGTCACATAATTCCAGTAAGGCATTTTTCAGGTCACTGTGTGTCAACCATACCCCACTTTTAGCCTGTATATGATGTCCTTTTTAACCTCTGCATGTTAGAAGTATTCAAGGTCCCAGGACTGAAGAGTTCTCTAATTATGTCCTTGTGTTTCCTCATGTGTCTTCCTAAACCAATTTATCGGTATCTATTACCAAGGTTTGTACCATGCAAACTGTTAAACAAAGAATATTTTTAAGGCCTTTGCGAAAAGGCGTTATACCAGGATGATTAGGGAAATGGATGCTCCGTGAGGTACAAAGCGCTATGTATACAACAGAGAAGAGGCAAAAATAATTGGTGGAGATGAATAAATCAAAGGCACTGGGACCCAAGATGAGTCACCACGGATTCAGAGGGAACAGACACACTGATGAATTAGCTAAGATAATCAACAAATCGATAGACCCGGGTCAGTTGCCAGAGACTTACGAGAGCGAATAAACATTGTCTCCGTATTAAAGAAAAAAGACAGAGAGGAAGCATTAAACTACTGACCAGTATCATTAACATGCATACCATATAATGTGATGAAGATAATTAGAAGGCAAGATGTGGAACACCTGGAGAAAAGTGACTTCATAAACAGTGAACAGCACAGATGCAAAGAATATAAACCTCGCCATAACAGCCTATTGGAATTCTATAAGAATGTAACAGATGTTAGTCAGAAGAGAGAAAGGGATGGATGACTTGCAATTACCTAGACTGAAAGAAGGGATTTGATAATATACTCAACAAAATTGAGATGAATAGTAGAAAACGATCAGTGATTGTCCGAGATGAGATGTCTTAAAAGGCATGATCATCAAGTGAGCTTCCTCAAGGTCAACTTTAGGGCCATTTTTCGGAATACCTGAATGACATTCCAGATGTGAATTCGTCAGATGTGTCCCTGTTTGCTAAATACTATGAAAACCATGAGAATAAAAACAGATAAAGATAAGGAAAGGTTTCAAACTAATTTGACTAAACTGCAAGTTTAATTAGATATGTTATTGCTTGAATTCTACTTAGAAAAATGTAAGGATACGAAGTTTGGGGAAGGTCTAAGACCACTGGATGTAGAGTATAAAATCTGAAGACAGATTCGGTAGATTTCACTCACAGAAACAGACCACGGAGTAAGCCTGGTCAGAGGCTTACTCAGATACTCTCGACAGCCAATGCTCCTGTGCGAAGAATCTCTACAGGATCTTTACACAACATAAGTCAATAAGTTAGGTTCCTCCAGCATGTAGCATCAGCACGGAAGCCACACCAAAAAAAAATATTAGAAACTATTGAAAGTACAAGTTAACGTTATTTATATGACGATACTGGGAACGGGAAAACCTGAGTGGACAAGGTAACAACATGCAAAATACTTACAGAATTGGCCATTTGAGGGCATAGGTAAACGTTAAGGACACGCAAGAGACAGAGATGTGAGCAACTGTTATCATGAAGAAAATTATTCTCGATAAATAGTAAATGGAGGCAGACTCTATACACAGTTTTAAAAGCAGGCATGGCTGGGCTCACGAGACTAGTAGGCCGTGAATCTGGAAAGGAACAACTTGAGAGTCGTGACCAGGAGCTAGGACTCGATCACTGCAACCACATATAGAGATAGATAAGTATTCACTTATATATTCTCACTGATAAATTAGACACATGAGCAACTCTTGGGAATCTTTATTGAGGAAACGTTTCGCCACACAGTGGCTTCATCAGTCCATACGTAGGAGAAACTTGAAGAACAGGAGGAGAATGAGGTAATCAGTCCCTCAACCTTGAGTCGATGTGTTCAGTCCATCAATCTTGATGGACTGAACACATCTACTCAAGGTTGAGGGACTGATTACCTCATTCTCCTCCTGTTCTTCAAGTTCTTCCACTGGGGAGGCTGAGGAGAGGTTTGTACCCAAGGGTAACAGGAATAATGGAAAAGCCAGGATGAGCCCATGGTTCACCCAAAGATGCAAGGAGGCAAAAACCAAGTGTGCTAGGGAATGGAAGAAATATAGAAGGCAAAGGACCCAGGAGAATAAGGAGAGCAGTCGTAGATCCAGAAACGAATATGCACAGATAAGAAGGGAGGCCCAACGTCAATATGAAAACGACATAGCAGCAAAAGCCAAATCTGACCCGAAGCTGTTATACAGCCACATCAGGAAGAAAACAACCGTCAAGGACCAGGTAATCAGGCTAAGGAAAGAAGGAGGAGAGACAACAAGAAATGACCATGAAGTATGTGAGGATTTCAACAAGAGATTCAAAGAAGTGTTCACAGAGGAGACCGAAGGGGCTCCAGAAAGACGGAGAGGTGGGGCACACCATCATGTGCTGGACACAGTACACACAACCGAGGAAGAAGTGAAGAGGCTTCTGAGTGAGCTAGATACCTCAAAGGCAATGGGGCCAGATAACATCTCTCCATGGGTCCTGAGAGAGGGAGCAGAGGCGCTATGTGTACCCCTAACAACAATATTCAATACATCTATCGAAACAGGGAGATTGCCTGAGGCATGGAAGACAGCAAATGTGGTCCCAATCTTTAAAAAATGAGACAGACATGAAGCACTAAACTACAGACCAGTGTCACTGACATGTATTGCATGCAAAATCATGGAAAAGATTGTCAGGAGAAGAATGGTGGAACATCTTGAAAGGAATGATCTCATCACCAGCAGCCAACATGGTTTCAGAGACGGGAAATCCTGTGTTACAAACCTACTGGAGTTCTATGACATGGTGACAGCAGTAAGACAAGAGAGAGAGGGGTGGGTGGATTGCATTTTATTGGACTGCAAGAAGGCGTTTGACACAGTACCACAGAAGAGATTGGTGCAAAAACTGGAGGACCAAGCAGGGATAACAGGGAAGGCACTGCAATGGATCAGGGAATACTTGTCAGGAAGACAGCATCGAGTAATGGTACGTGGCGAGGTGTCAGAGTGGGCACCTGTGACCAGCGGGGTGCCACAGTGGTCAGTCCTAGGACCAGTGCTGTTTCTGGTATTTGTGAACTACATGACGGAAGGAATAAACTCCGAGGTGTCCCTGTTTGCAGATGACGTGAAGTTGATGAGAAGAGTTCATTCGATCGAAGACCAGGCAGAAATACAAAGGGATCTGGACAGGCTGCAGACCTGGTCCAGCAACTGGCTCCTTGAGTTCAATCCCACCAAGTGCAAAGTCATGAGGATTGGGGAAGGGCAAAGAAGACCGCAGACGGAGTACAGTCTAGGGGGCCAGAGACTACAAACCTCACTCAAGGAAAAAGATCTTGGGGTGAGTATAACACCAGGCACATCTGAAGCGCACATCAACCAAATAACTGCCGCAGCATATGGGCGCCTCCCAAACCTCAGAACAGCATTCCGACATCTTAATAAGGAATCGTTCAGGACCCTGTACACCGTGTACGTTAGGCCCATATTGGAGTATGCGGCACCAGTTTGGAACCCACACCTAGCCAAGCATGTAAAGAAACTAGAGGAAGTGCAAAGGTTTGCAACAAGACTAGTCCCAGAGTTAAGAAGTATGTCCTATGAGGAGAGGTTAAGGGAAATCAACCTGACGACACTGGAGGACAGGAGAGATAGGGGGGACATGATAACGACTTACAAAATACTGAGAGGAATTGACAAGGTGGACAAAGACAGGATGTTCCAGAGACTGGACACAGCAACACGGGGACACAGTTGGAAGCTGAAGACACAGATGAATCAAAGGGATGTTAGGAAGCATTTCTTCAGCCACAGAGTAGTCAGGAAGTGGAATAGTTTGGGAAGCGATGTAGTGGAGGCAGGATTCATACATAGCTTTAAGCAGAGGTACGATAAAGCTCATGGTTCAGGGAGAGTGACCTAGTAGCGACCAGTGAAGAGGCGGGGCCAGGAGCTTGGACTCGACCCCTGCAACCTCAACTAGGTGAGTACACACACACACACACACACACACACACACACACACACACACACACACACACACACACACACACATACACACACACACATACACACACACACACACACACACATACACATACACACACACACACACACACCCCACACACACACACACACACACACACACACACACACACACACCAACTACCACACACACACACACACACACACACACACACACACACACACACACACACACACACACACACACACACACACAACAGCAACACTGCACGTTATTGCAGGGAGACTTTGCCACATGGAGACAGACTGGAGAAACTGGAACCACTTAGGGATGCAGAATCGTGAAGCCTACAATGCTGGAGGTGGTAATGGAAACGTCCATGCATTAAAATATTTGGAATACAACGGGAGAAAGAGAGAGAGAGAGAGAGAGAGAGAGAGAGAGAGAGAGAGAGAGAGAGAGAGAGAGAAGAGAGAGGAGAGAGAGAGAGAGTGAGAGAGTGAGTAGACTGCATTTTCGTGGACAGTAAGAGGGATTTCGACACAGTTGCTCACAAGAGATTAGTGGAAAAGCTAGAGGAGCAAGCAGGAATAACAGGAAAGCCAATGCAATGGATCAGAGAATATTTGAGAGGAAGGAAACAACGAGTGATGGTACGTGGCAAGGTGTCGGAGAGGGCGCCTGACACGAGGGAGGTTCCACAAATGTCAGTCCTAGCGGTGTTACTGTTTCTGATATATGTGAATGACATGACGGAAGGGATAGATTCAGAAGTGCTCTTGTTTGAAAACGACATGAAGTTAATGTAGAGAAATCAAGGAGAAGGTGGACAGAGACAAGATGTTCCAGAGATGAGACACAGCAACAAGGGGTCACAGTTGAAAGTTTAAGATTAAGATGAGTCACAGGAATATTAGAAAGTACTTCATCAGTAATAGATCTGTCAGGAAGTGAATAGTCTGGAAAGTGAAGTAGTAGAGGTAGGAACCATACATAGCTTTAAGAAGAGGTATGATAAAGCTCATGAGCAGGGAGAGAGTATACGTGAATGACATCATGGAAGGAACAGAGTCCTTGGTATCTACGTTTGCAGTTGATGATGAGGAAAATATAAGAAGCTTAGGACCACGAGATGTTCGAAATGGACTTGGAGAGGCTGCAGGTTTAGTCTAACATGTGGGTATGAGAATTTAACCCCAACAGTTGCAAAATCAAGAAAACTGGGAAAGTGCAAAAAAGACCATAGATGGTATACGGGGGGGGGGGGGTAAAGGCAACACACCTCACTCAAGAGCCTTCAGGTGAGTATTGTTCCAAGCATATTGCCTGAGGATTGCGTCAACTGAATAACTGCTGCAACAAACGTACTTTTGGGAAACCGAAGGCTAGCTGCAGAAATCTAAGCAATAATTCATTCACGACACTGTAAACAGCAAACATAAATCGGGCTTATGTTATAGTATGCGAAACAAGTAAGCATACAGTAATACAAGCATGTCAAGAAATCAAGGAAAGTGCAAAGGTTCGTAACGAGAGGAATTAATAGGGTGAACAGGGATAAATTTTACGAGAGAACGGGAAACAGGAGAAATAAGACAAAGTTGAGATGAAAACACAGATGATTCACAGGAATATTAGGTAGAATTTCTTCTCTGTTAAAGCAGTCAGACGTGGAACGATCTGGATAGTGCAGTGATAGAGGCAGGATCCATGCACAGCTTTAAGAATAAGTACGACCTCGTAGTGAGTGTGAACCCATTAGCAGTCTGTGGTGACAAATGATGTGAAATTAATAAGGAGAATACAAGCAGGAGTAAACCAGGGAAGACTACAAATGGATCTGGAGAAGCTGCAGGATTGATCTGACAAATGACTATTTTAATTTTACCCCAACAAGTAGACAGTTATGAAAATCGGAGAAAGGCAAAGATGCCCGGAAACAGTGTAAAGGCTCGATGAGGGGAGGGAGAGAGATGCACAGAGAGAGGTGGCGAAGGCAGCAGCAGCAAGCGTAAGATTGGCAGATTTAAAGGTAACTTTTAGGAATATCAAGAAGTAAGCATTAAGCACCTTATACACGGCATGTGGCAGGCCAATCTTGGAGTAAACAGTGCATGTGGTGAAGGACGTGAAGAAACTCGAAAAAAATGTAATAATTTACAAAGAAACTAGTCCAAGAGTTGAAGGGTATCAACTATAAGAAGCTCAGGAATCTAAACATGACTACAGTAGAATATAAGGACCAGATCTGATATGGTTACGATGTACCAAATACACATAGCAATTAATATATTTTACAGAGAAAGTCTACTTGAAAGGCGGGTCTCAGATACATGACGTCATAGCTAGAGGTTTAAAGCACAGATAAGTCACAGGGATGTTAGGAAATACTTCTTTAGCCTTAAGATGGTCAGGGAGTTAAACGATCTAAACAGCAACGTGGACGAGGCGGCCAGAGTAGAGGGAAGGGGCAAGGAGCTGAGACTCGAGCCCCTGAAACCAGAATTAGATGAGTATAATTAGGTAGACAGACACACAAACAAACACGTGTTGGAGACAAGCTCCGTACATAATGTATGATCACAAATGTTAAAGTGTTTAGTCTTCTTCCTCAATAAGTGACGGTCACCTCTGATTATTGACCTAATAAACGTGTTTTTGTATCAACTTATTAAATAATTTAGAAGGATTTATTCAAAAACACAGTTGAACGAGGTCAAATTTCTACTCCTTAGTTCGGCATCGGTGGGACGGTAAAGGTGTTGGATATATACGAAAATTTGTGCGACTCTCACGTTCATGTCTTCTGCAATAAACAGCTGATATTATCCAAGTGAAGAGCCAATTTTAAGCCCTGGCAGTTGCAAATAGAAGGCACGACTTGTATTTCACGTTCCGCCGGCCTGAAGTGTAAAAGCTAATGCCGTAAAAATTTGATCCACAAAATTGAAGAAATTTTCGAATGAAATATAGTCTGTAAAACACTTTTGTAAAGGGATTTTCGTGTTATCTACAGTTTGAGATTATGAGTAATGATATTAACACACACACACACACACACACACACACACACACACACACACACACACACACACACACACACACACACACACACACACGTGTCAGGCCTTCGAATGGTCGCCATATAATTTAGTCATGGAATACACTTGAATTTTCCGTATATCTTCACTTTCCCTCTTTACTCTTTATTCCTGGTTCTTCACTATTGCTGTAACTTTTCTATTGCATTAGAGAAGGTGACTTTTGTCTCCTCGCTTCACTTACTCCCGTCCTGCACTCCACCTTACCATTATTCTTTTTTTCTTGACATATATATACATACATCTAGGTTTTTCTCCTTTTTCTAAATAGCTCTTGTTCTTTTTTATTTCTTCTATTGTCCATGGGGAAGTGGAAAAGAATCTTTCCTCCGTAAGCCATGCGTGTCGTATGAGGCGACTAAAATGCCGGGAGCAATGGGCTAGTAACCCCTTCTCCTGTATACAATTACTAAAAAAAGAGAAGAAGAAAAACTTTATAAAACTGGTTGCTTAAATGTGCGTGGATGTAGTGCGGATGACAAGAAACAGATGATTGCTGATGTTATGAATGAAAAGAAGTTGGATGTCCTGGCCCTAAGCGAAACAAAGCTGAAGGGGGTAGGAGAGTTTCAGTGGGGGAAATAAATGGGATTAAATCTGGAGTATCTGAGAGAGTTAGAGCAAAGGAAGGGGTAGCAGTAATGTTAAATGATCAGTTATGGAAGGAGAAAAGAGAATATGAATGTGTAAATTCAAGAATTATGTGGATTAAAGTAAAGGTTGGATGTGAGAAGTGGGTCATAATAAGCGTGTATGCACCTGGAGAAGAGAGGAATGCAGAGGAGAGAGAGAGATTTGGGAGATGTTAAGTGAATGTATAGGAGCCTTGAACCAAGTGAGAGAGTAATTGTGGTAGGGGACTTGAATGCTAAAGTAGGAGAAACTTTTAGAGAGGTGTGGTAGGTAAGTTTGGGTGCCAGGTGTAAATGATAATGGGAGCCCTTTGATTGAACTTGTATAGAAAGGGGTTTAGTTATAGGTAATACATATTTTAAGAAAAAGAGGATAATAAGTATACACGATATGATGTAGGGCGAAATGACAGTAGTTTGTTGGATTATGTATTGGTAGATAAAAGACTGTTGAGTAGACTTCAGGATGTACATGTTATAGAGGGGCCACAGATATATCAGATCACTTTCTAGTTGTAGCTACACTGAGAGTAAAAGGTAGATGGGATACAAGGAGAATAGAAGCATCAGGGAAGAGAGAGGTGAAGGTTTATAAACTAAAAGAGGAGGCAGTTAGGGTAAGATATAAACAGCTATTGGAGGATAGATGGGCTAATGAGAGCATAGCAATGGGTCGAAGAGGTATGGGGTAGGTTTAAAAATGTAGTGTTAGAGTGTTCAGCAGAAGTTTGTGGTTACAGGAAAGTGGGTGCAGGAGGGAAGAGGAGCGATTGTGGAATGATGATGTAAAGAGAGTAGTAAGGGAGAGAAAAAGTTAGCATATGAGAAGTTTTTACAAAGTAGAAGTGATGCAAGGAGGGAAGAGTATATGGAGAAAAAGAGAGAAGTTAAGAGAGGGGTGAAGCAATGTAAAAAGAGAGCAAATGAGAGAGTGGGTGAGATGTTATCAACAAATTTTGTTGAAAATAAGAAAAAGTTTTGGAGTGAGATTAACAAGTTAAGAAAGCCTAGAGAACAAATGGATTTGTCAGTTAAAAATAGGAGAGGAGAGTTATTAAATGGAGAGTTAGAGGTATTGGGAAGATGGAAGGAATATTTTGAGGAATTGTTAAATGTTGATGAAGATAGGAAGCTGTGATTCGTGTATAGGGCAAGGAGGAATAACATCTTGTAGGAGTGAGGAAGAGCCAGTTGTGAGTGTGGGGGAAGTTCGTGAGGCAGTAGGTAAAATGAAAGGGGGTAAGGCAGCCGGGATTGATGGGATAAAGATAGAAATGTTAAAAGCAGGTGGGGATATAGTTTTGGAGTGGTTGTGCAATTATTTAATAAATGTATGGAAGAGGGTAAGGTACCTAGGATTGGGCAGAGAGCATGCATAGTTCCTTTGTATAAAGGCAAAGGGATAAAAGAGAGTGCAAAAATTATAGGGGGATAAGTCTGTGATGTACCTGGTAAAGTGTATGGTAGAGTTATAATTGAAAGAATTAAGAGTAAGACGGAGAATAGGATAGCAGATGAACAAGGAGGCTTTAGGAAAGGTAGGGGGTGTGTGGACCAGGTGTTTACAGTGAAACATATAAGTGAACAGTATTTAGATAAGGCTAAAGAGTCTTTGTGCATTTATGGATTTGGAAAAGGCGTATGACAGGGTGATAGGGGGCAATGTGGCAGATGTTGCAAGTGTATGGTGTAGGAGGTAGGTTACTGAAAGCAGTGAAGAGTTTTTACGAGGATAGTGAGGCTCAAGTTAGAGTATGTAGGAAAGAGGGAATTTTTTCCCAGTAAAAGAGGGCCTTAGACAAGGATGTGTGATGTCACCGTGGTGTTTATATATTTATAGATGGGGTTGTAAGAGAAGTAAATGCGAGTGGTCTTGGCAAGAGGCGTGGAGTTAAAAGATAAAGAATCACACACAAAGTGGGAGTTTGTCACAGCTGCTCTTTGCTGATGACACTGTGCCTTGGGAGATTCTGAAGAGAAGTTGCAGAGATTGGTGGATGAATTTGGTAGGGTGTGCAAAAGAAGAAATTAAAGGTGAATACAGGAAAGAGTAAGGTTATGAGGATAACAAAAAGATTAGGTGATGAAAGATTGAATATCAGATTGGAGGGAGAGAGTATGGAGAGGTGAACGTATTCAGATATTTGGGAGTGGACGTGTCAGCGGATGGGTCTATGAAAGATGAGGTGAATCATAGAATTGATGAGGGAAAAAGAGTGAGTGGTGCACTTAGGAGTCTGTGAGACAAGAACTTTGTCCTTGGAGGCAAAGAGGGGAATGTATGAGAGTATAGTTTTACCAACGCTCTTATATGGTGTGAAGCGTGGGTGATGAATGTTGCAGCGAGGAGAAGGCTGGAGGCAGTGGAGATGTCATGTCTGAGGGCAATGTGTGGTGTGAATATAAGCAGAGAATTCGTGAGTTTGGAAGTTAGGAGGAGGTGCGGGATTACCAAAACTGTTGTCCAGAGGGCTGAGGAAGGGTTGTTGAGGTGGTTCGGACATGTAGAGAGAATGGAGCGAAACAGAATGACTTCAAGAGTGTATCAGTCTGTAGTGGAAGGAAGGCGGGTAGGGTCGCCTAGGAAGGTTTGGAGGGAGGGGGTAAAGGAGGTTTTGTGTGCGAGGGGGCCTTGGACTTCCAGCAGGCATGCGTGAGCGTGTTTGATAGGAGTGAATGGAGACAAATGGTTTTTAATACTTGACGTGCTGTTGGAGTGTGAGCAAAGTAACATTTATGAAGGGATTCAGGGAAACCGGCAGGCCGGACTTGAGTCCTGGAGATGGGAAGTACAGTGCCTGCACTCTGAAGGAGGGGTGTTAATGTTGCAGTTTAAAAACTGTAGTGTAAAGCACCCTTCTGGCAAGACAGTGATGGAGTGAATGATGGTGAAAGTTTTTCTTTTTCGGGCCACCCTGCCTTGGTGGGAATCGGCCGGTGTGATAATAAAAAAAAAAAAAAAAAATATTCTTGGACTTCAGGGAGATAGCAGCTCGTGGCTTGGTACCCGGGGAGAGAGCAGCTCGTGGCTTGGTACCCGGGGAGAGAGCAGCTCGTGGCTTGGTACCCGGGGAGAGAGCAGCTCGTTTCGTGGTACCAGGGGAGAGAGCAGCTCGTGGCTTGGTACCCGGGGAGAGAGCAGCTCGTGGCGTGGTACCAGGGAGAGAGCAGCTCGTGGCTTGGTACCCGGGGAGAGAGCAGCTCGTGGCATGGTACAAGGGGAGAGAGCAGCTCGTGGCTTGGTACCCGGGGAGAGAGCAGCTCGTGGTTTGGTACCCGGGGAGAGAGCAGCTCGTGGCATGGTACCAGGGGAGAGAGCAGCTCGTGGCTTGGTACCCGAGGAGAGAGAAGCGCGTGGCATGGTACCAGGGGAAAGAGAAGCGCGTGACTTGGTACCCGGGGAGAGAGCAGCTCGTGGCTTGGTACGCGAGGAGAGAGAAGCGCGTGGCTTGGTACCAGGGGAAAGAGAAGCGCATGACTTGGTACCCGGGGAGAAAGCAGCTCGTGGCTTGGTACCCGGGGAGAGAGCAGCTCGTCGCTTGGTACCTGGGGAGAGAGCAGCTCGTGGCTTGGTATCCGGGGAGAGAGCAGCTCGAGGCTTGGTACCAGGGGAGAATGAAGCGCGTGGCTTGGTACCCGGGGAGAGAGCAGCTCGTGGATTGGTACCCGGGGAGAGAGCAGCTCGTGGCTTGGTACCCGGGGAGAAAGCAGCTTGTGTCTTGGCTCCCGGGGAGAGAGCAGCTCGTGTTTGGTACCCGGAGAGAGAGCACCTCGTGGCTTGATACCTGAGCAGAGAGTAGCTCTTGGCTTGGTACCCGGGGAGAGAGTAGCTCGTGGCTTGGTATCCGGGGAGAGATTAGCTCGTGGCTTGGTACCCGGGGAGAGAGAAGCTCGTGGCCTGGTACCCGGGGAGAGAGTAGCTCGTGGCTCGGAACCCGGGGAGAGAACAGCTCGTTGCTTGGTACCTGGGGAGAAAGCAGCTCGTGGTTTGGTATCCGGGTAGAGAGCAGCTCGTGTCGTGGAACCTAGGGAGAGAACACCTCGTTGCTTGGTACCTGGGGAGAGATTAGCTCGTGGCTTGGTACCAGGGGAGAGATTAGCTCGTGGCTTGGTACCCGGGAAGAGACCAGCACGAGGCTTGGTACCAGGGGAGAGTGAAGCGCGTGGATTGGTACCCGGGGAGAGAGCAGCTCGTGGCTTGGTACCCGGGGAGAGAGCAGCTCGTGGCTTGGTAACCGGGGAGAAAGCAGCTTGTGTCTTGGCTCCCGGGGAGAGAGCAGCTCTTGGCTTGGTACCCGAGGAGAGAGTAGCTCGTGGCTTGGTATCCGGGGAGAGATTAACTCGTGGCTTGGTACCCGGGGAGAGAGAAGCTCGTGGCTTGGTACACGGGGAGAGAGCAGCTCGTGGCGTGGTACCAGGGGAGAGAGCAGCTCGTGGCTTGGTACCCGGGGAGTGAACAGCTCGTGGCATGGTACAAGGGGAGAGAGCAGCTCGTGGCTTGGTACCCGGGGAGAGAGCAGCTCGTGGCTTGGTACCCGGGGAGAGAGCAGCTCGTGGCTTGGTACCAGGAGAGAGCAGCTCGTGGCTTGGTACCCGGGAGAGAGCAGCTCGTGGCATGGTACCCGGGGAGAGAGCAGCTCGTGGCTTGGTACCCGGGGAGAGAGCAGCTCGTGGCTTGGTACCCGGGAGAGAGCAGCTCGTGGCTTGGTACCCGGGGAGACAGCAGCTCTTGATTTGGTACCCGGGGAATGAGCAGCTCGTGGCTTGGTACCCTAGGAGAGAGCAGCTCGTGCCTTGGTACCTGGGGAGAGAGCAGCTCGTGGCTTGGAACCCGGGGAGAGAACAGCTCGTGGCTTGGTATCCGGGTAGAGAGCAGCTCGTGTCGTGGAACCTAGTGAGAGACCAGCTCGTTTCTTGGTACCTGGGGAGAGAGCAGCTCGTGGCTTGGTACCCGGGGAGAGATTAGCTCGTGGCTTGGTACCCGGAAAGAGACCAGCTCGCGGCTTGGTACACGGGGAGAGAACAGCTCCTGGCTTGGTACCCGGGGAGAGATTAGCTCGTAGCTTGGTACCCGGTGAGAGAACAGCTCGTGGCTTGGTACCCGGGGAGAGAGCAAATCGTGGCTAGGTACCTGCGGAGAGAGCAGCTCTTGGTTTGGTACCCGGGGAATTAGCAGCTCGTGGCTTGGTACCCGGGGAGAGAGCAGATAGTGGCTTTGTACCCGGAGAGAGAGCAACTTTTGGCTTGGTACCTGAAGAGAGAGCAGCTCGTGGCTTGGTACCCAGGAGAGAACAGCTCGTGGCTTGGTACCCGGGGAGAGAGAAGCTCGTAGCTTGGTTCACGGGGAGAAAGCAGCTAGTGGCTTGGTACCCGGGGAGAGAGCAGCTCTTGGTCTGGTACCCGGTGAATGAGCAGCTCGTGGCTTGGTACCCGGTTAGAGAGTAGCTCGTGCCTTGGTACCCGGGGAGAGAGCAACTCGTGGCTTGGTACCAGGGGAGAGAGCAGCTCTTGATTTGGTACCCGGGGAATCAGCAGCTCGTGGCTTGGTACCCGGGGAGAGAGCAGCTCGTGGCTTGGTACCCGGGGAGAGAGCAGCTCTTTGTTTGGTACCCGGGAGAGAGCAGCTCGTGGCTTGGTACCCGGGGAGAGAGCAGCTCGTGGCTTGGTACCCGGGGAGAGAGCAGCTCGTGGCTTGGTACCCGGGGAGAGAGCAGCTCTTGATTTGGTACCCGAGGAATGAGCAGCTCGTGGCTTGGTAACCGGGGAGAGAGCAGCTCGTGGCTTGGTACCCGGGGAGAGAACAGCTCTTTGTTTGGTACCCGGGGAATGAGCAGCTCGTGGCTTGGTACCCGGGGAGAGAGCAGCTCGTGCCTTGGTACCCGGGGAGAGAGCAACTCGTGGCTAGGTACCCGGGGAGAGAGAAGCTTTTGCTTTGGTCAACGGGGAATGAGCAGCTCGTGGCTTGGTACCCGGGGAGAGAACAACTCCTGGCTTTGTACCTGGGGGGAGCAGCAGCTCGTGGCTTGATATTCGGAGAGAGAGAAGCTCGTGGCTTGGTCCCCGGGGAGAGAGCAGCTCTTTGTTTGGTACCCGGGGAATGAAGAGCTCGTGGCTTGGTACCCGGGGAGAGAGCAGCTCGTGCCTTGGTACCCGGGGAGAGAGAAGCTCTTGGTTAGGTACCCGGGAGAGAGCAGCTCGTGGCTTGGTACCCGGGGAGAGAGCAGCTCGTGGCTTGGTACCCAGGGAGAGAGAAGCTCGTGGCTTGGTACCCGGGGAGAGGAAGTCCTGGCTTGGTACCCGGGGAGAGGGAAGCTCGTGGCTTGGTACCCGGGGAGAGAGCAGCTCGTGGCTTGGTACCCGGGGAGAGGGAAGTTCCTGGCTTGGTACCCGGGGAGAGGGAAGCTCGTGGCTTGGTACCCGGGGAGAGAGCAGCTCGTGGCTTGGTACCCGGGGAGGGGGAAAGTTCCTGCTTGGTATCCGTGAAGGGAAGCTCGTGGCTTGGTACCCGGGGAGAGAGAGATGGATGGGAAACGATTTTTTTTGCTAATATCTAGAACCTCTACAGACGGTCGTTTGTACCTCATTCCCAGTTTTGGATTCTTGACTTATCTCCTGGGAGCTGTTCAGACTTTTTGGAGCCATCTAACAACCTTCTCTGAAGTCGTGAATTGCATGCTACCTGTGAGGGCCCTCGCTAGACCTGCACGGGCATAAAACCTGCACTAAACCTGCTACATGGTGAGGCCTTCACTGGACTGCTATAGGTGATGGACCTTCACTAGACCTGCTAAGGGTTGAGGCCCTTTCCTAGACCTGCTATATGGTGATGGACCTTCACTAACCTGCTACTGGTGAGGCCCTTTTCACTAGACCTGCTCCCGGTGAGGGCCCTTCACAAACCCTGCTACATGGTGATGTACTTTACTAGACCTTCACATGGTGATGGACCTTCACAGACCTCTCCTGTGATGACCTGCACACATCTGGGACACCGTGACGACCTCGTTTTTTTCATTCACATTTTTTTTCCCAGAAAAAAAACCCTTTTTTTAAGCTTCCAATTTTATTACAAACAAAAGCTGTTAACTGCATCACTCTTTTTAAAAGCCTTTTGTTTTTAGAGACATAAAAATAAATAACAGGACGAAGTTTTGGGGCCCTCTGAGGCACAAGTTCATTTGCAATTGGTTTATTTTGTTAAATTATGCTGTACGAACAAGTTCCAGACTAGTTATCCTAGGAAAAAATGTTTGGGATAAGCGGTTCTTGAGAAAGGAACAGCCAAAATGATGTTGCTGCTCGTGCCCCCCCTTGTTGTGTAGAAGCTCACCTCCGCGTCTTCGAGTGGAGCCAATGTGGTGCTTTTACAATACGACCTATAAAGGCCTAAAAAATGACAAGTAACCAGGCTGGGCGATCGGAGTGATCCCCTTTTTTCGTTCTCTATTCTTTAATAAGGGGCGCGAAACGGAAGGAAGAAATCTAAGAAATTGGAGCTCTTAAGATTAAGAGTATTTTTGCCTCATGCAGATACTTGTAATTATAATGTCGAGCAGATGCAAGAAACGTCGACGGGCTGTAAGCTTTCTTACCGACTTGTTTGAAACATAAGAACATAAGAAAGGAGGAACACTGCAGGAGGCCTGCTGGCTTATACTAGGCAGGTCCTTTACAATTCATCCCACTAACAAAACATTTGCCCTACCCAATTTTCAATGCCACCCAAGAAATAAGCTCTGATGTGAAAGTCCCACTCAAATCCAACCCCTCCCACTCATGTACTTATCCAACCTAGATTTGAAACTACCCAAAGTCCCAGCCTCAATAACCCAACTAGGTAGACTGTTCCACTCATCAACTACCCTATTTCCAAACCAATACTTTCCTATGTCCTTTCTAAATCTAAACTTATCTAATTTAAATCCATTACTGCGGGTTCTATCTTGGAGAGACATCCTCAAGACCTTATTAATATCCCCTTTATTAATACCTATCTTCCACTTATACACTTCGATCAGGTCTCCCCTCATTCTTCGTCTAACAAGTGAATGTAACTTAAGAGTCTTCAATCTTTCTTCATAAGGAAGATTTCTAATGCTATGTATTAATTTAGTCATCCTACGCTGAATGTTTTCTAACGAATTTATGTCCATTTTGTAATACGGAGACCAGAACTGAGCTGCATAATCTAGGTGAGGCCTTACTAATGATGTATAAAGCTGCAGTATGACCTCTGGACTTCTGTTGCTTACACTTCTTGATATAAATCCCAGTAATCTATTTGCCTTATTACGTACGCTTAGGCATTGCTGTCTTGGTTTAAGGTTGCTGCTCACCATAACCCCCAAGTCCTTTTCGCAATCTGTATGGCTAAGTTCTACATCATTTAACTTATAAGTACTAGGGTTATGGGCACTCCCAAGCTTCAGAACCTTGCATTTATCTACATTGAACTGCATCTGCCACTTTTCTGACCAAGAATAGAGTTTGTTTAAATCCTCCTGAAGTTCCATAACATCTACGTTTGAATCAATTATCCTATCTATCTTTGTGTCATCGGCGAATTTGCTCATATCACTAGTAATTCCCTCATCAAGGTCATTGATATATATTATAAACAACAACGGGCCCAAGACTGATCCCTGTGGAACGCCACTTGTTACAGATCCCCACTCGATTTAAAACCCCATTTATGGACACTCTCTGCTTCCTGTCAGTGAGCCATGACTCGATCCACGAGAGCACTTTTCCCCCAATGCCATGAGCTGCCACTTTCTTTAACAGTCTATGGTGCGGAACTCTATCAAAAGCCTTACTAAAATCTAAGTAAATAATATCAAATTCTTTATTGTGGTCAACAGCCTCAAAAGCTTTACTGAAGAAAGTTAATAAATTAGTTAGACAAGACCGACGTCTTGTGAATCCATGCTGAGTATCATTAATCAAGCTATGCTTATCGAGATGGCTTCTTATAATCTCAGCTATAATTGACTCTAGTAATTTGCCTACAATTGAGGTCAGGCTTATTGGGCGGTAATTTGACGGTAACGACTTGTCCCCTGTTTTAAAAATAGGAGTTACATTAGCCATCTTCCACATATCAGACACTACACCTGTTTGAAGAGATAAATTAAAAATATTAGTTAATGGTTCAGAGTTCCATTTTGCATTCCTTAAGAACCCTTGAAAAAACCTCATCAGGACCCGGCGACTTATTTTGCTTCAGTCTGTCTATCTGCTTCACAACCATCTCACTAGTGACTGTGATGTTACATAATTTATCTTCTTCTAGCCCACTGTAAAAATTAATTACTGGAATATTGTTAGTGTCTTCCTGTGTAAAAACTGAGAGAAAATAATGATTTAAAATCAAGCACATTTCATTCTCTTTGTCAGTAAGGTGCCCATAGTTATTTTTAAGGGGACCTATCTTATCTCTAACTTTTGTTCTATAGACCTGGAAAAAACTTTTTGGGTTAGTTTTAGAATCCCTAGCAACTTTAATTTCATAGTCCCTTTTAGCTTTTCTTATCCCCTTTTTAATGTCCCTCTTAATGTCAATATACTGGTTCATAAGATGACCCTCACCTCTTTTGATACGCCTATAAATTCCTTTCTTATGCCCTAGTAGATATTTGAGCCTATTATTCATCCATTTTTGGGTCATTTCTATTTGATCTAATTTCTTTATATGGGATAAACGCTCTTTGAGCAGCATGTATAGTGTTCAGAAAACTGTCATATTGATAGCTCTCTTCGTTACCCCAGTCAACAGACGATAAGTGTTCTCTAAGCCCATCGTAATCTGCTAAGCGAAAATCTGGGACTGTTACTGAGTTATCGCTACTATCGTACTTCCATTCAATGCTAAATGTAATTGATTTGTGGTCGCTAGCACCCAGTTCCTCTGAAATTTCTAAATTATTAACAAGGGATTCATTGTTTGCCATAACTAAGTCAAGCAGGTTATTTCCCCTTGTAGGTTCTGTCACAAACTGCTTCAAAAAACAATCCTGAAATACTTCTAAGAAGTCGTATGATTCTAAATTCCCAGTCAAGAAATTCCAATCAACATGACTAAAGTTAAAGTCTCCTAGAATTACTACATTATCGTGCCTTGTGGCCTTAACAATTTCCTCCCATAGTAGTCTCCCTTGGTCCCTATCTAAGTTTGGGGGACGGTATATCTGTAACAAGTGGCGTTCCACAGGGATCAGTCTTGGGCCCGTTGTTGTTTATAATATATATCAATGATCTTGTTGAGGGAATTACTAGTGATATGACCAAATTCGCCGATGACACAAAGATAGGTAGGATAATTGATTCAAACGTAGATGTTAGGGAACTTCAGGAGGATTTAAACAAACTCTATTCTTGGTCAGAAAAGTGGCAGATGCAGTTCAATGTAGATAAGTGCAAGGTTCTGAAGCTTGGGAGTGCCCATAACCCTAGTACTTATAAATTAAATGTAGAACTTAGCCATACAGATTGCGAAAAGGACTTGGGGGTTATGGTGAGCAGCAACCTTAAACCAAGACAGCAATGCCTAAGCGTACGTAATAAGCCAAATAGATTACTGGGATTTATATCAAGAAGTGTAAGCAACAGAAGTCCAGAGGTCATACTGCAGCTTTATACATCATTAGTAAGGCCTCACCTTGATTATGCAGCTCAGTTCTGGTCTCCGTATTACAAAATGGACATAAATTCGTTAGAAAACATTCAGCGTAGGATGACTAAATTAATACATAGCATCAGAAATCTTCCTTATGAAGAAAGATTGAAGACTCTTAAGTTACATTCACTTGTTAGACGAAGAATGAGGGGAGACCTGATCGAAGTGTATAAGTGGAAGATAGGTATTAATAAAGGGGATATTAATAAGGTCTTGAGGATGTCTCTCCAAGAGAGAACCCGCAGTAATGGATTTAAATTAGATAAGTTTAGATTTAGAAAGGACATAGGAAAGTATTGGTTTGGAAATAGGGTAGTTGATGAGTGGAACAGTCTACCTAGTTGGGTTATTGAGGCTAGGACTTTGGGTAGTTTCAAATCTAGGTTGGATAAGTACATGAGTGGGAAGGGTTGGATTTGAGTGGGACTTTCACATCAGAGCTTATTTCTTGGGTAGCATTGAAAATTGGGTTGGGTAAATGTTTTGTTAGTGGGATGAATTGTAAAGGACCTGCCTAGTATGGGCCAGCAGGCCTCCTGCAGTGTTCCTCCTTTCTTATGTTCTTATGTTAAAATCAGTTTTTCATGCCCCTCTGAAAATTCTATCCAAACAGACTCTCTATATGTTATTTCAGACTTAATACCCGTTTTTATGCAACAGTTCAAGCGATCTCGGACATACAATGCCACCCCACCCCCCCCTCCCAATACTTCTATCTTCTTGGAACAATTTAAAACCCTGAATATGACATTCCGCAGGCATGTCCCGACTTTTTGAATTAAACCACGTCTCAGTTAAGGCAAATACATCAATGTTACCTACACTAGCAACTAATCTCAACTCGTCTATCTTATTCATAGCACTACGGCAATTAGCATAATAAACATTGAAAGACTCTCCTTTCTCTTTACCCTTCCTGCTCATTTCTATTTTTTCTACTAAACCTATTACTGTCCTCATCACCCAAGGTCCCTGGCTTTTCAATATCTATCTCGTTCTTATTATTACTAGTTCCCCTAGAACTCGTAATATTACTACACTGGGACTTCACTGTTTTCCTGCCAAAACCCATACCACTAACTATTTCTAGTTTAAAGTCCTAACTGCTCCCTCCACTGCAGTTGCAGTGCTCCCACCCCACACCTAGATAAGTGAACCCCATCCCTAGCATACATGTCATTTCTGCCATAGAAGAGGTCCCAGTTGTCAATGAATGTTACCGCATTTTCCTTACAGTATTTGTCCAGCCAGCAATTGACACCAATTGCCCTGGACAACCATTCATTTCCAACTCCCTCTCCTTGGCAAATACCACATATGAGAGGGTTCCCACCCTTACTTCTAATTATTTCTATTGCTGACCTATACCTGCTAATCAGGTCCTCACTCCTATGTCTGCCAACATCGTTGCCTCCAGCACTGAGACAGATAATAGGATTGCTCCCATTACCTCTCATGATGTCATCAAGACGGCTAACAATATCCTCCATCCCAGCCCCAGAAAAGCAAACTCTCTGTCTCCTACTCCTGTCCTTCAAGCAGAACGCCCTATCCATATACCTAACTTGGCTATCCCCAACAACAACAATATTCGTACCTTCCTTTATGTCTTTCGTCGTGACGTTCCCAGTATTCGACTCACATTCGTCGGGTAGCACTGAGAATGTATTGGATGTTTCCACAACAGTTTCCACGGCAGTCTCTTTCTTCTTCATCGTTTCTACCTTTCCATTCGTCTTCTTGATCGTCAACTTCTTTCCCTGCTGTCCAGCCACTGACCAGTTTCCCTTCTTGACCTGAGGACTCAAAACAGGAGGAGTACTCCGAATCTTTTTGTTTTCCTCGGTCAGTCGCCGAATTTCCATATTCGCCAACCTCAATTCTTCCTTAAGCTGTTGGTAAAGTTGCTCGATGGAGGGCATCTTGCTTCAATTCTAGAGCGCGCGCAAACAGGTCTTCACAGAGCCAAGTACACGTCAACACTGCGCAAAAGCCAACTCAATCAGGAGCTACTGCGCAGCACGTCCACACGGCCCAATAGCGATCGATGGTCATTCATGGTTAGCTTGGAGTCAAACTTCACCCCAAGGACATCAACTTCGTCCCTAGGTACTAACACTCTCCCATTCATTACTGTCATGGTTTGTAGAGACCATCATCATTTGTGTTTTCTCAGGAGCAAATATTACCTGCCATCGGTTTTCCAGGTTGATACAGCTGTAAGCTGGTGATTGATGTAACTTGGAACAGCTGGCATTTCCTCTCTTGGATAAGTAAATATCAGAGTACAGTCGTCTGCATATTCATGGGATTTTCTCTATCTCTCTTTCTGTCTCTCTTCACAGGGTTTTACAAGGTTATGTTGAGGGTTTCTAACTTTATTTACTATCTAAGAGCGACTACGTACATCAGCTCACTTCAAAGCCTTTTTATTGTTATGAGACACACAAATAAAGAACAGGATGAAGTTGGAAGCATCTTTGGGCCAGCAATTTCATTTGATCAGTTGACTTTATTTCACTGATAACACTATGCTATACGAACATGTTCTAGAATCGAGTCATCCTAGGAATAAATGAATTCAGTTGTAGTGATGTTCTGGAGAAGAAAAGAGTCAGAGTGAAATTGCTTCTTGCTGCCCGTCTTGTTGTGTAGAAACTCGCTTCTCGCTGTCCTCGGAGTGGAGCCAAGTGTGTATTTTATCAATGTTGGCCTTGTACATAACAGTAAGACCGCCCACATCCTTCCGGTGTTGAAGGCTCTGCTGAAATAACAGATCTATCCAGGTTGCGTCCAGGCAAGAGATAAGGTGTCTTGCTCTATTCCCTACTCTGTCAAGAAGTTGCAGATGAGATAGGGACAGGCAGTCCAAGAAAGTGAAGCATACTCAAAGTATTAGCGTACTTGTCTCGTATAGAATCTTAACAACATCTACTGTCGAGCAGATGTGAAATACGGCGAAGTGCTCTAAACTTCCTGGTCTCTTTGTTTGCAAGATTTAGAACCTGATTCTTCATGGTCAGTTTGGAGTCAAATTTCACACCAGGTACCAACGCACTCCATTTCATACGTGCAACTGCTTCAGCATTACCATCATTGTGCCTCTCTCTCTCTCTCTCTCTCTCTCTCTCTCTCTCTCTCTCTCTCTCTCTCTCTCTCTCTCTCTCTCGCTCTCTCTCTCTCTCTCTCCTCTCTCTCTCTCTCTCTCTCTCTCATACTTTCTCTCGCTCTCACTCTCCTCATGCTCTCCTTGGCCCAGAGTAAACTCGACTCTACTCTTAACATGACTCAAATATTATCGTTGGGTGATGCTTGGTCTCATTAAAAAGCATTTTTGGAGGTTACAAGATATGGATAGGAAGACACGCTTGAGCATCGGAAGTTATCCACTTCATTGCTCCATGCAGATGTCATCTGTCTACTTACGGGTTACATAGATCACCCAGCATCAAGCAACATCGTCGGTACGCTAGGTAAACCATAATCATGGGTAAATTCGCGAATGTCAAAGAAATTTCGATTCAGCATCTCGTAGGCCTTTATCATGTCTTTTTGCCATGTTGTTCAATGTCTTCACTGTAATGCAGTGACCAAGCAACAGCCTGCTGAAACCGGAGACCAGGAGTAGGGAGGATTTAATAACGAAGTACATAATACTGAGACGCATTGATAGGGTGAACAGGAACAGAACGTTTCAGAATGAGGGAAACAGGAAGAAAAGGGTATAACAGGAAGTTCAAAACTCAAGGTGAATCATAAGGACGTTATTATTATTTTTCATCCTTAGAGCTGACAGAAAGTGGAACAACCTGGAAAGTGAAGTGGTAAAAGCACGATCCATACATGGCTTTAAAATGAGGTACGATGAAGGTCATGAAGCCAGGAGAGAGTGAACCTAGAAGCAACCAGCGAAGAACAGGAGCCACGACACTGATTCAACCCCAACAACCACTAACAGGTGAGAATATACATGTGAGAGCGCGCGCTCACATGTATATTCTCTCTCTCTCCCCACACACACACACACACACACACACACACACCACACACACACACACACACACACAACACACACACACAACACACACACAACACACACAACCACACACGCACGCACACGCATGCACAGCACAGCAACAAAGGAGAGAGACAGAGGGGCGGGAGAAAGGAGAGAGAGAGAGGGGGGAAGAGCGAGAGGAGAGGTTCGTATCCAAGGCAACAGACACAATGTGAAAAACCAGAAGCTTCAGCGAGGTCAAAGCTTAGTGCGCTAGGTGCGGCTGTATGAGAAAGACAAAATATCGAAAGCAAAATCAGACACTAAGCTGTGTTAAAGCCACATCAGGAGAAAAACAACGGTCAAGGACCAGGTAATCGGGCTCAGGAAGGAAGGAGGGAAGATCACAAGAAACGATCAAGGAGTGTGTGAGGAGCTCAATACGAGATTTAGGGAGGTATTTTGTGTGAGGACAGAAAAGCTTCCAGCAAATCGAGAAAGGAGGGCACACCAACAAGTTCTGGACATACTATTCACAACCGAGAAAGAAGTGAAGAAATTGCTAATCGAACTAGATACCTCAGAAGTGATGGGACAACACAACATCTCTCCGTGGGTCCTTAGAGAGGGAGCTGAGGCACTGTGCGTGTTAATAACAACAATCTTCAATACATTTATCGAAACAGAGCACTACCTGAGGTGTGGAAGACAGCAAATGTGGTCCCAATTTTCAAGTAAAGAAAGACAAGCAGTATTAAGCAACAGACAAGTGTTACTGACATGTCTAATATGTAGAGTCATGGAGAAGCTTATCAGGAGAAGAGTGTTGGAACACCTAGAAAAAAATAAGGTTTTAAACGATAACCAGCAAAGTTTCAGGGAGGGTAAATATTGTGTCACAAACCTACTGGAGTTTTACGACGAGGTAACAGAAGTAAGACAGGAGAGGAGAGATGAGTAGACTGTACTTTTAAGAACTGTAAAAAGGCTTTTGACACAGTTCCGCACTAGAGATTAATTAAAAAAATAGAGGAGCAGACAAGAAAAGCAGGCAAAGCGCTACAATGAATCAGAGAAATATCTTACAGGATGGAAACAACTAGTGATTGTACAAGACGAGGTGTCAGTGTGGACGATTTGTGACGATCAGGGTTCCACAAGGGTTAGAGCAAGGGCAAGTGCTGTTTCTGGTATATGTGAATGACGTGACGGAAGAGATAGATTCAGACGTATCCCTGTTTACGGACGATGGGAATCTGAAGAGGAGAATTCAAATGGACGAGGATCATTTAGGTCTGCAAAGGGTTCTGGACAGGCTGCAGCCTGTCCAGAGCCTGCTCCAGGAGTTTAACCCCACCAAGCACAAAGTCAAAGAAAACCACAGACGCAGAACACAAAAAGGGACAGAGGCTGCTAACCTCACTGAAGAAAAAGGGTCTTGGGTGAGTATCATACTGAGCACATCTGCTGAGGCGCATACCTACCAAATATCTGCTACAGCATATGGGCGCCTGACAATCCGGAAGAATAGCAAACCATACCACGGATGGGGTTTGAACCCGCGGTCAAACTCCAGACCGCCGCGTTAGCCACTGGGCCAGCTAGCTTCGATTCATCCAACTATGTATATTTCTACATCATAGGAAGGTTAGCATAGGCACCACTGTGACCACAAATGCAAATTTTTACAGACGAATCTCCCGCTAGCGTGGCCGTGACGAACTCTAGCTCAAGTTTTCTCAAGGCTTTGGAGTTAATGAAGTGAATTAAATCGGATGAGGATCAGGCAGGACTACTAAGATATCTGGAGAGGCTGGAAGACTGGTCCAGAAGCTGGCTCCTCAAATTAACCCCTACAAGTGCAAAATAATAAAGATCGGTGAAGTGTAAAGAACACCACAGATATAGGCCAGGTGTCCACAGACTGCAGACCTCACCCAAGGAAGAGGATCTTAGGGTGAGTATAATACCGAGCACATCTGAGGCGAACATCAACCACATAACTGCTGCAGCATATATGCGCCTGGCAAACCTGAGAATACCGTTCCGATACCTCAGTAAGAAATCGTTCAAGACTCTGTATACCGTGTGCGTCATGCTCATATTCCAGTATGCAGCACCAGTTTGGAATTTACACCTGGTCAAGCACGTCAAGAAATTAGAGAAAGTGCAAAGGTTTGCAACAAGACTAGTTCCAGAGCTAAGAGGAATGTCCTATGAAGAAAGGTTAAGGGAAATCGGCCTGACGACACTGGAAGACAGGAGGGTTAGAGGAGACATGATAACGACATACAGAATACTGTAAGTAATTGATTAGGTAGACAGAAACAGGATGTTCTAGAGATGGGACACAGAAACAAGAGGTCACATTCGGAAGTTGAAGTCTCAGATGAGTCAAAGGGACGTTAGGAAGTATATCTATAGTCATAGAGTTGTCAGGAAGTGGAACAATCTGGCAAGTGACGTAGTGGAGGCAGGAACCAAACAAACTTTGAAGACGAGGTTGGATAAAGTTCATGGAGCCTGGAGAGAGAGGACCTACCTGGAGTCTACCTGGAGGTTATTCCGGGGATCAACGCCCTCGCGGCCCGGCCCACGACCAGGCCTCCCAGTGGATTAGGGCCTGATCAACCAGACTGTTACTGCTGGCCGCACGCAGTCCAACGTACGAGCCACAGCCCGGCTGATCCGGCACTGATTTTAGGTATCTGTCCAGCTCTCTCTTGAAGCAGCCAGGGGTTTATTGATAATTTCCCTTATGCTTGGAGGGAGGCTGTTGAACAGTCTTGGGCCCTGGACATTTATGGTGTTTTCTCTTAGTGTACCAATGGCGCCCCTACTTTTAATTGGGGGTATTTTGCATCGCCTGCCCAGTCTTCTACTTTCGTAGGGAGTGATTTCTGTGTGCAGATTCGGGACCATTCTTTCCAGGATTTTCCAAGTGTAGATTATGATATATCTCTCCCTCCTGCGTTTCAACGAGTACAAGTCAAGTGCTTCCAAGCGTTCCCAGTGGTTAAGGTGCTTGACAGAACTTACACGTGCAGTAAAGGATCTCTGTACACTCTCTAGACCTGCAATTTCACCTGCTTTGAATGGAGATGTTAATGTACAGCAGTATTCCAGCCTAGAGAGAACAAGTGATTTGAAAAGGATCATCATTGGCTTGGCATCTCTCGTTTTGAACGTTCTCATTATCCATCCTATAATTTTCTTTGCACTTGTGATCGTGGCACTGTTGTGATCCTTGAAAGTGAGATCCTCAGACATTACTACTGCCAGGTCCCCTACATTATTTTTTTCACTCTATTGTATGGCCAGAGTTTGTGGTATACTCTGTTCTAGTTATTATCTCCTCCAGTTTTCCATAACTGAGTAGTTGGAATTTGTCCTCATTGAACATCATATTGTTTCCGTTGCCCACTGGAAAACTTTGTTTATATCTTCTTGGAAGTTATCGTGTCCTCAACAGCGGTCGTTGAAGAGTCGAGACCAGAAGTTATGACTCGACACTTGCAACCATAAAAAGGTGAGTACACACCACACACAACACCACACACACAACACCACACACACACACACACACACACACACAACACTCCATTCCCTTAACGTATAAATAACAAAAAGGTACAATACCGTGGCTGGAATAATATACAGATAACCGGCACATACGAGAGAGGAGGTTACGATGACTTTTCGGTCCGAGGTTGACCATTTACAAAGTCACACAGTCAATGTGTCTTTGTAAAAAGTCCAAGTCGGCCCGAAACGTCGTCGTAAGATTCCCTCTCCTATGTGCCGGTTATTTTTGTGTTGAATGTATAGCCTTACTTGTGTACAACTCCTGGTTTGTGGATTTCCCTTGGTCCAAACTAATCAAAATACCACCAGTAGGCGCAGCATTACTAGTTCTCATAACCCCGATTACCAAAGACAGCATACATATTCTGGAAGCAAAAAATCCTATGTTGCTTATCTCATAACCACCCCAGCGAGCATTATAAGTAATTTTTTTTTTAAATTTCTAATTCTTTTGACTAAGAATGATTTATTTAGTGCGACTAAACAATTCAGTGAGGATTATCTGTCTCAATGTGTTAATGTTTAAAGTTCTTCACTCGCAGTTAACATCAGCATTTATTCCTGTTCTAAGCTGAGATTTAAACTTCCTGGTGGGTTCTAATGCATTTTGCGACCACTAACTTTTTCCATTGGTGTGTTGCACGACAATCAAGTGTTACCTGAAATTGATGCATGAGGGTATTATGAGCTAATTCTCTGAAGTCGTCCAAGGCCCTGTGTCTCGTACGGACTCACGACAGATCCCCAGCTGATCAGTGTCAACACATTACTAAATCTCTCAGCTTATCTTGATTATGGAATCTCGTGTCTGTGGCCCCAGTTGAGAACTGCATTAACTTCACACCAGCTTTTAGGGCGAAGCAGACCTTTGTAGCTGTGGCCTACTCTTACCTTGAGTGGTACCTGTACTACAAACCTTAGTAGCAGCGACCAGCACTGTATTTTTACTGCGACCTGTCGTACAAAGAATGTGAGTGACTCTGTAACACTTTGTGTCACACTTGGATGTTATTTCATCGTCTCAGAGGCTCCAGGAGAGCACAAAGCTCCACACACACTCACATCCTTCATTACAACAGATCTGCTTGCCCCTGCCAGGCAGGTTCTTCTCAAATCCATCCTCTTCTCAGCCATCAGCTTCGACATTCCTCTCCTGACTCTTCACGCCACTTTACTCCCTATACATACTCAAGTACTTTCTGCTCACTAGATCTCTTTGTGACATGATAAAGCCCATTGTGTGGGCGAAACGTTGTCAATAATGGTTCGCATTATACTGCATTTGTTTACTTTTCCATCATGTTGGTATTTTATTCCATTCATCTCCGTAAAGCAAAGAAAGTTATCTGTACAATACAAGAAGAAAGAAGAGACAGAGCGGACATAATTACGATTCTCAAGATTCTCAGAGAACTGGAATGGTGTAAGAGAGACTGAGTGTGTGCGAGGAAGGTTCTGGAAGAGAGAAATCTGAGAAAATTAATGTAATAATTATGTGAATATCTTCGAGTAATCGTCTAGAGTGAGTGAATGGAAAAAGGAAAATTCCCGCATTTAGAAGTAAAACTTTCGAAAAATGTAGATTACCTCAAGAATTGCAAATAAAATTAAGATAGTGCGAAAATTGTAGGTATATCCCCCCCCCTCCGAAAATAAAATAAAAAGTTCAAAAAGTGAATTTAAATGAAATCTGTGATAATTCTTATATTTCCACAAACAAATGTCTTTATTAAAAGTCAGTAAAAGTCGAGAGTTTAGTCGAGAATAAAACAACATTATCTTAAAATATCCAACCCTGAGTAAATAAAATATAATAGCGCTGTAATAAAAATTCCAATTAATGAACGTATCTAAAAAGCAATATAATACACTAATTTACCAGGATCAAACTAATTATTAATAATAATGTTAAGTATACTAGCATCGTGAGGATTATATTATAAACATTAATTTTCATAATAGCCATTATCTTCCCTAATGTTCAAACCGAATGTGAAAAGTTTGTGGAGTCCGGGTCGTTTATATCGACTTTAGTTTAGAAGCAATATGACTTCGCCAGTGTTATTATAAAATGAATTTTAAATTCTTTGAATATAGTCTTGAAAAATAATGTTTAATGATAGGGAAAAGGTTTAGTTGGAGTTTTAACTCGAGCACACTCCCAGGAACCAGAGCACAGTAGCTCTGGTAGTGGTTGATACAGAGACTAACTACACGTCCATAAAATCACAGAAACTATAACAAGGGACACTAGTGGAAGCTGATATACACATTTCCTCTGCAATACACTCATAGAAACCATAACATCTTGATAAGAACTCTCACCGAGTCGTGCTCGTTGAGGAAAACTCTGAGATTACATCTCGGGGAGTACAATTAGTGAATACAACTCAGTGAAAATAACTGAGCACAACTCATTAAGCACAACTTAGTTATTACAGCTCCGTAAAGTTACCTGGTGAGAACTTCTCAGTAGATAAATCTCTGATAAATGTAAACCTTGCCAAGATCATGATAACATTATTAAAGCAAGGAAGATAATAACATAACTTTTACCAGGACTATGATAACATAACTCTTGCTGGACCATAACATATGCTAAGAATGTGATAACATAACTCTTGCCGGGACTAAGCTAAAATAACTCATTCCAGAGCAATTTTGCCAGAATCGTGATAACCTTTCTTAAGAGACCGCCATATTTGTTTCTAAATCAATAAATTGACAAATATGTTACTAAGACAGATTACGGTTTATGGTATTTAATTAAGACAATGTTTTGTTCAGAGACGACGAACGAATGAAGGCAGGTAAGGAGAGAGAGCAGGGAAATGGGGATAGGAAGAAAACGCAGGAGAGAAGTGTCTTTAATAGTAGAGCAGAGTTTCCCTCTTCTAGGTTAAGCCAGCGAGGAGAGTTTGATGGAGAAGATGGTGATAGCAAAAGTCAGGCTGGGGACATCTGGCAAGCACAGGAATTCGGTTTACTGCATTATGTGGAATGTCCCATTCCTGAACTTTTGGTAGGTATGTGAGGTTGGCATTGTTGTCGAGGTCCTCAGGCGATATATTTCACAAAATCTTGGACTTGTCATGGTATGACGTTGTACTGGGCGACAGAGGTGTATTGAACAGTTCCACTGCAGAGTCATGTGTGGCGAATATTGTGTTCGTGTTGGAAGGTGTGGTAAAGAATAGTAATGAAGAATCACACATGTGTAATATCTGGGTATCTTTATTTGTAGACGGTTCGCCATCTAGTGGCTTTATCAATACAATACAAGGACATAACGTGAATAATGTAGAATTATATAACAAATGTGAGGTAATCCGTCCCTCAGGCTTGGAGTCGGTGAAGAGCGCCGGAACTTTGAAGAATCTGAAGTACAGGCACGAAACTGGGCGCGGAAATTCCGGCGTCAGGTGAAGGACGTGCAGCAGATGAAGGCTTTATCACTGGTAGGAGGGATTTCCCAGCGGAAGTAGGTCATACCCCGAGGGATAGGCCAGTATTAAGCAAGAAGGTTGTGGAGATGTTCCCTGTACCATGATTCTATGATGCTGCAGTGTCTGACAAGTTTTGTAACAGTGAAGAGTAGTAGATTTTTCCAGGTGAGGCGAAGAGGTGGGTGTTGTAGTAGTCGATTTCAGTATATTCTTCAGATGTGGTTACTTCTTGGTCTTTCGGAGACGGAGGTAATGCGGAGGACACAGTCTCCATGGCTGCATATTAAATTAGTACACTGAAGTTGGTAAGGAGCGTTGTTAGATTTGGAAAGTGAACACTGAAAGTAGGTGGAACAGCCGGAGCAGTGAAATTTCCTAAACTGAGGGATACTTTTTAGAATGTCTGCAGATAGGAAAATGTCAAGTAACTTGAAATTAGGTAGGCTGTTGAACCGAAAATGTTCGTTGACAGTTGAGGTGAAGGCTCATGGATTTATATCAATTATCATATGAGTGTAGATCATGCAGCTCGGATCTCGGAGAGTGTACCTCTGGGAAATTTGGAAAAGAATTGTTGTAAATAATTAGTTGCTAAGAGAACTGATAGATATTTTAGGTATCAGCTTGCAGTTTGGTGATGTAGGAGTCTTGGTGAGTTGAGTTTTATTCCGGTACAGAAGCTGCTGCTTATTTACAATCTCCTTCCGTAACGAGCACATACACTGAAAGAGTGCGGTGGTCACTCTTGCAGTTGAGGCTGGTCTGTGGAGTACTAGCGGTGTAGCCCTTGCAGATATGTCCTTCGTGTACCCATTCCGAGCAGAACTTATTTTTCCTTTAGAGGACAGTCCTGGCATATTGGGTGTATGAGAAGCAATACTAGTTTGGGGAGATGAAGGGGTATTATTCAGGTTTGATGTTCATAGTGTTGATGTGTAAGTAAGCTGAACTGTGACAGTTTGTAAGAGCTTGAGAAGTCATAGATATGTCTGAGAAAATGATATTGATCAGCAATGAGGAGTTGAGCATATTGATAATTGTGCCGACTGAAGCCCACTCATTCTAGTCAATAAATATTGAGGTAGTTTGTTGATTGGTCAGTGATGTGGTGGTCAAGCCACTTGACGAAAACATTTCTTCATCTTAAGAGCACGAGAAGAATACTTCAAAGTTGTGGTCAGTAAAAGTCTTCATAACTGCTGAGGTAACGACTTAGTCTGTCTTTTCATTACTGAAACAGTCTGCGATAAAGGCATAACTGGAGAACTTAATATGGAGACTGTTCTTGTGGGTGGTAGCCAGGGTCTACTTCGTGGAGTTAGTAGTAGTTCCACGTTAGTGGTGCATCAAGGTGAAGACCACAGAGAGCAGATGTCATGTGATTTCGTGCACAGTAGCGAAGAGACGTGAGATGAAGAGATGGGTGAGTGACGTCCTCTGCAGTAATCTGTTCAGTCAAGTAAAAACTTCGAAGTTTTAAATTGGTTGAGTCACGTTCAGGTCCCTAGAAGTTTCATCCGGGTAAAACTTTTCACAGTCCTCTCAGTGTATCAAGTAGAGGACTGGCAGTGGTGTCAATGGATGCTGTGTCATTTTTAACTAAGTCCTTCCTTTTACGGAAAAAGACACTAACAATGCCTTTTTATTCATCGCAAAACAGAGAACCATATGATTATTTTACCCAGCGCCAGACCGGTTGTCAAAGAACCAGTTAGAAGAAACCAGTTTTTGCTTAGAATCTGCTCTGATTGCAACCACTAGCACTATCACTCAGAAATCAGGTTTATTCATAACTTCTGAAGCATTGGCCAAACTTTTTCTCATAGTCGGCTTTCTGACTCACCAAATTTATAACTTCATACTTTTTACGTAGCTGAGCACATTGCTGCAAGTGACAACACTCACCCATCTCCACTCCTCCCGTCTCTCAGTTACATAAAAGCACTCTTTCTACCCATCTCTGTGAGAAATGAAGCCTCTGAGGTGTCCTGTGGCTCTCTTGGAAGCGCTCTCAGTTCATACACTAAGTGTCCGGGGTTCGATCCCGTTACGGGTGTAAACTTTGGGAATACTGTCCCTGTTCACCTAGCAGTAAGTACGTACCTAGGTGTTAGCGGACTGGTGTGGGTCGCATCCTGAGGTGTGGTAGTATACCTTAGATATGGCTGAACACATCGATTCCAGGTTGAGGGACTGATTACCTCAAACTTCTCTCCTAAAACGTTCTTTTCTGCATAGGACTGAAGAAGCCACTACCTGCTGAAACTTTTTCTCAGCAAAAGATTCATAAATATTGCACAAGTGCGTCATTCTTCAACATAACTCTTGCCAGGACTATGATCAAATAACTCTCCTCTGATCTGTATTATAATTCATTCTTGGATCACGATAGCGCAGCTCTTACCATAAACACTCTTGTGTAACTCTCGCCTGAACCATGATATTATTCTTGTCAGGACTGTGGTAAAATATATCTTGCAGAAACCACGATAAAATTTCTCTTGCCTCGATTGTGTTATCACATTTCCTGCCATGATCTTGATAATTTAACTCTTGCCAGGATTGTGATAACAAAAGATCTACCAAAACCATGATAACATATATTTTTTTCTAGAGCATGATGATACTATTTCTTGATAGTGATAATGTAACTCAGGTTAGGATCATGATAACAAAACTCTTGTGTGGATTATATGAATTTAAGAAGGAACACTGCAGCAAGTCTATTGACTCATACTAGGCAGGTCCTTCTCAAAACCAAACCCAATAACAAAAATATTTGCCCAACCACTTGCAATGCCTTCAAAGGAATATGTTTAATAACTTTAATATCTTACGTACAAGTCCCACCCAAATCCAGTCACTTTTGATCATGTATTTAACCTAAATTTGAAGCTTCCCAAGGTTTTAGCTTCAAGAACCCTATTGGTCAGACTGTTCCTCTCATCGACTACTCCTTTTCCAAATCAATGCTTTCCTATATCCTTTTTCAATTTAAACTGATCCAATTACAATCCATTATTTCGAGTTCTTTCGTGAAAAGATATCCTCAGGACCTTATTTATAACTCTTTTTTATGCCCTTCTTCCATTTATACACTTCAATTATGTCTCTCTCAGTCTTCGTCATACAAGTAAATAGAGTCTTAGGAATTTCTTGTGTAATGGATAAATTTTTCCATTCTTCTCTGACAGTTTTCTAACGAATTTATGTCCATTCTGTAATATGTAGACCAAACTTGGTCTGCATAATCTAATGATGTGTAGAGCTGTAGTATAACTTCTAGACTCTTGTTGTTTATTTTTCTTGATATATCCAGTAATCTATTTGCCTTATAACTTACTCTTAGGTATTGCTGTCTCGGTTTCAGGCTGCTGTTTACCATGACTTCCAAGTCGTTTTTGCATTCTGTATGGCCAAGTTCTATATTATTTAGATTATAATTACTATAGTTATTTACATTCCAGAACTTTGCATTGATAAACGAGACACTTTTGCAACATTTGGGTATCTATATTCTAGAAGAGTTTCGCCACACCGTGGATTCTTTAGTCCAATGGAGAAAATAGTGGATTAAGAGGAGGAGTTGGAGGTAATCAGTCCCTCAGTCATGAGTCAATGTGTTCAGTTCACTGAACTGCATTTGCCACTTTTCAGGCCAGATCATGAGCTTGTCTAAACCTCCTGAAGTAAGGTGGCATCTTCATATGCATCAGCTCTCCTGCTTATTTTTGTATCGTCATCAGATTTGCTCATATTGTTATTCTCTCATCAACGTCATTAATGTATGTTATGAACAACAATGGGTCTAAAACTGATCATTGTGGAACGCCACTTGTGACTGATCCTCACTCAGATTTCACCCCATTCATACAGAATCACTTTTTCCTGTTGGTAAGTCTCTATCCATGACAGGACTGTTCTTTCAGTTCCTTGGACGGCCACTTTCTATAAAATCCAGACAATATTATCGCATTCTTTATCATGGTCATCTGCCTCAAAAGCTTTACTGAAGAGAGCTAGTAAATTATTTAGCCAGGAACGACCCCTCGTGAATCCATGATGAGTATCGTAGATCAAATTATGCTTATCAAGAGGGCTTCTTATAATATCAGCTATAAATGACTAGTAATTTGCCTTCAGTTGAGTTCAGGCTTAATGGGCGGCAGTTTGATGGCAATAATTGGAAACATAAACACATATGCAGTTTAATGTGATCCTTTATTGACAACGTTTCGCCCACACAGTGGGCTTTTTCAAGTCACAAACAGATCTCTGTGACTTGAAAAAGCCCACTGTGTGGGCGAAACGTTGTCAATAAAGGATCACATTAAACTGCATATGTGTTTATGTTTCCATTGTGTCGGTATTTTATACCATTTATTTTCATGGTAATGATTTATCCAATGCTTTAAAAATAGGATTTACATTAGCTATCTTCCACATATCAGACACTACACCTGTTTGAAGAGATATATTAAAAAGGTTAGTTAGTGGTTCACAAAGTTCCATTTTGCACTCCTTATAGTGATAACTTACCCAAGTGTTGCACATGTGTCTTATTGGTTTTGACTGCCATCAATAATATGTTTGCGTGTTTGTATGTAAGATCAGTGGAAGTCTTCGGCAACACTTTTGATACACAAGTGTTTAGCACGACCTACTTTCGATAGTGAGCCACACTCACCTGTGATGTCAACTCCAGCTGCTGCACCTCACTTCTACTCAAATATACGGACTTGCAGCATGCCTCTACATTAGGCTAAGAGACTGACAACCTCTTAGAAAGATAAGAGACTGACGAGTAAAAGACTACTTCTCCAACTGTCTTCAGTGTTATGCTCGTATGAATTCGAATGAAAAAGCCTGCTACGCAGGCGAAACGTTTCAGCAATAAATATACCCAAGTGTTGTATGGCGAATCTGACGAATGTGGACTCCTCACAGTTTGTTAGGTTTATTATAGTATACACAGACGAGAAACTGACTGTAAAGTGATGGTTCTATAGCTGAGACATGTTGACAAATAACTAATAGTAATATAGTACCTTTATTTCCACAAATTCAAGGTATACAGACCATAGCTGACATCAGTGACATACTACTATATAGAAAGCCACTTGTTACGTAGAGCATTTTCGGGCAAATTAGGTAAATTTTGTCCCAGGATGCGACCCACACCAGTCGACTAATACCAAGGTACCCATTCTATTGATGGGTGAACACGGACAACCGGTATAAGGAAACACGCCTTATGTCTTCACCCTCGCCGGGAATCGAGTGGCACATTCAAATATATTTGTTGAGCATTTCAGTCAAGAAATAATCTTATTCAGTATAATGACTAAATTCAGTAATATCAATTAAAAATATCAAAAATTTATTTCTTCTTTTTAAATGTAATTCTAACACAATTACTTCTACAAGGATTTTGATTCCAGTCTCATGTTTCTGTGTGAGAAGTTAAAGTTATCGCTAAATGTGTTAAATTAGAGACAAGGCATTACCTGAATGTCGATATTTTTACAAAAATAAAATCTATTTGCAAAATAAATATCACTATGATTTGACAGTCACTCGATATAATTTACACAAAAATAAACCTCAGCTTTGACTTTCAGTTCATTTGCCACAAATAACTCTCATCATTGAAAGTTACATTAACACGTTGCTTTGAAATATTTAGCTCAAGGACGTGTATAAATACTGTATATCTGCCAAGTATACAACATTCTGTGTTCAATATTTATTTTAATTTAGAGTGCAAGTTCAAAGAACTCTCGGATGGAAAACAATTTTCTCCCGCAACTCGTGTAACGGAGGTAACACTGTAGTGGCAACACCACCATCAAAGTGCAGTGTGAAGCAACGCTGTTTTGTGTGTTTATGTTTCACATTTCTTCACAACGGCGAACTAAAAATTCTTGAATTTCTTTTCTCTTTCGCCTGATAAAATTTATATTTCTGAATTCCTCGTAGAATTTTTTTTTTTTTTTTTTTTTGAGCATTTCTAAAATCGCAAATTCTTGACGATGAAGACAATTTTTTTTTTTAATGCATAGCGACTTTTTTTTATTGTTGGTTAGGCCGCGTGAGTGTTTATTATGCACCATAAATGCCATATTTCTAGTTTCTTAATGAATGAATTGAATAAACTGAAGATTTCCTCACTTCCGGTTGCAGTAGTAAGGCACTTGCAATGTAAGTAAGTTTATTCATGTATACACAAATACAGTTACATAGATTATCATACATAGCAACATATGTGTAGAGAACCTGGGATAACCCAAAAAAGTCAAAGTGACTTATTTAAGCCAGAAATTCATATGAACTGCCCACAACCACAATTAATGTTGCTATGTTTGTAACGTCGGTGGATTCATCGATCAGATATGAGAAATCTACCGAATTCGTTGTAATCAATTGGTTCAGCTTAAAGAGAAGCTAACATATTTATGCGTCTAGAAACCGTAGAATATGATAAAAAATGCACACGGTTTTTACCTCATCGTTCAGTGATTGTATGAACATCACTTGCTTATGCTATTCAGTAACTAAGTGTAAAGAATTTGACTCGAATCTTCAGGAAGGATTGTAGATAAATCCTTTAGGAAAATGAATGAATAAAATAATTTCAAAATAATTATCAAATTGGGAGAAGTAATTATATCTTAAAAATAATAAGTCGTTCATAATAGATAATTCTGACAGACGAAAACAAAGAAAAATGTGGGATATGAAGTTAAAGATAAACAAGAACTAAGAAACATTAATGAATGTTAGACAGTAGTGATATAGTCATGATCCCTAGCAGAATGTATGGACCAGCTGATTATCTGATAGATTATCAGCATTACCCTCCGACGCCATTTAAGAGGCAGCTGAGGGACAGATGATCAAAGAAATGAGACAAGGTGAATCAGCGTACAAGATGTCGGACGTATTCATATGATCTCTTTGATACACATCAGCCGTGAGTGAGAGAGGTTGACTAGAAGTATAAATGCAGTTCTACTCAGGAGTCGTGTCACTTGTGAGACGAGGTACAGGTAGTCAAAAAAGAAATGGTTACAACTGTGACCATAATTTTTAAAGGGATGGACCGGTAAGCCAGCGGAAGGCCTCGGTCAGATAACAAAAAGCTCCAACTGTGCCTAATCATCTGACTAAAACCCGCATCAGGCAACACTTGTCCTGTTTCTTGACGAACTTTACCTAACCTAAAGTACAAGTTTGAGCGAAAAGGCAGTCGAGACTAGGCTAGGAATTAATTACACAAAGTCAATTACAATTTCAATTACTCCAACTTCTTCATCTTATAATTTTATTAAAATTATAAGATGAGAAAAAAAGTAGTACAAAAACAATTACTTGATATTTTGTATTATTATATTAACTTCGGATGCTTGAAATTTTAATATTTCTGTAATAATTGTTAGATGTTGGAAATAATCAGCAAAACATTTTACTTCACATTTTATATTTAAAAATATGTGCTTGATTAATGTACAAGCATTGTGCATTGCTCTGTGCAGTATTTACTATAATCCAAATTGAAAAGAAATATAGTCTGTAGAAGGGGGCCCGATCATATGTAGCATCTTGCCTAGAAGGGGAGCGGCAATAAATGGATGTCTAGGGAAACTGGTGTAAACTACTGGCTAGACAGCTACTGTAAGGAACTTGCAATCCCATTCATTGACAACCGGGATAATTTCTATGGCAAACGTGATATGTATGCAAGGGATGGGGTACATCTCTCTGAGGCGGGGGTCGTAGCATTAGCCAACTCTTTTATATTTTCAAAAATGGAACCAAACCGATAGAGAACATGCGCATGTCATTTGTTACACTAAATCAGATAATGATCTTCGTATCAGACATTGTACATGACTTATCATGGGTGATTCAAACTACTGCAAATAAACCAGGAGTTCTGGAACTCACATGGGGAACCGGAAACGGGGAAAGGTAAATTGACATAGGTGGTCAGGGAAAACTTTGTCAGTATGTTAATTAAGAACCCAATAAGTGACTGACAGGATGAGCTAGTGTCAATAGACCTAGTATTTTGTGCAAGCACATCCCAAAGGTGAAGAAATGTCGGGTAGAGAGTGTGAAAAGTCAGACATTAGAAATGGGAATTTACATATGATGACAGACCTGAATGCAGTGCAGTGAGAAAGGCAAATGAAAGAAATTTCATGGATAAAGATGAAGTACTCCAGTTATACCTAGCACACCTCATAATGAATATCCTTAAGAAATATACTTATTCAGTAGGTGGAGATGTCAGTAATTAAGAGGATCCCAGGCACTGCAGGGTTTTAACGAGCTCCGCTCCGCTCATGCTCTGTTTTAGACAGTTTCTGAACGTTGTCTTTGCGACCATGAGTACTGAAAATCCTGCCTCACTCAGGAAAATTACAGCAAAAGAAAGGAGCACATTTAAGACTTCACCTCCAAGAATCTGCTGTTCCTTTTTAACTATAATCTCGAACGTACCAAGTGATTGTTTTTTTTTTTTGCCTTTTCAAATCGCGAAGAATTGTTTTGTCATTTTGAATCTCGATGAGCTGATCCTCTAGTTTGTTGATTTTGATGGTGGATAAATAGTGAGGTAGGTCCTCGGGGTCAGTGTTGAAGGGGTTACTTACCCAGGTGTATTTCATTACAGTCTCTGGAATAAGTGATCAAACTCTGTGATCAGCTTGGAAATATGTTCCACGAGGATGCTTTTTGGACCTTGATGAGTGAAAATGGTTCATTCTCCAAAAGTGCACTTAATGATGCAGTCTTTCCAGCCTCAACTTCAACTTCAATTGAAAGCTCTTAATTGATCTGAAAGCCTAACCAACCTCTGAACGACAGCTGACATTGAAATGTTCAAAACGTTAATCTCAGTAAAAATATCGGAAAGACAAGCCACTCGCATCAACCATTTTGAATCATAGAAATTTGGTGTCAATGGATGATTCTTTTCAAGCCAAAATATATCATTCCAAGTGAATGATATATTTTGGCAAGCGAACTCATTTTTTTTATTATATTTGGTCCAATTTCAATGAAATTTTTACAGTGATTTAAGCAGTACTTGAAGTCTACACACTGTGTTTGTAGTGACGTTTTACCTTAAAAGAAAGAAAAAAAAAGTATTGCCCTATTCTTTAGGGCATAAAACTCTCCCTTACCGACAAAATTGGTAAGACGTACAATGATGTAACTGACATCAGATGAAAGATAAGGGATAGATAATCTTGCTACCAACCAAGTTTGCACGAAAATGTCAATAGATTGCATAATAAAAAATGTTGAACTATATTTTTTTTTTAAGATTTTTGGGGAGAAAAATAAAAGCAAAGCGTTAAAATTTATTGCATATCCCCTATACATGCTAGTAGAACCATCATTACTCAGTAACGTGTGCAAAAATCATGACACTCCTGTAAATAGTTTTCACCAAAAATGGAAAATAATGTCAATAACTTATTCATGAGTTATATATTATATTTCCTATAAAACTCTATGGTCACAGCTTGCCACATTTCAGTATGTTGCACACCTCAACGCATGTTGACAGCCCACAAGCAACTGAGCTGTTATCGCTCCCTTCACTTGAATGGAGTCCTCAGAGAAGTTCCAGTGTAGTGTATTTAAAATGAAACGATAATAAAAATCGTGATTTTTCGAGGAAAAAAAACAACAAATTGCCATCATGTCGTTTTGATAGCAAGAACAAAAAAAAAATACATTTTTTGGAAAACATACTTGGAAATATGATAGAAACAAGCTAATTACATCAACATGTTGCCAGAATTATGTACTATTTTTCGGTAAGAAAACATTTTTTGCATAATTTTTCCTTACATTGAAATGTTCAAAATGTTAATATCAGTAAGAATATCGGCAAGACAAGCCATTCACATCATCGATTTTAAATCTTAGAAATTTGGAGACAATGGATGATTCTTTTCAAGCAAAAATATATCAGTTTCGTTCTGCATTTCAAGCAATCACTTGAAGGCCTTTAATTGTGACAGCCAGCTAACTTCAGAGAGATACAACAGACGCACATGTTCAGAGCCGAGAGATACAACAGACGCACATGTTCAGAGCCAAGAGATACAACAGATGCACATGTTCAGAGCCAAAATCAGAACACATCGGAGTGAAGATCCTGGAGTTAAGAGCCCTAGCATTAATGAAATTAACGACCTGAATGGCCTGCAAGCTCAGAGAAGCAAGATTTTCATGGTTTAGGAGACAGCGAACAATCAGTACACGGTGGATTTTAATTTTTTACTCTAGAAGAGAACTCCTAAATGTGCTCCTAACATTGCTGATGCACATGATGGCAGACACTAAAACAGTCATTCCACTGAAGTTTTCTTCCATGAAAAATAATTCTACAATCTTGAAAATATCTTCAGTTATAGTAGTAGTAATGACCAATCGGAACAGAAAATTCCTCAGCCATATATTCTGGATCTTGATACCGTATGTAAGCCATGAGTTAGGCATCATCGATAACATCTGTAGACTAGTGCGGCTCTAGACTAAACTATCCACATATTTTAATAGCTGCAGTCACCTGGTATTTTATATCACACGGCTTGCTTTTAATGCGTTGATTGTATCATTTAACAGAGGTATCGGTTCAATTTTCTTTGCAGTTTCACTTCTACAAACTCTCTGCACCATTTCGAAGGCTGAAGGTTTTACCAATACCTCACCAATAGTGACCGGCTTCTTTACTCTTGCAATCCTCCAAGCTACGAGGTATGAAGCAAGTGTTGCTTCTCACACGGAGTAAACATCTATGTTGGTGGAGCATTCAGTTTGTCGTTACAGTTTTTGATCTCTGCGTTCAAAGAAACTCCATTCTCTGTTCACAAGTGCACTGTACTTTCCTTCTAAGTGCCTTCTAAGCTTCCTCTGCCTGAATGACTCATTGTTTAAGATTCCCCAACATATAATACACTGTGTTTAAGTCCGCCATGTTGAGTGATGTGTTGGAAGCTAAGAGTATGATTCTCCTTGTACTGACTTGTAGCTATAATATCTAAATATGAAGTAATCATCTTGAAAAGACAACGGAAACAGGTGCTTAATACTAGTTATAAAATGAAACAGGAAGTAGTAGTAGTAGTAGTAGTAGTAATAATAACAATAATACTCATAACGAAATTTTAGTTCCCTAGAGAGCGTGTTTTGGGTGGCCACTCTCGAGTTATAAACAACTGCACTAGATCATGACAACCGAGTAAACGTAAACTTCATAATTTAAAGCTGTTGATAATACTGTAGGAAGAGTGGTGTTATAGCGAGCCTGGCTGTAGCACCTCACTCCTCCACCTCCACCTCCTTCCATGAGGCTGGGTCACCTTTAAGTGGTGGGGAGGAGTCTGTGGACTGTGCTTGAGAAACTACTGTCTCCTTAACACCAGTCATTGACGTGACAAATATTTTCTTTGATTTTAATAAGAGCATCTTCTCACTTCTTTTAATTTTAGCTCTGTATGGACAACGACATTTACGGCATTTTTTTATGAAGGAAAAAACATTTGTATTCCACAATGTCATGTAAATATTACCGTCAATTAGGCGGCTAAAAATGACAAGGAAAAAACTTTAAGGGGCTGTTTAGAATTGGCGGTTTATTGAAGATTTTGCGAGAGTGTCAAATGAATACTGTGTTTGATATAAATCTTTCTACAGTACTTGGTTATGTTTAGCATTTAGTTTCTAGCAATGTAGCTCATTATTCAGCTCAATGTTCTTGAAGGCTCACTCATTTATAAAATCACTGTCGACACAAATAATTCCTCTCTGCAAACGAGGCATTTCTAAATATATTGGTACTAAATGTCTTCTCAAAACGATAATTTATGTAAAATATTTACAACATACTTTTGGTGCAAAGCTGATAGAACGTATTGCTGGAAACACATCAGCGCTTTTCTGAAGTGAAAGTGTATTCTATGTTATTCATTCGGTTTACAAAGCCCATATCAGCTACACCCCTTCCGTGATAGACTTCATCCTATCAGCCTGTGCGACTTCCTGCCTTAGTTCTAGAGTTAGTTATGCCGTCGTTAGTGTCTTGCCAGCGTGTTAACCTCTCTGAGGGAAGGCGAGCCAGGCAGTGAGCCAGAGAATATGTTGGCAGTTGTATCCACTTTGCTGGTAGGTGTGAGTGTTACGTTTACTACCACTGCTCCAGCTCTTCTTGCAGTTCCTGCTCCTCTTGCTTTTTTTTCACTCCTACTGACTCTGCAATTTCTGCTGCTGGTGCTACTTGTGCTACTGCTGACGCTTCTACTCCTTTGCATTTTGGGAATTGGTGCTGCTGGTGTTGTTTATCCCGTTAGTAATGTATGTTTTGAGGACCGCAGCTGCTGCAGTTGTCTTTCTCTAGCTGCTTATATAGTTATTACTGCTGTTCTAGACGCTGCTGCTCTTAATTTTGCTGATGTTACTACTTCTGTTGCTGTTTTTATTTCTTGTATTGCTGCCGGGTGTGCTGATTTGCTAATGTTGTTGTTGATTTTGCTGTTATTCATCGTGCAGCTGAGGCTTCTCTGATATCTCCCGCAACTGCTCATGTTGTTGCTGGTGTGAATCTTGTTGTTGCTGGTACGACTCTTGTTGAAAGTAAAGACACATGTGCAACATCCCGCCTATAAGTGACTGTGCTCTCGCCTGCTACCCGTCCCTACCTACCTGACGCGTATATAAGCGCCAGCCTCCTTGTCTATGTTCCAGAATCTCGACAAATACGGTGCTCTTCACACCAACTCCAGATTACTTCATCTTTTGTATATAGTTCTGCTGTCTTCAAGTTTTATCCCAGAATTTCTATTGATAAATTCACTCGATGGCGAAAGGTTTACAATAAAGAAATCCAGATGTTGCACATGTGTCTTAACTTTCATCTTGTTAGTATTGTATACCTTTCTTGCATGACTCTTGTTGCTGGTGTGATTCTTGTTGTTACTGGTGTGATTCTTGTTGTTACTGGTGTGATTCTTGTTGTTACTGGTGTGATTCTTGTTGTTACTGGTGTGATTCTTGTTGTCACTGGTGTGATTCTTGTTGTTACTGGTGTGATTCTTGTTGTTACTGGTGTGATTCTTGTTGTTACTGGTGTGATTCTTGTTGTCACTGGTGTGATTCTTGTTGTTACTGGTGTGATTCTTGTTGTTACTTGTGTGATTCTTGTTGTTACTGGTGTGATTCTTGTTGTTGCTGTGTGATTCTTGCTGTTAACTGGTGTGATTCTTGTTGTTACTGGTGTGATTCTTGTTGTTGCTGGTGTGATTCTTGCTGTTACTGGTGTGATTCTTGTTGTTGCTGGTGTGATTCTTGCTGTTACTGGTGTGATTCTTGTTGTTACTGGTGTGATTCTTGTTGTTGCTGGTGTGATTCTTGCTGTTACTGGTGTGATTCTTGTTGTTACTGGTGTGATTCTTGTTGTTGCTGGTGTGATTCTTGTTGTTACTGGTGTGATTCTTGTTGTTACTGGTGTGATTCTTGTTGTTACTGGTGTGATTCTTGTTGTTGCTGGTGTGATTCTTGTTGTTTCTGGTGTGATTCTTGTTGTTACTGGTGAGATTCTTGTTGTTACTGGTGTGATTCTTGTTGTTGCTGGTGTGATTCTTGTTGTTACTGGTGTGATTCTTGTTGTCACTGGTGTGATTCTTGTTACTGGTGAGATTCTTGTTGTTACTGGTGAGATTCTTGTTGTTACTGGTGTGATTCTTGTTGTTACTGGTGTGATTCTTGTTGTTGCTGGTGTGATTCTTGTTGTTGCTGGTGTGATTCTTATTGTTACTGGTGTAATTCTTGTTGTTACTGGTGTGATTCTTGTTGTTGCTGGTGTGATTCTTGTTGTTGCTGGTGTGATTCTTATTATTACTGGTGTGATTCTTGTTGTTGTTGGTGTGATTCTTGTTGTTACTGGTGTGATTCTTGTTTTTTGCTGGTGTGATTCTTATTGTTTACTGGTGTGATTCTTGTTGTTACTGGTGTGATTCTTGTTGTTGCTGGTGTGATTCTTGTTGTTGATGGTGTGATTCTTATTGTTACTGGTGTGATTCTTGTTGTTACTGGTGTGATTCTTGTTGTTACTGGTGTGATTCTTGTTGTTGCTGGTGTGATTCTTGTTGTTGCTGGTGTGATTCTTATTGTTACTGGTGTAATTCTTGTTGTTACTGGTGTGTTTCTTGTTGTTGCTGGTGTGATTCTTGTTGTTGCTGGTGTGATTCTTATTATTACTGGTGTGATTCTTGTTGTTGTTGGTGTGATTCTTGTTGTTACTGTGTGATTCTTGTTGTTGCTGGTGTGATTCTTATTGTTACTGGTGTGATTCTTGTTGTTACTGGTGTGATTCTTGTTGTTGCTGGTGTGATTCTTGTTGTTGATGGTGTGATTCTTATTGTTACTGGTGTGATTCTTGTTGTTACTGGTGTGATTCTTGTTGTTACTGGTGTGATTCTTGTTGTTGCTGGCGTGATTCTTGTTGTTGCTGGTGTGATTCTTATTGTTACTGGTGTGATTCTTGTTGTTGCTGGTGTGATTCTTATTATTACTGGTGTGATTCTTGCTGTTGCTGGTGTGATTCTTATTGTTACTGGTGTGATTCTTGTTGTTGCTGGTGTGATTCTTGTTATTACTGGTGTGATTCTTGTTTTGCTGGTGTGATTCTTGTTATTACTGGTGTGATTCTTATTGTTACTGGTGTGATTTTTATTGTTACTGGTGTGATTCTTATTGTTACTGGTGTGATTCTTGTTGTTGCTGGTGTGATTCTTGTTGTTACTGGTGTGGATTCTTGTTGTTGCTGGTGTGATTCTTGTTGTTGCTGGTGTGATTCTTATTGTTGCTGGTGTGATTCTTGTTGTTACTGGTGTGATTCTTGTTGTTGCTGGTGTGATTCTTGTTGTTGCTGGTGTGATTCTTATTGTTACTGGTGTGATTCTTGTTGTGGCTGGTATGATTCTTGTTGTTACTGGTGTGATTCTTGTTGCTGGTGTGATTCTTATTGTTACTGGTGTGATTCTTGTTGTTACTGGTGTGATTCTTGTTGTTGCTGGTGTGATTCTTATTGTTACTGGTGTGATTCTTGTTGTTACTGGTGTGTTTTCTTGTTGTTGCTGGTGTGATTCTTGTTGTTGCTGGTGTGATTCTTATTGTTACTGGTGTGATTCTTGTTGTTGCTGGTGTGATTCTTGTTGTTACTGGTGTGATTCTTGTTGTTGCTGGTGTGATTCTTGCTGTTACTGGTGTGATTCTTGTTGTTGCGGGTGTTATTCTTGTTGTTGCTGGTGTGATTCTTATTGTTACTGGTGTGATTCTTATTGTTACTGGTGTGATTCTTGTTACTGGTGTGATTCTTGTTGTTACTGGTGAGATTCTTCTTGTTGCTGGTGTATTCTTGGTGTTGCTGGTGTGATTCTTGTTGTTGCTGGTGTGATTCTTGTTGCTGGTGTGATTCTTGTTGTTACTGGTGTGATTCTTGTTGCTGGTGTGATTCTTGTTGTTACTGGTGAGATTCTTGTTGTTGCTGGTGTGATTCTTGTTGTTACTGGTGAGATTCTTGATGTTGCTGGTGTGATTCTTGTTGTTACTGGTGTGATTCTTGTTGTTGCTCGTGTGATTTTTTTTGTTGCTGGTGTGATTCTTGTTGTTGCTGGTGTGATTCTTGTTGCTACTGGTGTGATTCTTGTTGTTACTGGTGTGATTCTTGTTGTTACTGGTGTGATTGTTGTTGTTACTGGTGTGATTCTTGTTGTTGCTGGTGTGATTCTTGTTGTTACTTGTGTGATTCTTGTTGTTGTGTGATTCTTGTTGTTACTGGTGAGATTCTTGTTGTTGCTGGTGTGATTCTTGTTGTTACTGGTGTGATTCTTGTTGTTGCTGGTGTGATTCTTGTTACTGGTGTGATTCTTGTTGTTACTGGTGAGATTCTTGTTATTACTGGTGTGATTCTTGTTGTTACTGGTGTGATTCTTGTTGTTACTGGTGTGATTCTTGTTATTACTGGTGTGATTCTTGTTGTTACTGGTGTGATTCTTGTTGTTACTGGTGTGATTCTTGTTGTTACTGGTGTGATTCTTGTTATTACTGTTGTGATTCTTGTTGTTACTGGTGTGATTCTTGTTGTTGCTGGTGTGATTCTTGTTGTTGCTGGTGTGATTCTTGTTGTTACTGGTGTGATTCTTGTTGTTGCTGGTGTGATTCTTGTTACTGGTGTGATTCTTGTTGTTACTGGTGTGATTCTTGTTGTTGCTGGTGTGATTCTTGTTGCTACTGGTGTGATTCTTGTTGTCACTGGTGTGATTCTTGTTGTTGCTGGTGTGACTCTAGTGGTTGCTGGTGTGACTCATGTTGTTTCTGGTGTGACTCTTGTGGTTGCTGGTGTGACTCTTGTTGTTGCTGGTGTGACTCAAGTGGTTGCTGGTGTGACTCTTGTGGTTGCTGGTGTGACTCTAGTGGTTGCTGATGTGACTCTTGTTGTTGCTGGTGTGACTCTTGTGGTTGCTGGTGTGACTCTAGTGGTTGCTGGTATGACTCTAGTGGTTGCTGGTGTGACTCTTGTTGCTACTGGTGTGACACTCGTTGCTACGGTTCGATTCTCGTTGCTACGGTTCGATTCTCGTTGCTACGGTTCGACTCTCGTTGCTACGGTGTGACTCTCATTGCTACGGTGCGACTCGTTGCTACGGTGCGACTCACGTTGCTTCTGGTGTGTGTCGATGAACCAATACGCACACTATTACATACATAGATAGCAATAAGCACTCTATTACGTGTACAGGTAGCAGTTCATGGCCTGATGCACCTGGCCGTAAACATATTCAGCGATATGGTGATCAGCAGTGCAAGACAGTGGCAAGACAAACAACAAGGGTACATTTCTTTGCCTATGTATTCTTTCACCACTTATTCACAATATTTACAATGGAAAAGTTTGATTAGTAATAAAATAATGAGAGAGAACCGTGAACCTCTCAAAGCAACGAATGGATTTAACCAGAGTGGGCAAAAGACTGCCTCCCCAGCCAGGCAGACAGGGAAGACGTCACCCTGGATGGGGTAGCGTTCTTTCACCTGTTTGTTGGATTGAACCTGACAATAAATACAGCAGTGGGGCCCCAGAACTGCTATATTCTGAATTGTCAGTTCCCTGGTGGAGAAGGCTTGCCAATGGTTGTGTGACGCATTAAGTGTAACATACTCAGCCACGACACACACACTTAGCGAGTTGATTCACCTGTATCAGTCTATAAGAAGCTGCCGGGTAAGCTCATGCAAGAGGTGAGGTGACACGTGTGCATCAAATAATGAAATCTCATTAAGGAAGGGTGACTCGAAAAGAATACCTTCACCATTACTCACTCCATCACTGTCTTACTAGAGGCATGTCTACACTACCTGGAGTTTACCTGGAGAGAGTTTCGGGGGTCATCGCCCCCGCGGCTCGGTCTGAGACAAGGCCTCATGATGGATCAGGGTCTGACCAACCAGGCAGTCACTGCTGGCTGCACGCAAACTGATATACGAACCACAACCCGGTTGGTCAGGTACTGACATTAGGTGCCTGTCCAGTGCCTTTTTGAAGACAGCCAGGGGTCTATTGGTAATCCCCCTTATGTATACTGGGAGGCAGTTGAACAGTCTGGGGCCCCAGACTCTTATTGTGTTGCCTCTCAGTGTACTCGTGGCGCCCCTGCTTTTCATCGGGGAAATGTTGCATCTCCTGCCGAGTCTTTAGCTTTCAAGGGAGTGATATTCGTGTGCAGGTTTGGTACTACAGTTAAACTGCACATATCAACAGCCCTCCTTCAGAGCACAAGCATTATACTCCCACCTCCAGGATTCAAGTCCAGCTAACCAGTTTCCTTGAATCCCTTCATAAATGTTACTTTGCTCACACTCTAGCAGCAGGTAAAGTTATAAAGAAAACTTTTGTATTCACTCACGCATGCTTGCTGGAAGTCCAAGCCCCTCGCATACAAAACCTCATTTCCTTGGCCGACCCCAAACTTGCATTCCTTCCACCGCAGATTTATACGCTTTCCAAGTTATTCTGTTTTGTTCCATTTTCTCTAAATGTCCAAACCACTTAATACTTTTAGTAACCCAGCACCGCCTCCTAAATTATACACTACGGATTCTTTGCATTATATTAACACCGTACGTTGCCCTCAGACACAACATCTCCACTGCCTCCAACCTTCTGCTTATTTCAACATTCACCACCCATGCTTCACACTCCTTGTAGGAGTGTTGGTATAAGTATATTCTCACACACTCCCTTCATTGCTTCCATGGATAATGTTCTTTGCCGCAGCCTCCACAGGGTATAGTGTAAACCCCTGCTTTGACTTGTTCATGGTGCATAGATTTTCTCTTGGTTAGATCCTAGGAGGCTGCGACAGGATTTATGTAGGTGAAACAGCAAGAAACCTCGAAACCCGCTTCAATGAACATATCTATGCATGTAGGAACGGTAACTTGAACAACGCCTGTGTACATCACCGAAATTCCACCAGTCATCTCATGAAACTCAGGGACGCCCAATTAGTAATCAAAGAAAATAATTTCCGCAGACACAAGTGCCTTGAATCATCACTAATTGCTGAAGTCTTAGCAAGAATCCTGAAAATTGTAAACCCTGCCATCACATAGTCTCTCCAGGTAATACTACAGAAAGCACATTACAGAAGATGAACACTGAAACAGACCTTCTCTATCCAGCCGCCAATAGAAATATTTGTCTAACCTATTTTTATGCTACTCAAGTATTAGCTTTTATATCCTTTTACTCATGTGCAAGTTAATTGTTCTACCACATTGTATCACTATTACTACTACAACTTATATCACTGCTACTGCTACTACTACCACTAGTATTGGACCTCACTCTAAGCCTATATATACCCTCTGTGTCCATGTTCTGTTTGTAACGGCTTGACAAAGCTCCTGGAGAGCGAAACGTTGCCACAACAAAATGTCACATTAGTTGCACTTGTTACAATTTACTTTACAAAGCTCAAAGCTCTCCATTATCGATTTCACCTAGCACCCCAAACTTACCTATCTAACCTCTCTAACCATTTCTCCCACTTCAGCATTTAGGTCCCTTACCACAATTACTCTTTTACTTGGTTCAAAAGTTTCTAAACATTCTCTTAATATCTCCCATAACCTTTCACTCTCTCCTCTACACTCTTCTCCAGGTTGATACACACTTATTGTAACCCACTTTTCACATCCGATCTATCTTAATCCACATAATCCATGAATTTCTACATTCATATTCCTCTTCCTCCTTCCATAACTGATCCTACAACATTTTTGCTACCCCTTCCTTAGCTCTAACTTTGCCAAATACTCCTGACTTAAACCTGTTTATTTCTCCCGACTAAAACTCCCCTCACCCTTCAGCTTTGTTTCGCTTAGAGCTACGACATCCAACTTCTTTTCATTCAGACCAATTGAGATCATCTTTATCTGTACTACTTCAAACATCCCATCTTCACAAAGTTTTTCTTCTTGTTTTTAGTAATTTAAACGGGAGAAGGGGGTTACTAGCCGCTTGCTCCCTGCATTTTAATCGCTTCTTAGGACAGGAATGGTTTTTAAAGGAAAATAGAAAGAAATTCAGATGGGAGTGTATATATACACGCGTATGTGTATGTGCAGTGTAGCTAAGTGAAAGTAGAAGTTGCAAGACGTTCCTGTTTTCTCGCACGTTTTAGAGACAGAAACAAGACACCAGCATTCCTTCCAATTGCAGGTTTCAGTTTCACACTCCCAGGGCAGGAGGGTTTAGTACCTCCCTGGCGTGGTTGTTGTCTACAAAGCACTACCACGGGATTGAAAGTACCTCCCCTGGGGGGTGCTGTCTACCAACCTGCTAACACAGGACGGTAGTACCCCCCCTGGGGGGTTTGCTGTCTACCAACCTACTACCACAGGACGTGTAGTACCTCCCTGGGCGGTTGCTGTCTACCAACCTGCTAACACAGGACGGTAGTACCTCCCTGGGCGGTTGCTGTCTACCAACCTACTACCACAGGACGGTAGTACCTCCCTGGGCGGTTGCTGTCTACCAACCTGCTAACACAGGACGGTAGTACCTCCCTGGGTGGTTGTTGTCTACCAACCTACTTCCACAGGATGGTAGTAAGAGTGGTTGCTGTCTACCAACCTTCTACCACAGGATGGTAGTAAGAGTGGTTGCTGTCTACCAACCTACTACCACAGGATGGTAGTAAGAGTGGTTGCTGTCTACCAACCTACTACCACAGGATGGTAGTACCTCCCTGGGTGGTTGCTGACTACCAACCTACTACCACAGGACGGTAGTACCTCCCTGGGCGGTTGCTGTCTACCAGCCTACTACCACAGGACGGTAGTACCTCCCTGGGGGTTGCTGTCTCCCAAACCCTTTACTACCACAGGACGGTAGAAACCTCCCTGGGGGGGTTGCTGTCTACCAACCTACTACCACAGGACGGTAGTACCTCCCTGGGCGGTTGCTGTCTACCAACCTGTTAACACAGGACGGTAGTACCTCCCTGGGTGGTTGTTGTCTACCAACCTACTACCACAGGATGGTAGTAAGAGTGGTTGCTGTCTACCAACCTACTACCACAGGATGGTAGTAAGAGTGGTTGCTGTCTACCAACCTACTACCACAGGTTTGGATGAAGGGTTGGTTGCTGTCTACCAACCTACTACCACAAGTGGTAGTAAGAGTGGTTGTGTCTACCAACCTACCCCACACGGGAAATGGTAGTAAGAGTGGTTGCTGTCTACCCAACCTACACCACAGGATGGTAGTAAGAGTGGTTGCTGTCTACCAACCTACTACCACAGGATGGTAGTAAGAGTGGTTGCTGTCTACCAACCTACTACCACAGGATGGTAGTAAGAGTGGTTGCTGTCTACCAACCTACTACCACAGGATGGTAGTAAGAGTGGTTGCTGTCTACCAACCTACTACCGCAGGATGGTAGTAAGGTGGTTGCTGCTACCAACCAACTACCACAGGATGGTAGTAAGAGTGGTTGCTGTCTACCAACCTACTACCACAGGATGGTAGTAAGAGTGGTTGCTGTCTACCAACCTACTACCACAGGAGGGAGTAGTAAGGGGTGGTTCTGTCTACCAACCTACTACCGCGGGATGGTAGTCAAGAGTGGTTGCTGTCTACCAACCTACTACCACAGGATGGTAGTAAAGAGGTTGCTGTCTACCAACCTACTACCGCAGGAGGGGTATAAGAGTGGTTGTTTGTCTACCAACCTACTACCACAGGATGGTAGTAAGAGTGGTTGCTGTCTACCAACCTACTACCACAGGATGGTAGTAAGAGTGGTTGCTGTCTACCAACCTACTACCGCAGGATGGTAGTAAGAGTGGTTGATGTCTACCAACCTACTACCACAGAATGGTAGAAAGAGTGGTTGCTGTCTACCAACCTATTACCAGCCAACAGTAACAGTCTATTATATATTCTCATCCGTTCTACACCTACACACATTCAAACACCGCAGCTCAATAAGTTTTTACTTTCACGCTTGACTTATTTATACAGGAGAAGGGATTACTAGCCTCTCGTTGTTTATAAACTGGTAGATAAATTGATTCCAATTTGACAATTTATAAAGCCATTACTTGGAATAGTTGTCTTTAACCCGGGATTTCTTAAAACCAGTAGGTGATGCCTCTCAGTTACTTTTATCCTGTTATAATGAACTAAAGTATTCAAAGCCTCTTCTCAAAGCCACTAAGTGACATGTTAAACAGTGTCTGAATAAGACTGAAGTTTGAGTGTTTAAGCCACTTTGTCACAACGTTCCAGTTAAGCCACCACCTGGCTTAGTTCTGATGAATTTATACGTTAAGTTGATAAATTGTGTTGATACAGTAAAATTTTGCTGGTAAGTTGTTTTGACAAGTTAACATATTGTTTTGATGCACTGATACACTGTGCTGGTGCACTGATACACTGTGCTGGTGCACTGATACACTGTGCTGGTGCACTGATACACTGTGCTGGTGCACTGATACACTGTGCTGGTGCACTGATACACTGTGCTGGTGCACTGATACACTGTGCTGGTGCACTGATACACTGTGCTGGTGCACTGATACACTGTGCTGGTGCACTGATACACTGTGTTGGTGCACTGATACACTGTGCTGGTGCACTGATACACTGTGCTGATGCACTGATACACTGTGCTGATGCACTGATACACTGTGCGTGTGCACTGATACACTGTGTGGGGCACTGATACACTGTGTGGTCACTGATACACTGTGCTGATGCACTGATACACTGTGCGGGTGCACTGATACACTGTGCTGGTGCACTGATACACTGTGCTGGTGCACTGATACACTGTGCTGGTGCACTGATACACTGTGCTGGTGCACTGATACACTGTGCGATGCACGATACGCTGTGCTGGTGCACTGATACACTGTGCGGTGCACTGATACACTGGTCTGATGCACTGATACACTGTGGGTTTGGTTTCACTGATACACTGTGCGATGCACTGATAAAGCTGTGCTGGTGCACTGAACACTGTGCTGGTGCACTGATACACTGTGCTGATGCACTGATACACTGTGCTGATGCACTGATACACTGTGCTGGTGCACTGATACACTGTGCTGATGCACTGACACACTGTGCTGATGCACTGATACACTGTGCTGGTGCACTGATACACTGTGCTGGTGCACTGATACACTGTGCTGGTGCACTGATACCCCTGGCTGATGCATTGATACACTGTGCTGGTGCACTGATACACTGTGCTGGTGCACTGATACACTGTGGTGGTGCACTGATACACTGTGCTGGTGCATTGATACACTGTGCTGGTGCACTGATACACTGTGCTGGTGCACTGATATCACGTGCTGGTGCACTGATACACTGTGCTGGTGCACTGATACACTGTGCTAGTGCACTGATACACTGTGCTGGTGCACTGATACACTGTGCTGGTGCACTGATACACTGTAGTGATGCACTGATACACTGTTCTGATGCACTGATACACTGTGCTGGTGCACTGATACACTGTGCTGGTGCCCTGATACACTCTGCGGGTGCACTGATACACTGTGCTGGTGCACTGATACACTGTGCTGGTGCACTGATACACTGTGCTGGTGCACTGATACACTGTGCTGGTGCACTGATACACTGTGCTGGTGCACTGATATACTGTGCTGGTGCACTGATATACTGTGCTGGTGCACTGAAAATACTGTACTGGTGCACTGATACACTGTGGTTTGGGGCACTGATACACGTGCTGGTGCATTTTATACACGTGCTGGTGCACTGATACACTGTGCTGGTGCACTGATACACTGTGCTGGTGCACTGATATACTGTGCTGGTGCACTGATATACTGTGCTGGTGCACTGATATACTGTACTGGTGCACTGATACACTGTGTTGGTGCACTGATACACTGTGCTGGTGCATTGATACACTGTGCTGGTGCACTGATACACTGTGCTGGTGCACTGATGCACTGTGCAATGCACTGATACACTGTGTGGTGCACTGATACACTGTGCTGGTGCCTGATACACGTAGTGATGCACTGATCACTGTTTCTGATGCACTGATACACGTGCTGGGCACTGATACACTGTGGGTGGTGGCCCCGATACACTCTGCGGGTGCACTGATACACTGTGCTGGTGCACTGATACACTGTGCTGGGTGCACTGAACACTGTGCGGTGCACTGATACACTGTGCTGGGGCACTGATACACTGTGCTGGTGCACGATACACTGTGCTAGTGCACTGATAAAACTGTGGGTGGGGCACTGATACACTGTCTGGTGCACTGAACACTGTGGTGGTGCACTGATACACTGTGGTGGTGCCCTGATACACTGTGCTGGTGCACTGATACACTGTGCTGGGGCACGATACACGTGCTGGTGCACTGATATACTGTGCTGGTGCACTGATATACTGGCTGGTGCACTGATATACTGTGCTGGTGCCTGATATACTGTTTCTGGTGCACTGATACTTGTGCTGGTGCACCATATCTGTGCTGGTGCACTGATATATTTTGCTGGTGCACTGATATATTGTGCTGGTGCACTGATACACTGTGCTGTGCACTGATACACTGGGGCTGGTTCACTGTACACTGTGCTGTGCACTGATATACTTGCTGGGCACTGATATACTGTGCCGGTGCACTGATATACTGTGCAGTTGCACTGATATACTGTGCTGGTGCACTGATACACTGTGAGGTGCACTGATACACTTGCTGGTGCATTGATACACTGTGCTGGTGCACTGATACACTGTGCTGGTGCACTGATGCACTGTGCTAGTGCACTGATACACTGTGTTGGTGCACTGATACACTGTGCTGGTGCATTGATACACTGTGGTGATGCACTGATACACTGTTCTGATGCACTGATACACTGTGCTGGTGCATTGATACACTGTGCTGGTGCACTGATACACTGTGCTGGTGCACTGATACACTGTGCTGGTGCACTGATACACTGTGCTGGTGCACTGATACACTGTGCTGGTGCACGGATATACTGTGCTGGTGCACTGATATACTGTGCTGGTGCACTGATATACTGTGCTGGTGCACTGATACACTGTGCTGGTGCACTGATACACTGTGCTGGTGCATTGATACACTGTGCTGGTGCACTGATACACTGTGCTGGTGCACTGATGCAAATGTGCTAAATGCACGATACACTGTTGCTGGTGCACTGATACACTGTGCTGGTGCACTGATAAAACTGTTTGTGATGCACTGATTTCACTGTTTGATGCACTGATACACTGTGCTGGTGCACTGATACACTGTGCTGGTGCCCTGATACACTCTGCGGGTGCACTGATACACTGTGCTGGTGCACTGATACACTGTGCTGGTGCATGATACACGTGGGTGGTGCACTGATACACTGTGCTGGTGCACTGAATAAAACTGTGCTGGTGCACTGATACACTGTGCTTTGGGGCACTGATACACTGCTGGTGCACTGATACACTGTGCTGGTGCACGTATACACTGTGCTTTGGGGCACTGATACACTGTGGGGGTGCCTTGAACACTGTGCTGGTGCACTGATACACTGTGCTGGTGCACTGATACACTGTGCTGGTGCACTGATATACTGTGCTGGTGCACTGATATACTGTGCTGGTGCACTGATATACTGTGCTGGTGCACTGATACATTGTGCTGGTGCACTGATATACTGTGCTGGTGCACTGATATATTGTGCTGGTGCACTGATATATTGTGCTGGTGCACTGATACACTGTGCTGGTGCACTGATACACTGTGCTGGTGCACTGATACACTGTGCTGGTGCACTGATATACTGTGCTGGTGCACTGATATACTGTGCTGGTGCACTGATATACTGTGCAGGTGCACTGATATACTGTGCTGGTGCACTGATACACTGTGCTGGTGCACTGATACACTGTGCTGGTGCATTGATACACTGTGCTGGTGCACTGATACACTGTGCTGGTGCACTGATGCACTGTGCTAGTGCACTGATACACTGTGTTGGTGCACTGATACACTGTGCTGGTGCATTGATACACTGTGGTGATGCACTGATACACTGTTCTGATGCACTGATACACTGTGCTGGTGCATTGATACACTGTGCTGGTGCACTGATACACTGTGCTGGTGCACTGATACACTGTGCTGGTGCACTGATACACTGTGCTTTGGGGCACTGATACACTGTGGTGGTGCCCCTGATATACTGGGCTGGTGCACTGATATACTGTGCTGGTGCACTGATATACTTTTGCTGGTGCACTGATACACTGTGCTGGTGCACTGATACAAATGTGCTGGTGCATTGATACACTGTGCTGGTTTCACTGATACACTGTGTTTGGTGCACTGATACACTGTGCTGGTGCATTGATACACTGTGGTGATGCACTGATACACTGTTTCTGATGCACTGATTTCACTGTTTCTGGTGCATTTTATCACTGTGGGGGTGCACTGTACACCTGTCTGGTGCACTGATACACTGTGCTGGTTGCACTGATACACTGTGCTGGTGCACTGGGTACACTTTTGCTGGTGCACTGATATCTGTGCTGGTGCACTGATATAACTGTGCTGGTGCAACTGATATACTGTGCAGGTGCACTGATACACTGTGCTGGGCACTGTACACTGTGCTGGTGCATTGATACACTTGCCTGGTGCACTGATACACTGGGCTGGTGCACTGATGCACTGTGCTAGTGCACTGATACACTGTGCTGGTGCACTGATACACTGTGCTGGTGCACTGATACACTGTAGTGATGCACTGATACACTGTTCTGATGCACTGATACACTGTGCTGGTGCACTGATACACTGTGCTGGTGCCCTGATACACTCTGCGGGTGCACTGATACACTTGCGGTGCACGGGTACACTGTGCTGGTGCAACTGATACACTGTGCTGGTGCACTGATAACTGTGCTGGTGCACTGATAAAAACTGTGCTGGTGCCCCTGATACACGTGCTGGTGCACTGATACACGTGCTGGGTGCACTGATACACTGTGCTGGTGCACTGATACACGTGCATGGTGCACTGATACACTGTGGTGGTGCCCTGATACACTGTGCTGGTGCACTGATACACTGTGCTGGTGCACTGATACACTGTGCTGGTGCACTGATATACTGTGCTGGTGCACTGATATACTGTGCTGGTGCAAATGATTACTGTGCGGTGCACTGATACATTTTTCGGTGCACTGATATACTGTGCTGGTGCACTGATATATTGTGCTGGTGCACTGATATACTGTGCTGGTGCACTGATACACTGTGCTGGTGCACTGATACACTGTGCTGGTGCACTGATATACTGTTTCTGGTGCACTGATATACTGTGGCTGGTGCACTGATTTTACTGTGCAGGTTGCACTGTATACTGTGCTGGTGCACTGATACACTGTGCTGGTGCACTGATACACTGTGCTGGTGCATTGATACACTCTGCTGGTGCACTGATGCATCTGTGCTATGCAAATGAAACACTGTGCTGGTGCACTGATACACTGTGGTGATGCACTGATACACTGTTCTGATGCACTGATACACTGTGCTGGTGCACTGATACACTGTGCTGGTGCACTGATACACTCTGCGGGTGCACTGATACACTCTGCTGGTGCACTGATGCCTTCTGCTGGTGCACTGATACACTGTGCTGGTGCACTGATACACTGTGCTGGTGCACTGATACACTGTGCTGGTGCACTGGTACACTGTGGTGATGCACTGATACACTGTTCTGATGCACTGATACACTGTGCTGGTGCACCGATACACTGTGCTGGTGCAATGATTCACTGTGCGGGTGCACTAATACACTGTACTGGTGCACTGATACGCTGTGCGGGTGCACTAATCACTGTGCGGGTGCACTAATACACTGTGCTGGTGCACTGATACACTGTGCGGGTGCACTGATACACTGTGCGGGTGCACTGATACACTGTGCTGGTGCACTGATGCACTGTGCTGGTGCACTGATACACTGTGCTGGTGCACTGGATACACTGTGCTGGTGGGCCCGATACACTGTGGCTGGTGCTCTGATACACTGTGCAGGTGCACTGATACGCTGTGCTGGTGCACTGATACACTGTGTTGATGCACTGATACACTGTGCTGGTGCACTGATACACTGTGCTGGTGCACTGATACACTGTGCTGGTGCACTGATACACTGTGGTGGTGCTCTGATACACTGTGGTGATGCACTGATACACTGTGCTGGTGCACTGATACGCTGTGCTGGTGCACTGATACACTGTGCTGGAGCACTGATACACTGTGGTGATGCACTGATACACTGTGCTGGTGCACTGATACACAGTGCTGGTGCACTGATACACTGTGCTGGTGCACTGATACACAGTGCTGGTGCACTGATACACAGTGCTGGTGCACTGATACACAGTGCTGGTGCACTGATACACAGTTCTGGTGCACTGATACACAGTTCTGGTGCACTGATACACAGTGCTGGTGCACTGATACACAGTGCTGGTGCTTAGTGTAGGTACGCTGTAGTTATGCATTACACCCTAGTAGTGATACACGGACAGTGCTCTAATCCATTAATACATCGTGCTGGTACGTTGATACACACTATGCTGATATATTTTATTGATACGATTCTCTGCCTACCAATGTTTGGCATAGTTATACGTTATATAACATTTTGTTTTTCCCATAACTTTGTGTTGATTGTGATGTCTCCCTAACACCGCGGAGAACACGAATATCTGGTTATCGTAACATTCAGTGACATTATCCTGGTATTTCTACCTTGCTTTGCTTGTTATTGTGGTGCATTGTATGGTATTGTATGCTTGGCTTTACCCAGCACTGTGTTTTTTTTTGTGCTAATTGATTTAGAAGGTTGTCCTGCTTTGTCTGCCCTTCTCTGGAATTGTCTGCCTTCGTCTCGCGTTGTTTGCGGTGTGAAACGTTGTTTTACGTTGTCTGTCATTGCCTGCATTGCCTGGCATTATATTGTACTGTTTACCTTTGTCTGAAGTTGTCTGGCAATGCCTCTCATAGTACGGCGTTGAATAGCATTGTCTGACACTTTCTGGTGCAGTCTAGCGTTCTCTGCTGCAGACTGGTGTTGAGCTGCGTTGTCTAAAGTTGTCTGCGTTGACTGGCGTTATGCTGCTTTCTCTCTCCTAGATCGGTGTTTCATGGCGTTGCCCTGCGTTGCTAGACGCTGTGGCACTGCTTGACGTTTTCTGCGGTACTTGGTGGTACACTGCGTTCTCTACTGTTTTATGGGCTTTTTTGACGTTGCCTCACGTAGTTAAATGATGTTTTGCGTTGAGTGACGTGTACGTTGCGTGGCAACATACTGCGTTGCTTTGAATTATGTAACATTGTCTTGATTTGTCCTACGTTGCCAAGCGTTATCTCGTGCTAGGCGTTTTTAAGCATTGTCTGGCGTTGTGTAACATAGCATAGCGTTAAATAGCATTAAATAGCAAAATCACCAAGCAGTGCAACGTCAGACAACGCAAGAGAAGGCCAAGGCAGACCATGGCAGATCTGACATGACTACGCAAGACAGCTTCTAACAATGTATCACAACAAACGAAAATGCTGGACAACGCTAGGCAACGCTAACCCCACGAAGTCACATCAGAAAACGCAAGAGACCTCCAGATAACACCAGTGAAGGCTAAAGAACAACACCCAACAACACCAGACAAGCACAGGAAAGGCTCTTTAATTCCAAGCTTCGAAGTCAACATTACACATTACAAAACAATTCCAGGCAACGCCAGACAGCAACATGCAATGAAAAGCAACGAAAAATATATCCTCAGAACAATGTAAAACATTTGATAATGGCAAACAATACAAGAGCCGGACGAAGCCGATAGACGATAACGGTAGGCAACGCCAGACAATGCAAGAGATGTCAAATAATGCCAGGCAGCAACTGATGAAGACAAACAATGTAATACCACATTAGACAAACGAAATTCTGGAAGACAATCTAAGCAACATCTCCGTCAAGCAGTGTTTAACATTGCCAGGACATCCATTAAGATACACCAGATATGAAGCTCCTGGTATTTTAGGGACCCACATCCTAAAATATCACCAACACTAAAACATGAAGCTGCTTATATATTGCATTTTCAAGTTATGACCTCTGAAAGGTTGAGGCAAATCAGATGCGGCATCTAAATACAAAACTAATTCTTTATATTATCAACACTTGCCGAAGGAAGGTGACAAACATTCAACATTAACCAACAATTGAGAATGATTCACGAAATCTTAATGACACGATTGCAAACAAACCATACCCCGGGCGGGGTTAGAACCCGCGATCAGAGTCTGGAGTTTTGAGACTCTCTGATCGCGGGTTCTAACCCTGCAGGTGATGTGGTTTAATTGAGAATGATATTTGAAGATTTGTTCTACCTACAGGAGACACAGCCTTTACCCAAGACCCATCACGAAGAAGAAAATGAACTCTACTGCGACGACCACAAAAACTCTTAGGGGCGTCACACGACCTACACTAAATAACAGACACCAACAGTCCACGGATGTTTATGCTACCCTTTGTATCGGCTGCAACAAAGTACGCACATGGGAAACAGAGAACTGAACACTAATATTAACGGGCACAAGCACACTTGCCGCATCAGCAATAAACGTAAGGCTCGTGTAATGAACGGGAAACCTGTTTCACACATTATGAACTGGGAATGGACTCGACTAAATGTTATTGAAGGCAACAACACCAGTAGAAAGTGTTGAGCAGCCGCTAAAATTAAGACAACAAACATTATTCCCGAGAGCAGAGGACATTAAAAATCAGTTGTTACACATGTGACACATGGGTCAGATATCAACACTCCCTGACAGCGGAGCACTGAGGTAGGACCATCATCCCCTCGTGTTTGATTACTCCTGTTCATTCTGCACCTTCGCCAGACGCGCTACCCTCCTCCCAACAGTATTGTATATATACAAGCATAACTTTGACTCATGAAATCATAGAAATGAGTTACTCTGACTTATTTTGGGTTATTCTAAGTTCTCTACACATACGCTGCTATGTATGATAATCTATGTAACTGTATTTGTGTATACTTGAATAAACTTACTTATTAATCGTAATAACACAATTGACATGATTGTCAACAAACCACAGAACGGGTGGAGCTTAAGAGACTTCAGCTAGAGTCCGCCACAATCATGCTGGTGAAGGATTAGTCAATAAAAGTCTGTAGTTTTGGCCACACTTGTGTCCTAGACTAACCTCCCTATGGTATATAGAAATATACTTAGTTCCATTAATCTTATTAGAGTTAGCTGGTCCACTGGTTAACGCACTGTCCTGTGAGTTTTAGGACTTACTAGCCATGGGTTCAAGTCCCTCCCTTTCCGTGGCAAGCAACACCATGATATTCAAGAAGATTCACTACATGGAAACGAAAGTTGAGATCCTCTCTAAATGAGAGTTCTTACGTTTTCTTATTTTTTTTTCCACTTTTTCTCAGCTATTCTCACAATTTCACAATACGTCAGAAGCTGATTTTGTAAAATATATAAGTAATCATATGTATAATATAGAGGAGAAGGAGTATATGGTATCTTGTCAGGCCATTTGGGATTGTAAATAACAGGCTTATAAATACTGCCACGTGGCCTTGAGAAATTCTGGGGTAATTTTTCAAAATCCAGTTGTCGTATTTATCACCACATTACTGTTACACTTTGCTCTCTGACAGTATTAAAAACAGTCTCCGGAGTACTGAGAAACACCACGTATTGCAGTGGGCGGGATCTCTGAATGGAATTCCTTTGAAGAAATGTGCAGCTGCAGCAGAACTCTCATCAAACAGGTAATCCACCTCGAGCTTACAGTTATGATTGGCTTCTTCGGCATCTTGCATCAGTTGCTGTGCAACACTCATTGACCAAGTCCCAGCCACTACTGGAAAAATATTCTGGTATTGGAAGGTTTACTCGCCCTAGAACTTTATTTATGTAGATAAATGTTTTCCCAGCAGAAGTGCATCGTATCCGACCAATAACTTTGAATAACACAGAATTCACCAGCAAACACTATGTTACGTAAAAAGACACATGTGCAACTAATGTGATATTTTATTGTGGCAACGTTTCGCTCTCCAGGAGCTTTATCAAGCCGTTACTGCTTGACAAGGATCCTGGAGAGCGAAACGTTGCCACAATAAAATGTCACATTAGCTGCACTTGTGTCCTTTACCCTAACATATTGTCGGTAATTCTACCAACATTAGCCTGTAAAATATATATTTTGAATTAAATGCAAATTGTGCATAGGGACATAAGAGAGGCAAATAGGGGTGTTTTCTCGTCGTGATTTTACATGTTTGCAAAAGTTTAGCTACAGTGTTCCCTTTATTGCTTTCAAGGCTTTCCCTTCCCTTTCGACTATAAGGGGTGACAAATGAGTTTCCATATGGGACCCCCAGAAGGGTTCGTTTCTTCCAGGGAGATGTACATAAGGAAATACTTATAACTTTCCATTTTTTCTTAGAACTGTGCTTAACAAATCGCAAAAAAAGACGAACTCTGTATCAGAGTCCACAGTAGTGTGGACTCTGATACAGAGTTTGCAGGTTCGAGTTCTGGTGTGGACGTAGAGACAACGAGTCTTAGAGCTATGCTATCAAAATCTCTATGGTAAGGTAGAAATGTCGAGGAAGTAACACACTTTCCAGCAGCTTCTAGTGCAGGACAGCTTTAACGATTGTCTCGTGGGCGTTCATATACCCGTGACGAGGAAGTCCACCTGAATAACAAAAAAAAAAAAAAAGGCACAATATCGTGGCTGTAACGATACACTACTACTACTACTACCTCCTCCTGCCTATATATACCCCTCCTCATCCCCTTTTCGTTAGTGTGACTTTGTAAATGGTCTTAGTCGGACCATTTACAAAGTCAAACATCTTCTACCTTTGCATCAGGTGACTTTCGTACCAAAATGCCTGCCTCTTCCTCTATTGCCCTTCAACTAGTCTGCCCTTTTGGAAACTGACTGGAATTACCAATAATCTCTCAGCAGTCAAAATGACTAGAACTTATATTGGCAACTTTCTTGCCACAGCAATATGGGAAGTCTGGTGAGCACCAAAATATGAAGCAGATTGTTGTCCTTGTTCATGTTGGGAACTGGGCATCTTAATATTTGTTCAGAATTATCTTATTGGATGTTGCAACATTATCAGTTATTCGCTGAAACGGGATCTGGGAAAGATATTTAAGAAAAAAGACAGTCATAAAATAATACAAGAACTTGTAATAAAAAAAAAAGGTATTTTTCATTTTGTCTGGGAAGTTTATTTTTTTGGCCATGTGAACATTATTTTTGGATCTAGAATGGTGACAGTAGTGAAATTCCATAGTAACTTCATTTTCAAATATTGAACAGACGTTTATTTCATCTTTCTTTATTCTATGTTCAATCACAAGCAGTCCTTTATAAAATATCAAATATTGAAACTCAAAAATGAGGAAAATGAGTTGACTCTCTCTCTCTTTAAACAATATGCATTTCTTTCCTTTCTAAATTAGACTAATTACCCAAAGACGTTTTGATTACTGAAGTAGAACAAGAAACTGGAAAGACAAGATCATTTTCTTATCTGTAATCTGTGGGGAGAGCGAGACCCCAGTGACGTCTATAAAGTTTGACTTAGCCCAGCCCTCCAGATCAAATTTTAGGGGCACAAGGAACAACAGAAATACATTGATTCAGCATATATATTCATGGTAACTCACATGTAGGGAATTCACATACGAATTCTTGATATAACAACCTAATGAATCCAACAAAATGTTCATTAAAAGGTGGAATATGTGATAATTTTTGACACTGAGGACTGTAGCAAGGTAAAATATTTTCCAAAGTCTCTTCTAATACAGGCTCGGTGTGACGCTGTTATTATAGCAGAAAATGTAAAATGGACGTGTTGCCACCTGCACAAATTCACTGGTCGGGAGCACTTAGACAGATTGTTAATGCAACCTCTTACATATAGGAGAATAAGTCTCATGCAGGCCATGCCGCTGTTCTGGTCGATATGGTCTCTGTCGTAGAAGCGGAATATATACAAGTCAGTGTAGTTCAGGCAGTGGCTGTCGGAGAATGATCTGTTCGTTCAGTATCCTGCAACGTGGCTGTCGAACATTACCGTGCCATTATAATGGCTGTCACCAGCCATCAAGCAGCCTCATTTTAAGATCTCTTCACGACTGAGATACTTTTCATCAGCTCCAAGGCTGAGGGACTGATTATCTCATCTTATGTATATAGTTTAGCTGTCTTCCAGTTACGTCCTTGAATTTGTATTGATATTGGAACTGGATGGCGAAACATCTACAATAAAGATACTCAGATGTTGCACATGTTTGTAATTCTTAATTTCACAGAATAGGTCCCCAGTTGTCATTCACAATATGGAACATTCTGATCCTCATTCGAGGCCCAGATTGCAGCTTCTTTGTCAGAAAGATACTTCTGACATCAGGTCATCAGTTGTCACAAACATCATGGAAATACTGACTCATTTGAAACGTCAGAGGTTTGCCGATGATCACTTCATAACTAAGGCATTTTGGCAAATTCTCCCAGATTTATGTAATCTCAATAAATACCTTCGTTATTTACTTTGTGAAATCAAATGAATTTTATGTAAATTTAACTGACAATAACAATTTGTAAGCAACCATTTTGATTCAAACGTGTATTTCTTATTCTGGCACACATCTTTATTTACAAGTTGGCCGGGTGGCTGCTTTTGGCCTGCTTTAAATGGTTGAAAAAGAGAGGCATGTCACATATCTCTATTACATATGAATACACTGACAGAACGCTCTGGCGTATGACAACCATTTACTCTACCGTCTCATATTGTTCAAGGTAAACATTAAGTCCTTCCTGCGCATGTCTACTGTATACAAATGTGAATATAAGCATATGGATGTCAGACAACTGCCACAGCCTTGTGGGCCACAGGCTGCTCCATTTAATCTAGTCTTCTTTTCTTCTCTACGGCAAGCACTCTCTTCCATGCGGTTATCTATCACGGCGGTATATAAGGCAGAAAATATTGGGTTGAGCTTCGTATAAGTACCAGCTTAGTGAACCGTAAGATCCCCGAGGCCCTAGTGTCTCAGTGATTATCCTGAAGAACCTGACCTCCGCAAAGACCTTCCCCTTTACAAACACAACTTGAAATATGATTGTTGCATAAATATTACACAAACAACCTGCAGTTAGGAGAAGGCAAGTAATGACGTTAAAGGTCCTACTTGAACCTTGACAAGTCATAGTGGCTTGTGAGTGGTTCATGGCAGACCATTGTGATTATTCACTGCTGAAATATTATGTTGTGTTGTACTACTAAAAGTTGTTTCCCAGCTGACTCCTCGCCCTTCCATAACGTGGAATTTTCAGAGAAAATCCATCCAGGATTGATTTCCCAGGACGAGTCGACTGAACTCTCATATCTATTATTCTTAATTCCTCTTACAACCCCTCGTCAAGCAAGGGGATATACCATCTTTTTGAACAACTCTCCCTGTTCAAGGCCATGAACAGATGACCCTGATCAGCCTTACCTTATATACACATCTCTTATCTTAGCTAACAGTTCTGACTGATATCCACGACTGAGTGACACATAATTACAATGCACATTTTCTTACACCTTCTGCCCCCTCTTCACCTAGCAGTAAGTAGGTATCTGTGTGTTAGACGACTGTTGTGGGTCGCATATTAAGGATACTATACACCTTCGATAAGGGACCTTTGATATGAACAAATCCTTATGATAAGGCTGAAAGTTAATTATGTTTTCCATGTACATTTCGTAAGGTTCACTAATGTATCTCTCATCCCTCCATTCTCCCATTAATTCTTTTCTATCAATTTTCTACAGAAATTTAAAAACTTTTATCCTATGACTGCAATCCGAATGTCAACTTCTGCTGCAACATTCCTCCAAGAGAGAGGGACTTGCAATCTCCAAATGTAATAAGATGGAATTTACAATTAAAGATGCATTCATTTCCGGATTTAACAACAAAAAGAAATATTTACTCGTCAGCTTATTCGTCGAGGCGGAGCGCTGAGTATCCTCGCCTCGACACCTCTGCTGGTCAGTAATGACCAGTGACGCACACACTCATTCCCTCATGATTACCTTCCATTCCCACTCTAGGCAACCATCACTCATCACTCTTTACTTCCCCACTCTTCGTAAATCCTAGGGTATTACTACACACTCCCTCACACTCCATAAATCTTTCGTTATTACTTCCTCACATTTCATAAATCCCACATCCTTAATTATCACTATATTCTTCATTCTCAACGATGATACAGAATACAGATTTTTGGCTCACAAGAATAAACATTTTTCTAGATTTACCAATACAGATAGGAATTTTTAATTGTTGGAAATTAACAGTAGCTGAAATGATTTGATGGATATGGTTTGTTTACCGACAAACATCGTACTGTTATGGTTATCATTACGAAGTTATTACTACTGTTCCAGTCTCTTCACAGCTCAGTGCTACCACACACAGTAGTCATGGCTACACTAGAGATTAATCGCCTATACTCTAATCAATAAATAGCTGCTATGACCTGACTCAAGAAATCGTAATAAAATGATTGCAAACAGATCAGGGAACGTGTGGGGCTTGAACCTGTGCTAAACCTCACAGACCAGTGCGTTAACCACTCGGCTTTGATAAGATTTATCCAACTAGGTACATACCAACTTGGATGAATCTAGCTATATTCCTAGTCGTTGTGGTTTGCGCACTGGTCGGTGAATTTTAGGCCTCAGCTACCATGGGTTGAATCCTTGTCAGGTCCCTAATTTGATATGTCTTGTGCCACATGGTCCCAAGTTTTTGCTTTTTATTCTCATATGGTTCAGAAGGAACCCAAACCTACTGCTACGTTGAATCTCTTACCACATTTCAAGAGGCAGAGCTAACCCCAGAATTACTTTAAATAAAATAGTTAACTTCCATCAATGATATAAGAAATCAGTTTTCCTAACATATAATACTCAGGGTTGGGAATATTATTGCAGGATAGTTTCTTTCAGAAATAATTAACGGTGATTACTGAGTCAAACGGGTACACTACAATGATCCATAGCAAGACTCGGACAATAAGTCAACTGGTCATATTAATAGAATCAGGCTGCGAGATTTCACTGCCTTTATAAGTATTATTCATTACAATTGCCACACTTCTCGACCTCTCACAATAGTTTTACCCTCCTCCAACTTAGCACCGACCAATGAAAACTCTCCATTGGTCTGTACTACATGGTAACGATATCTGACCTGAGGACAACACTTAACTAGTCCAAGTGTTGTTGACCAGTCTGATTTATAGGCTCAAAAACGGTCAATAATTTGTCTAAAAAATCCAGATTTAAAGAGTTTCAAGGAGCTTTGTTCAGTGTATGTGAATTATTAAGAAAGCAGTGACATTCTTATATTTAAAAGAAATAAAAATCGTATCCAAGATTACACCGGAATGAATCCATGGTGGGTGAAATTCCATTTAGGCTTCACAACAATGCAGGCCAAGAGCAGCCTAATTATGTTTTAAGTGACAGAAGCAATAACAGAACATCCAAGGAGCTCTGGTGTAGCCCTTGATTTGAGACGTTAGAAATCTTGACGTTTTAGAGAAATGGTTCAATCTGTTAAGATCACAGGCTACAAAATTACTTTGACCTATTTTGAATATATTTGAGATGCTGATTCGAAATATTACATCAGTTTTCCTCTATCATTTAGGCTATTCAAACCAAGTAGATCTATACTTAAAGTGTATGCGTAAAAATTTCTTTATCAAATTACAACAATGTAGAAAAGAGGAATATTTATTGAAGTGGCATCCATAATTTTCAAAATATTTAAATAAGTTACAGCTAATAATTTCCAGACTCCTTATTAAATCTGCCATTTTCCCTCAAGTTTGCGTTTGTTACTTTTCTGTTTTTGTTCATTCTTAGACTCGCTTAGTCACAAACAAACAACATACACTGTATTTAGAATAAAAAGCCACAATACCGTCACTGAAACAATACACAAATAACTCGCACATACGAGAGACGTATGACAACGTTTCGCTTAGACTTGGATCATAACTAGTCTTTAATTAATGGTACAATTCAGACCGAAACGTCGTGTGTGCGGGTTATTTGTAAGTTTATACTGTGATATTGGTAACAATATACTATGATAAACAGGTGGTGAAACCTGCTGCTTTCCTCCCTCTCGTTTAACTTCAGCTTTCTCTTAACTCCCATACATTGTTAGGCGTTTACTATCTCATTACATTTTCCATTATAATTTAAGTAACTAGCAACACTCATCCCTTATACTAGACATTTATATTTTCTTATTGTATTATTTTATGAATTAACCTGTAACTTTTATCTATTTCTCATTATTAATTAACACTTTGTTTCAAACTGAGGCCCCTCAAGGAAGGTTCCTTGATGTTGGTGAGGGGCTCTTGATTTAGGGAATTGGATCTGTGCTCCAGTTCCCCGAATTAAGCCTGAATGCCTTCCACATCCCCCCCCCCCCCAGGCGCTGTATAATCCTCCGGGTTTAGCGCTTCCCCCTTGATTATAATAATAATTCAAACTGAGAAATGCTGTTCGAGATGCTGTAAATTTTATGGAATTTCGAATTATTGTATGTCCTGCCCACTAATGCTGAAATATACATCAGCATTAATATTTGGATCTCACTAACATTTGAAATTACCACTAAAAACGTTATTATAAATTTCCTTCTATAGTAGTCTGATGAGGGCTTCAGTAGGTGCTGGAATGCATGTATGGTAGCCCTTGTATTCTTGATTATGTGTCTTATTGTATATCTAAGGGACATATTGCTAGTGAATAATGTTATTTTTCCTTCTCGTTTAAGTGCGAGAGTAGGTGTTTCACTCAATAAATAGTCTTTAACAATTAGTACACACAGCAAGTACATACAGCTAGTATACTCGGTCAGTATACGCAGCTAGTACACACAGCTGGAACAAAACACACACACACACACACCCCACACACCACACACACACACCCCACACACATCACACACACACA
>NC_069423.1:39457995-39632995 GCF_026875155.1 Cherax quadricarinatus | reverse complement strand
AGAAACGGGAAGGCAGTAAAGAGGAGTAGAAAATATGTTCTTTATCTCTTTAGTATCATTATATATATGTGTAAATATTATTTTTTTTAAAAATTTCTATTATTTATTGTTGTTATACAAAAGGGAAACCACTCAAGTAATGGGACCTCATGCTAGAGAAAATAACTCTCGAACTCTTCTCTCATTTTGATATATTTATTCTAATATATATATATATATATATATATATATATATATATATATATATATATATATATATATATATATATATATATATATATATATATATATATAATAAGAGAGAGAGAGAGAGAGGAGAGAGATTGAGATTGCAGTCAGCAGGATTCGAACCCACTACAGGAAACTATCAAGGTTCCCAAGTGACGTTCTTCACCAATCAGCCACAAATGTCTCAAAAGATGGGCAGCCTGGTTTACAAGCCATGTTTATTCCCAGTGCGGGAACATCAGTGAACCTCAAGCATAGTTTAAGCTCTTCCAATCTCTTCCTCTCTGTTCTGACCTCACAAGCTATTTTTACATCAATGCACCACGCAGAAACGAGCGGAAATATGCAAAGAAAGATCTCAGTCATCAGGATTCGAACCCACTACAGAAAGACTGGAAAGGTTCCCATGTAAGTTCGAATCTTTCTGACCGCGAACTTTCTCTGTTGACACCCACTTGTTTCTGCGTTGTGCATTGTTATAAAATTCGCTTGTGAGGTAAGAACATACAGGAGGAGAATGAAAATGCTTGAAAGCGTACTTGAGGCTCGCTGATGGGCCCGAGCTGGGAAGAAACATGGTTTGTAAAACAGGCTGCCCAACCTTTGAAGCATTTGTATTCGAGTGGTAAAGAGCGTCACTTGGGAGCCTTGCCAGTCTTCCTGTAGTGTGTTCGAATCCTGCTGACTGTGCTCTTTCTCTGTATATACGACTAGAAAATATATATTATTACAAGTGTTGTGCTAATATTCTTCGTCGATGTCTGTTAATTATCTTGGTTCACTTTGGTGCTCATGATATGTCTGGAGGAAGTGGAGAGAGACTGGTGTTTCTTCCACTTTGGTATCGTGATCATCTCATTCTGTTGTTGACTGAAGAAATAGAGGCAGCAAACCTTAGTTTAATTTTAACTGGCAGACAAGTTCGATATTGACTGTTATCTTATTTCCTGTTGTAACGTGCTCTCCTCCATTCCATGTGTCTTCCTCTTCTCTTTTTTACTCTCTGCTCTGTTTTCACTTTCACTGCTCTCCTTTCTCACCCTTCTCTCTTAATGTTCTTTCACTCTTTCCTCACTCCATTCTCTCTCTTTCACTTTTCTCTAACTTTATCCCTTTACCTCTTGTCTCTCATCTTCCTGTTGTGTCCTGAGAGCCACGTACAGGTTTATTGTGAGCGGGATAAAGGCTGTCATATATGTTTATAAAACACAGGCACGCTGGGAGGGAACGGAATAATAACTATATTCCTTCGTAACTTTTGACTGCAAAAACACAGTGAGTATCATTTAGAAAAGACGAGCATTTTTGAGTTGACATTGAAATGCCCATTGAGTGTGTGTCAACAGTAATATATTCAATTTCTCTCTAACATGGTCGCAAAATGTTTTTGCGTTCTGAAACAGAGTGAAAACTCTCCCAACATTTATTTTTACCTCATTCGGAAAAATTTCCTGTGTACTGTGTTGTCACGTCAACTTAAATGTTGTGAGTCTTGGTTTCACGATTATTTTGTCCCGTGTTGGGGAAATATTCCATAATTTCCTTGAGAAAGATTGGCCATTTAGCTCGATGTTATAAACATAGATTATTATTGTGATGAATGGTTTGAAAAACCGACAAGTTGAAGATTGAGACACTTATGCAGTGTCAGACACTGCAGCATCATGGGATCTTCTTACAAAGAATTCTTCAACGCTTGTTCAACCTTTGGACCAAGACCTACTTCGACTAGTGGATGGTACCACTATGATCCCGCCTCCGTCTGCTTCAAGTCACCTCACTACAGTATATAAGCCACGTCTACGGCCCTATGCTGTACATTCTACAATGATGGACTGAACACATCGACTCCAGGCTGAGGGACTGATTACCTCATACTCCTCCTCTCCTTACGCCTTCCTCTTTGTATTGGACTGATGAAGCCATGTGTGGCGAAACGTTTCCTGAATAAAGATTCCCATATGCTGCATAAGTGTCTCAATCTTCATAGATTATTATTAATTCGAGAGGGAGCGGTAAACTAGCAGGGGTCATACAGCGCCTGTTGGAATGTATTGCCATTCAGACTCTTTTCAAAGAGATGGAACAGAGGTTCAAATCCTTAGATCAAAACCCCTCACCATCCTCAAGGAATTTTGCTTGATGGGATTAATAATACAGAGAAACACTGCACAATACTTCCATTAAACAACTTGAGTCCGGTTTTTATACCTAATTTATCAAAAAAAAAAAATACTTCAGAAGCTGTATTGTATTTCTCAAAGGCTTCCATAATACAGTAATAAATGTCCTAAGGAATTCTTGTAGGAAAAATAAACGTAATTGGTATAAACCCGTATAAGGTAAAACTATTTTTTTTTTTGTCTGGGTTTAAAAGAAAAGGTTATTGCGTTCTTTAATGTTAAGTGTTCATTTTGTAATAAATAACCTTATGAACACAAGCAGAGTTCACATCTATTTATTTCTCAAAGATTGAAGCTACGAAAAGACTGAAAATTATATATGAAACGTTTTGTTTTTGGTAGGAACAATAATGATTTAAAGTTGGTTTAAAAATTTAATGCTAAATTTTATTGAAATTTTTCATACTTTGAAAGTCTAATTTAAGCGATGAAAAATTATCTGCCAAAGTTCTATTATTAAAGTTTTTTAATTAAAATTATTACTTAACACTTGTTGTATACTTTCTAATCAATATTTATTACATCTTGTTGTTACAAAATTTCATCTATTGGTTATTTTTATCATTTAATGTTGAGTAGTGTATTTTTTTGTTCTCTAACTTAAGTATCATTCATTACTTGTTATGTGGATCATAACATGTAGACATGGTATGAATAGGAAAGGATAAATTGAACATGAAAATTAACAATGTATGTCTCTGGGACATGAACGGAGTCAGGACTAAGTTAACTTTCGCATGGAACATGGAACATGGAACATGGAACATGGAACATGGAACATGGAACATGGAACATGGAACATGGAACATGGAACATGGAACATGGAACATGGAACATGGAACAAGGAACATGGAACATGGAACATGGAACATGGAACATGGAACATGGAACATGGAGACGTGCTGGACATGAGGTGGTATCGCAACTTGTGAGGAAAAAGCTTATACCGGTGTCCATAATTTTGTGTGAGTGTATGTTTGAATGTTGTTTATTGGAAGCTTTTGTTGCAGAAAGGAAGATGATACTTTTAAATGCAAAATGTACAATAAACTCAACAAGAGAATGACCTCATGATCTCAAAACCAAGAATGGAAGCTATAATTGATTTTGTCTTTCCAAAACTTTGAATGAACAAAACATGTTAAGACAAGCGCTATTTCGGATGCTTGAGATTTAATGAAGATAAAACATAAGCTTCACACACATGCTGTACTGTGTGTACCTCTGGACTGACTGGTTGATTGGGAAACGTACATCGGTGCCATTTGCGTTCCAATGGTGTAGCGAGAACTGAAAAATTATCTGAAAGGCTGGGGCGTCTGAATGAAGGGGCGCCGTGAAAGAATTCTTTCTTAGGTCTTATATGGTAAGCAGCCCACAGTTCCTCAAAAAGGAATGTGAATTCATTAAACAAGCTTTCCGAAAAAAATTAATTACCTCTTCATTTCATTGTTGACTGTAAAAAATGTGTAGCACACATTATCAACAGGAATAACGTTGACACAACAGAGGAAAGAGCAACTAGATATATTCTACCTTTTAGCAACGTAGATTTAAACGTATTTTTGACAGTGAGAGGGTTTAAAATAGTTATCAATTATTTAATCACTATTAGAGATTTAGCAAGGAACAACCACACTGACAATACACCCACCAATGGAGGGTGTGATAAGAATTATGTTGGTGAAACATCAAGGTATCTGGAAGTAAGAACACGTGAATATAAAAATGAGTGGAAGCAGACGACCAGGAAAAAACATTTGTCTAACACGCCTGGCATCCAGGAATGATTCCTGGCATCCAGGAATGATTCCTGGCATCCAGGAATGATTCCTGGCATCGGAATGGTTCCTGGCATCCAGGAATGGTTCCTGGCATCCAGGAATGACTCCTGGCATTTCGGAATGGTTCCTGGCATCCAGGAATAGTTTCTGGCATCCATTAATGGTCAAGAGAGCCACCTCGTGAAATTCTGAGAGAGCTAAACTAATTATACGTGAAAATTGTCAATACCATCCATGGTTTTTAGATTGTTTAGCAAAAACACTTTCAGTCTAACCTGGACACTGCCATTAGAGATGATTCCTCCCATCAATGTTACGTCTGCACCAGTGACAACTGTATTATGTTACTCCACTGCAGATATATGTCTTTATCTACATACTGTCGGTATAGTCTGATCAGCAGTGGAATAAATCGTTAGGACAACTGAAGTCGATCTATATCTTCATTGGCATAAATCAGTTGCTTCAGTATAGTCACTCTCAGCGTACTATGAAAGCCATTAAAGGTCGCCGGGAACGGCCTAAGCATAAAAAAATTTGGTTTCTAAGTTGGTTGGGGATCTAGGTATATGGTAATCTAGATATAAGGTAATCTAGGTATATGGTAATCTAGATATAAGTTAATCTAGGTATATGGTAATTTAGATATAAGGTAATCTAGGTATATGGTAATCAAAATATGTCTCTTTGGACTGACGAGAATTTATCACAGAACTTGCAACGACTTACAGAATATATCCTAAAGATTTGCGTTTAGTGAATATACTGCACATTCACAGAAATTTAGGAACATATTACATTTTATTAAAGACATATCTGCAGATATGCTTGAAAGATTGGGTAGGGAAGAGGGTTTTAATGATTCATTTATTCATGCTTAATTAGATGTTTTAAGTTTTTTAATTATGAGTTGTCTGCGGATCGTCAATCTAGTTAGAGAAGACAGCAGAAGTCTTTCCCCTTTTCTAATTCCAGAGGAGGACGTCAAGCCAGAAGAAGAAGTTGTATTGGGACCTCAAGAAGTATGCATGAAAGATCGCACGAAATGAGCCAACATGGAATGCCCATGTTGCAGACACTGATAGGACTTTGAGTAATAAACTGACTCGGTTTTAGATGGATTCTTTTCCCGCCAATCAGCGCATGATAACAATGATTGATTAACTGAGACTTGGGTCTCCCCATCAAGGATTCAGAGATAGAAGAGGCTATGAGAAAATTTAATGCGGGATCGGCCCCAGGACTCAACAACTGACAAATGAACAGAAGATAATGAGTACAGAGTTGTGTTTAACTATTTATAACGTTTTATATGCTGGCTTCCAGCCTATACATCTAAGGAAGTTAGAAATTGTCTTACTTCCAATGAACACTTACCCTGAAAATTCTGGCGATATTAGCCTAAAACCATGTCTAGTGTTATTGTCAGGGTGTTCCATGTGTTACTATCTCGTTTTGTCAGTGTTATACTGCTATATTCCATTATTAACAAGGATAATAAAAAGCTCAGTCATTGTCAACAATGTAGAAAAATATATGTCTACTCACGAAGAAGTTACAACTTTCTCATTGGGTAGAGTGAACAGATAAAGAGAGGAGTTAAAGAAGGTGATCTTCATGTGTTTTGTTTTATATGGCATTAAATGAAATGTTGATGGCCTTGGATCAGAACTATGGTAAAACACTTCAAGGAAATAACCAGAGGATTTTAGCACTAGTTTTTTGGCCAATGACATTGCGTTATTTAAAGGAAACTGATGCATGACTCATTCTACAGTTAAACATCTTTTGGAAGACGGCTGCTGCGATCTTAATACCAACTCAGCAGTTTAATCACAATGGACAAAACTATGACAGGAAACATGGAAAACGAAAGGGTTGTGAGTTGGGCGACATAGCAAAGGATATTTGAAGATCAATGTGGTTTGGTGTCGCATTCATCTGAAGCTCGGCCCATGGTGCCTCTTATTTAAAATATGTAGAAACCTACTTACAAGAACGACTTATTTATACTCACATCTCGATATTAAAATTAAGAGTGGCGTGGTTATATATCTCTTTCTAAGGGCATGTATGATATATACGGGTATTATAAGCCCTGGAGACTCGCACCAGAAAAGATAATTTCAAATTTCATCCACGACTACAAGGAAATATAAATGTTAATGGCAAAAGAAGAGTCATGAAATACTGAAGAACGGGAAAACACTGAAGCTTCTTTTTTGAGTTCCTGTTTATTCCCACCATCAATATCAAATACAAATATGCACAATGTATTCAATAACTTTGCACATCCCATTCTAAGGATTAAGTTATGAAAGAGAGGAAGAAAGAAGAGGCTCACAGGTAATACAGTGGACCCCCGGTTAACGATATTTTTTTCACTCCAGAAGTATGTTCAGGTGCTAGTACTGACCGAATTTGTTCCCATAAGAAATATTGTGAAGTAGATTAGTCCATTTCAGACCCCCAAACATACACGTACAAACGCACTTACATAAATACACTTACATAATTGGTCGCATTCGGAGGTAATCGTTATGCGGGGGTCCACTGTATTTCATGTACTCATACAGACACAGGAATTGACCTCCAGGTATTTGTGAATGTTTAAATTCAGAAACCTGGAGTCCAGTCCCTCACTCTGGCTGATTTTTATAACTGGTAGTATATTCTCGGTATAGGAGTGGGAGTCAGACACCTTCAACTGTAATAAGCCTTTGGCTGATTACGAAGGAATACAGAATGTTTAGATGCGGTATGCATATCAAACAGATGTAGCGTACAGAGTGCGTGTCAGACCAACAGCGCTGAGGCAAGATAATCGGTCTTTCACCAAGGCTGACAGACAGATTACGTTAGACTACCTCTCCACTTCGTCGTCTACGCCTTCCTCCAAGGCTGACCCGGACTAATCAAACTTAAAAAGCATATGAAACATTTCGACCCTAAAACCTCTAGTGTTGCACATGCATCTTAATCTTCAACTTGTGTGTATTGTACAACATTTACATGTACTACTAACATGCTAGATACTCAGTGCACATTTGCTCACCTATGTACTCCCACATCATAATTGAAACATTCACATTGAACCTTTTATCCATTGTTGACAGAAATATAATTGAATCATTATTTTTCACAAAAGCATTTTAGAATATAAATACTTATATATTTGTATTATACAAATTTTGATTCATTTATAATTAATATTCTACTGTACAACTATGAAATAATTACTTTCCTACTGTACAACTATGATATACTACACCTTAGTGTTAAGTAGAATGTAAGCCAGTAATGTTAAGTTGGCCCATAATGTCAAGGCATAATAGAGGCTCTCTTTGTATTGCAACCCACTATTGTATATACACAATCTCAATGTACTGTTTGCAAAGACATTAAATAAATATATAAATAAACATAACATGAATTTAACTTCTAAACTTGGATAGGTAAGATTACGTTCCCTTAGAGTTGGTTAATTGCTGTGCTGCTACCGAAGATAATCTTTTTAATTTCAATATGTTCAAGAACCCAACGATAAAATAAATATTAATCATTAGTCAATATACGTTTTTATCAACCCAATAATTTATTAAACAGCCATGAATAAAAATAAAAAAAAAAAAAAACAGCCATGACCATATCTGAGTTACAATGAATCTGACTCTTCTTACGATAACCACTTTTAGTGAGCGTAAAGTGTTAAAACATTAAGGTATTTATAACACTTTACACTTGCGACATAAACTCTACTAACTCTATCATTGCATTCTCTTCAAATTCCATAAATGCAACAAATATCCTCATGTCAACACTGTGCTTTGCAAGCTACATGCATGATCAATAGACGAATGTCACTACAGTATCAAGACATTTCTAACGTACCCTCTCCCTCTGCCTTTCTAATCTTTTAAGACTACTCTTGTCTCCATTTCTAAGAGACAGCTAATACCTTTCTTTCCTAGATTATGCTAAGGCTTCCTTCCAAGACTTTGCTAATGTCTCTTCTTCCAAGACTCTGCTAATGTCTCTCCTTCCAAGACTGCTAATGTACTTTACATAAAACACGCTCCTTGCACCAGATTCATAAAAAAATATAATGTTCTCGTTTTCCTTATTCTGATTTTCTTTAAAAAAAAAGATTTCTTTGTATTTCATCCAAGTATTCATTTCTTTTTCAACGATACTTTTTCAATTGCTTCTCCAAGCCGACTTGCATCTCAGAGATCTGGCTCCTTCTAGCAGGGCCACTAGCAGACACTTTCCAAATTGTCCTCGCATTTGTGTCGTCAGTATTTTGGTATAGTTGGCCCTTATTTAGATATATTGCCCTACGATGGATCACTGTACAGTTTTGCCGACACAGCAACATTTAAGGAATATTTGTAGAGAAATACATCACCACAACCTACTTCTAAAGTCTGGACATAAACTATACTCACATGAAAATACTGCTACCAGTGACAATGCTTTCATCTATATGCTGTTGTCTAACTCTTCCTGTTATAGCTTCATATTCACTACTACTTGCTCGTCAACTGCTTTTAGCTGACGTTTAAAATATTTTTCCTTCTTCTGTATAATTATATTTCGTGACGAACAGTCGAATCCTTCGAAACTTACAACTACTAAAAGCGTCACCAGTTCTGCTACCCAACCATTTTAAATTTTTTTTGTGCATTTATAAAAAATATATATTTATATATAGATATTTAATTATTATAAATATTTATTTCTATATATATACTATATTTAACAGTAATTATCTATATATAATATATATATATAATACGTTTATAGATATATTTTTTTCATTTATGTTGATGTAAAAATTAATAATTTTCTACCAAAAGAACCTTAGAAAACTTACCTAACCTTACTATAACAAGCACAATTTAACTTCTAATAAAACTTCTATTTAACTTAGGGAAGTTGAGATATGGCATAGTAAAATCGATGGTAGTGATACATTAATGTGTGTGTGTGTACTCACCTACTTGTGGTCGAGTCATAACTAATGGCTCCTCTTCACTGGTCACTACTAGGTCACTTTTCCTGCTCCTTGAGCATTATCATACCTCTTCTTAAAGCTATGTATGGGTCCTTCCTCCACTACATCACTTCCCAGACTATTCCACATCCCGACAACTCTGTAGCTGAAGAAATACTTCCTAACATCCCTATGATTCATCTGAGTCTTCAACTTCCAACTGTGACCCCTTGTTGCTGTGTCCTATCTCTGGAACATCCTGTCTCTGTTCACCTTGTCGATTCCTCTTAGTATTTTATATGTCGTTATCATATCCGCCCTATCTCTCCTGTCTTCCAGTGTCGTCAGGTCGATTTCCTTTAACCTCTCCTCGTAGGACATACATTTTAGCTCTGGGACTAGTCTTGATGCAAACCTTTACACTTTCTCTAATTTACTTAAGTGCTTGGCTAGGTGTGGGTTCCAAACTGGTGCTGCATACTTCAGTAATGGCCTAACGTATACAGTGTACAGGGTCCTGAACGATTCCTTGTTAAGATGTTGGAATGCTGTTCTGAGGTTTGCTAGGCATCCATATGCCGCAGCAGTTATTTGGTTGATGTGCCTCAGGAGATGTGCCTGGTCTTATACTCACCCCAAGATCCTTTTCCTTGAGTGAGGTTTGTAGTCTCTGCCCCCCCCCCTCAGACTGTACTCCGTCTGTGGTCTTCTTTGCCCTTCCTCAATCTTCATGACTTTGCATTTGGTGGGGTTGAACTCCAGGAGCCAGTTGCTGGACCAGGTCTGCAGCCTGTCTAGATCCCTTTGTAGTTCTGCCTGGTCCTCGTCCGACTGAATTCTTTTCATCAACTTTACATCATCTGCAAACAGGGACACTTCGGAGTCTATTCCTTCCGTCATGTCGTTCACAAATACCAGAAACAGCACTGGTCCTAGAACTGACCTCGCTGTTGTTTTCCTGACAAGTATTCCCTGATCCATTGTAGTGCCTTCCCTGTTATCCCTCCTTGGTCCTCCAGTTTTCGTGTGTGTGTCTGCCAGTTCTCACCTATAAGAGGTTGCAGGGGACCAGTTTTAACTCCTAGCCTCGCCTCTTCGGTGGGTGCCATTGGGTTCACTCTCTCCTAGCTTCGAGTACCTAATTGTTGCCTCTCCTTAGAGGAATGTATTTATGTAGCTTCTGTTACTCCATTGTCCAGGTTGTTCCGTTTCCTAACCATTAAAAGCTGAAGCTGTATTTCTTAACTGCGTTTTAAACCTCCATCTGTACGGGGTTTTTTTTTTCTGTTTGCCGCCTCTCGGTAATTTCTTCATTGTCATCATGACTCCCAGAATTCTCCTTTTCTTTACTCTAATCAGGTTTAGTTTTCCAATCTCTCCTCGTAGAACTCTAAGCTCTGAGACTAGTTTCCTTGCAAACCCCTGCACTTTCTCCAATTTCTTGGCATGCTCGATCAGGTGTGAGTTCCAATATAGTCCTGAAAACTTATCTTAGATTTCTCTGATATACATTTGCTGCAGCAGTTATTTGGCTAATGTATGCTTCAGGTGATATGCTCTGTACGATGTCTCACCTCGAGTTTCTTCTCCAGGGCCTGTAATCCTTTTGCGGTCTTCTTCATGCATCCCAATCTTCATTGACTTACGCTTGGTTAAATTCTATTTGCACTTGTTTGACCAGACTTGCAGCCTGTCCAGGTTCATTTATAGTCCTTCCTAGTCCTAATGCATCGTATTCTCCTCATTAGTTTCACATTGTCTTCTGACACGGATATCTCTAACTCTATCCCTTCCCCGTCATGTCATTCATTAACATAAAAATAATACCGGTCTTAGTACTGATCCTTGCGGAACCGCATGCGTCACCAGCTGCCGCTTTGACACCTCTTCCAAACAATTACTCGCTTTTTACAGGTCAACTAATCCATGATCCATCGCAGTGCCTTCCCTGATGTTCCCGCCTGTTCCTTTGGATTGTGTCTCAGTTTCTTGATCAGGGTTTTCAACATGCAAAATAGGCAGTGTACGAGTCCTTCTCTCTTCTGCGCCACATCTCTTATTTTTTCATAGATTTCTAGTAAATCTGTAAGACAGGCTTTACCTCTCTGAAGCCATGCTGGTTCTACCACTCTAATGATAAGCTTCTGCATAAACTTGCGTATTATGGATATCAGTATCATCGGCGTGTAGTGTAACAACACCTGCCTGTTCCCTTTCTTAAATATTACGAATATATTTGCTGCCTTCCACATCTCTATTGACTTGTAGATGTTTTCTAGTGGTTCACGCATTGCTTCTGCTCTTCATTCAGGACAGACAGAGATATTGTCTAGTTCACTTTTCTTTGATGTATTTAACTCTCACTACAGTTTTCTCACGTCTTTTCCTGTCGTATATGTTGCGTTCAACACTCGCCGTTTCACTGTACCTCTGGTATCGGCCATAATTCCTCGGCGAATTACTATGTTGTTCTCAAATTGTCGTTAAGCCTCCTTGTTTTTACGTAACATATTCGTTCGTGGCCCGTCTTCTTCCTTCTTTACTTTTTTATGTTCTTCGACTCCTGTATTTTTCCATGCTCATGCCCTTTTAGCCCTTACTTCTGTGTCCCTCTGGGTGAACCATTGCTCACTTTGTTCTTGTTATTGAATATTTTGCTCTTGGGTAAGAATTTCTCCTCTACCTCCAGGAATTTTCTACCTACATACTATATCATCTCCATCACTGTCTTCCTTCCAGGTCTCTTTCTTCCTGCACCTCATTCAGGAACTACCTCATGCCGGTGTAGTCTCCTTTTTGAAGATTAAAGTCCCTCATCTTTCCCATACCATCTCCCCCTCTTTATTTACTTTCATACGATAATTGAAACTTTAGACTGGATGATCACTGGCACTGTGGTTACTCTGGTATTCAATATCCCTGTAAGTATTACTCAGGGTGAATACAAGAGCTAGTCTGGCTGGTTCATTCCCTCCCTTCAATGTGGTTGTTTCTCTGATATGGTTATGCATGAACTTCTATATTACCATCTTTAGCAATATACAAATAACCCGCATGTATGACGACGTTTTGGTCCGACTTGGACCATTAAGTGGTACAATGTATGATAGTTAATTTTTCATCTCTAACACATTAACTCTCCACGTTTCTGGCCTTCCATGAGGGTCCAGGTTCTTAATCTGTTTACATCTGGTTAAAATCTTCCATGATCAGTTTTGCATTGCTCATGTGGGCTTGTCAAATCACCTCAATTATTACCACCATAACCACTGTTGTTGTCATTGTATTCTTGCTTGTATCTTCTATTTTTTAGTTGAGGGCTGTATATCATCGCTGCCACCACCTTGTGACCTCCAGTCTTGTGTGTGGCTGCTATATAATCATCTACCACTTCTCTTTATTTTTCAACTCCTCAAAACCTCAGTGATTTCTGATATTGAAGCTACACATGCACCTCCACTGCCCTCCTCCTTTATTATCTGATATCCAACTGGGAAGAACTTATCAGTTTTGATCTCTGTGAGCTTTGTCTTTGATGTTGGTGTAATTTCAGTGTGAACAACAAGAGGCTGAGTAGTAATGCCTGACATCCCGACGACTCGTCTGTGTTTACGTGAAGGAATTATTAGTTTTTCGTTAATCGTTTTTTTCCTCTCAAACATCCCATTTCTTTGAGCATGTTGAACATTGTTAGCACATCTCCCTTGTTTTTTTTTCCTCGCCAAGGCCACCTACTTAAGCTTCTTCTCAAAGTTCATACCCATAGCTCTTCGAATAGTCTCGTTGCATGCCACTTCACTATCTCCTGATTCGTAATATACTTAATCAGGGGTGGGTTCCAAGCTTGTGTGTGTGTGTGTGTGTGTGTGTGTGTGTGTGTGTGTGTACTTGGCTAGTTGGGGCTGCAGAGGTCTATTCACAGCTCCTGGCCCCCCGCTTGGTTGGTCGCTTTTAAGTCTACTCTCTTCCGGCTCCAAGAGCTTATCATACCTCTTAAAGTTACGTATAAATATTACCTCTACTACTGCACTCTCCAGATTGTTCAACTTCCTGACATTTCTAAGGCTGAGGAAATATTTCCTAACATCCATAAGACTCATCTGACTTTTCAGCTTCTAGTTGTGTCCAGGTGTTCCTGTATACCATATCTGAAGCCATGTTTACCATGTTAAGTCCTCTCAGCATTTCATATGTTGTAATCATGTTCTGCCTATTCCTCCTGACCTCCAGTGTCAGGTGAGTTCTCATAACCAAAACTAGTTTTTTTTTTTGACGTGTCTGAACAGGTGTGGGTTCCATACTGGTGCTGCGCACTCCAACATGGGCCTGACGTTCACGATGTACAGTATCGTGAATAATTCCTTACTTAGATGTCGAAACGGCGTTCTTATGTTTTGCCAGGCGTAAATAAACTGCAGCAGTTATTTGGTCAATGTATGTCTCAGGGTATGTCCCAGGTATGATACTCACCCCAAGTATCACTAATCAAATTATACTTATCCAGATGGCTTCATTTAATTAATATCAGCTATAATTTACTCTAGTAATTTACCTACAATTGAGTCAGGCTTATTGGGCGGTAATTTGACGGTAACGACTTGTCCCCTGTTTTAAAAATAGGAATTACATTAGCCATCTTCCACATATCAGACACTACACCTGTTTGAAGAGATGTATAAAAAATATTAGTCAATGGTTCACAAAGTTCCATTTTGCACTCTACAAGAACCCTTGAAAAAAGTTTATCAGGGCCCGGGGATTTATTTTGCTTCAGTCGGTCTACTTGTTTGACAACCATATCGCTATTGACTATGATATTACATAATTTATCTTCTTCGGGCCCACTATACAAATTAATTATTGGGATATTGTTAGTGTCTTCCTGTGTGAAAACAGATAGAAAATAATTATTAAAAATAGAGCACATTTCATTCTCGTTAGTAAGATATCCAGAGTCATTTTTAAGGGGACTTATCTTAACTTTTGTTCTATAAACCTGGAAAAAGCTTTTCAGATTGTCGAATCCCTAGCAACTTTATTTTCATAGTCCTGTTTTGCTGTTCTTATCCCTTTTTAATCTCCCTCTTAATGTGAATATGTTGATTATAAGATGACCTCACCTCTTTTGATGCACCTATAAATTCCTTTCTTCTGCCCTAAAAGATATTTGAGCCTATTCATCCATTTCGGGTCATTTCTATTCGATCTTATTTTCATTATATGGAATAAACGTTCTTTGGGCAGCATGTATAGTCTTTAGAAAGCTTACTATTTTCCCTTCCTGCTCATTTCTGTTTTTCCACTATACCTATTACTGTTCTTTTACCTAGTGCCACTGACTTTCCATATCCACCTCATTCTGCCTATTACTAGTTCCCTTATAACTCGCAATATTACTATACTGGGACTTCACTGTTTTCCCACAAAACCCATACCACTATTTCCAGTTTAAAAACCTAACAGCTCTCTCCACTGCAGTGGCCAGTGTTCCCACCCCAGACCTAGATAAGTGAACGCCATCCCTGGCATACTTGTCATATCTGCCACAGAAGAGGTCCGGTTGTCAATGAATGTTATTGTATTTTCCTTAGTGTTTGTCCAGCCAGCAACTGACACCAATTGCCCTGGACAACCATTCATTTCCAACTCCTCTCCTTGGCAAATTACCACATATCACAGGGTTCCCTCCCTTCTTCCTAATTATTTCTGTTGCTGATCTATACCTGCTAATCATGTCCTCACTCCTACGTCTGCCAACATCGTTGCCTCCAGCACTGAGACAGAAAGATTGCTCCCATTACCTCTCATGATGTCGTTCCAGATGGCTAACATATCCTTCATCCTAACCCCAGGAAAACACGCCCTCTGTCCTCTCTTTCTATCCATAATACCAAAAGCCCTATCCATAAACTTAATCTGATTGTTCCCTACTAACACAGTGTTCATTACCTCGACTGGCAGTGTCGGAGACTCACATGAGTCACAGGGATGTTAGGAAGTATTTCTTGAGCCGTAGAATTTTCAGGAAGTGGAATAATCTAGAAAGTGAGGTTGTGGAATCAGGTACCTTACGTAGATTTAAGAAGGGGTATGATAAAGCTCATGGAGCAGGGAGAGAGTGGACCTAGTGGCAACCAGTGTTGAGGCGGGGCCAGGAGCTATGACTCGAGTTCTGCAACCACAATTAGATGAATACACGCTCACACACACACACACACACACACACACACACACACACACACACACACATATTCTGGCTCCTAGAATTTAACCCCACCAAATGCAAAATCATGAAGATCGGGGAAGGGCGAACCTCTCTCAGGGAGAAAGATCTTGAGGTGAGTACAACATCGGGCACGTCTCTTGAGCACACATTAACCAGATAACTGCTGCAGCTATGGGCCCCTGGCAAACCTGAGAATAGCATTCCAATACCTCAGTAAGGAATCGTTCAAGACTCAGTACACCGTGTACGGTAGGGCCATACTGGAGTATGCAACACCAGTTAGGAACCCACACCTGGTCAAGCACGTCAAGAAATTAGAGAAAGTGCAAAGGTTTGCAGCAAGACTAGTTCCAGAGTTAAGGGGAATATCCTACGAAGAAAGGTTAAAGGAAATCGGCATGACGACAATGGAGGACAGGAGGGTTAGGGGAGACATGATAACATAAAAAATATTGCGAGGAATAGATAAAGTGGACAGAGACAGGATGTTCCAGAGATGGGACAAAGAAACAAGTGGTCACAATTGGAAGTTGAAGACTCAGATTAGTCAAAGGGATGTTAGAAAGTATTTCTTCAGCCATAGAGTTGTCAGAAAGTGGAATAGTCTGGCAAGTGATGTATTGGAGGCAGGAACCATACATAGTTGATAAAGTTCAAGGAGCAGTTTTTAAAGTATGAGGGAGTGAAAAAAGAAATTAATTAACAGTGGGATGTAACAAGTAAGAGTACCAATGATTTAAAACACTTCCTCCAAACTTAAGGAGATGGAAGTAAAATTTCTATAAAAAGAACAGGGAGATAGTTGACACCGTAAATAAAGTAACAAGAAGAGCCTCATAACTTGAGTCACTAATCTTCGGAGATTTCAATTAAAAATTGGTTCACATAATTAGGATACACTTGGAAAATCAAAAGCGTTGAGTTCTCTGTACATTCTTCTGGTCTGCAATTTCACCTGCCTTGAAAGGGACCGATAATGTACAACAATACTTCAGCCTAGAGATAACAAGCTATTTGAATAGAATCATGTGCTTGGGATCCCTAGTTTAGAACGTTCTCATTATCCAAACCATATCATGGGTGAGGATAGAACCCGCAATCAGAGAGTCTCAAAACTCCAGACCGTCTCTGATCGCGGGTTCTATCCCCGACCGTGGTATGGTTTGTTTGCAATCGTGTCATTACGATTTCGTGAGTCATGTTCTCATTATCCATCCTTTTCTTTCCTGGTAGCTGTGGAGCCTAGACGATGGAGGTGAAAACTGTGAACTTTAGGAGTGAGAAAGTCAGGGACTGAAAAGAATAAGAGAGAGAGAGTGGAGGTGGTAGACATCTTGGAGCATTCGACAATAACAGTGGAAATATTATAAATGAATCTTAATAAATATGAGTAAAATAAGAGTGATATTAAAGGGGGTTAATGGTAACGTAAATTTCCTTATTTGGCATGAAATTTTGTTGATGGAAAACATCATTATTATTTAAACAGTCAAGTAAAATCAGAGTAGAAATCTAAAAAGTAAATTGTGTGCACATAGCATCATGATATTAATACATCAGTATATCACTCGAGCAGGAGAAAGCAATTAAATTCGAGCCCTGAGAGAAGATTAAGAAGAGAGGGGTACGACCTGGGAAACTCTGGAAATACAGAGCGGGGTATTATATAATGCTGGGGAACTGGAAATACAGAGCAGGGTATTATATAATGCTGGGGAACTGGAAATACAGAGCGGGGAATTATATAATGTGGGGAACTGGAAGAGGAAAATTGTATCTGTGGCCTCAAGCACTAATAATAGTTATCAGCAGCTCGAGTAGAAAGGTAAATAATTAAAACAGTTAGAGATATGTTGTTTCAGTATATCAGTTTCTCAGGGAGGTGGAAAATATAAATAATAATAATAATAATAATAATAATATAATAATATTAATAATATATATAATATATTAATATATAATTATAATTATATATATTAATTATTATTATATTATTATTATTATTATTATTATTATTAGGAATCCCCGAAGGACTACTAGTAAATAGTTGCATATTTTTTTCTTTATTTTTAATTTCTCCCATGCGGAGCAGGTCCATGTCCCCTCACCTGGATTGAGGCGGGGTAGATGGCAGACCAGAGGCCTAGCTTCTCCCTACGAGCCCCGTGAGGGCGGGGAATGTGGCTAGGCCTGGGAACACTTGGTCCCAAAGATGAGGAGGTACTTGTACCTCCTCCCATGGGAGACCTAAGTCTCGAGACACTCCCCAGATAGGGAGCCAAGGCCGGGTCACCACTACTTGGAAAAGACCCGGGCCGGGAGAATACCGGCGAAAAAAAAAAAAAAATTAGCCCAATGACCCCTCCACCCGGATAAGCCCAATGACCCACCCAGTCTGGTCACCTCCACTCAAGGATGGAGCACGGCACCAGACCCAGCAGCACAAGCTAGCCAGGTCCAACTCACTCACACCCACACCCACTCATGTATTTATCTAACCTATTTTTAAAACTACACAACGTTTTAGCCTCAATAACTGTACTCGGGAGTTTGTTCCACTCATCCACAACTCTATTACCAAACCAGTGCTTTCCTATATCCTTCCTGAATCTGAATTTTTCCAACTTGAAACCATTGCTGCGAGTCCTGTCTTGGCTGGAAATTTTCAGCACGCTATTTACATCCCCTTTATTTATTTCTGTTTTCCATTTATACACCTCGATTATATCCCCCCTAATTCTACGCCTTTCGAGAGAGTGCAGATTCAGAGCCCTCAGTCTATCCTCATAGGGAAGATTTTTGATACATGGGATCATCTTTGTCATCCTGCTCTGCACGTTTTCCAGAGCATTTATATCCATTCTGTAATATGGTGACCAGAACTGAGCAGCATAGTCTAAATGAGGCCTAACCAAGGATATATAGAGTTGAAGAACAACCTGAGGACTTCTATTATTTATACTTCTAGATATGAAGCCAAAAACTCTGTTAGACTTATTGTGAACACTAATGCACTCTTGTCTTGGTTTTAGATTACTGCTAACCAGAACTCCTAAATCATTTTCACAATCAGTAATATTAAGATCTACATTATTTAGCTTATATGTGGCAAGGTTATTTTCCTGTCCAACATTCAGAACTTTGCATTTGTCAATATTAAACCGCATCTGCCACTTCTCCGGCCATTACATCAGTCTATTCAAATCATCCTGGAGTGCTGTAGTGTCCTCATTATAATGAACTGGACGGCCTATTTTGGTGTCATCAGCAAATTTGCTTATGTCGCTATTTATTCCCTCATCAATGTCGTTTATGTAAATTGTGAACAACAACGGGCCCAACACTGACCCCTGAGGAACACCGCTTGTGACTTGCCCGCATTCTGATTTCTCCCCATTTTTGCAAACTCTCTGCTGCCTATGTGTCAGCAGGAAAAAATTTCTCCTCCTATTCCGTGTGCCTTAAGTTTCCTCAATAGCCTCTGGTGTGGAACTCTATCGAAAGCCTTACTGAAGTCCATATACACAATATCATATTCATTACCATGATCTACCTCCTCAAACACCTTAGTGTAAAAAGTTAGTAAATTCGTAAGACAGGAACGCCCCTTTGTAAGACCGTGTTGAGAGTCACTAATCAATCTGTGCCTATCAAGATGGCCACGAATTGCTTCGGCAATTATTGATTCCATAAATTTTCCCACTATGGAGGTAAAGCTTATTGGTCTAAAGTTCGAAGTCAAGGACCTGTCACCTGCCTTGTAAATAGGCATTACATTTGACATTTTTCACTTAGGCACTATGCCAGTTTGTAGTGATATGTTAAGAAGATTAGCCAAAGGTATGCTAAGTTCCTCTTTACATTCCTTTAACACCCTTGCAAACAGTTCATCAGGACCTGGGAATTTGTTAGGTTTTAGTTTCTCTATTTGTCTGAGGACCATGTCACTAGTTACCGCAATCATGCATAGTTTATTATCATCCTGTTCTACATAATCTATTATTTCAGGAATATCGCTAGTATTTTCCTGGGTGAAAACTGAGAGGAAGTAGGTATTGAGAATTTCACACATATCCTTATCACTGTCAGTGATCTAACCAGAGTTACTCTTAAGTGGGCCAATCTTGTCCCTAATCTTACTTCTGTATACGTGAAAGAACCCTTGCGACCTTAGCCTCATAATCCTTTTTTGCTCTTCTTATTCCTTTCTTTATTTCTCTCTTTAATTGAATATATTGATTTCTTAACTGCCCATCCCCTCTTTTGATACGCCTATATATTCCTCTCTTTTGACTAATGAGATGTTTTAATCTATTGTTCATCCATTTGGGATCATTTTTGTTAGATCTAATTTCCCTACTCGGAACAAAAGTTGTCTGGGCAGCTAGAACTATGCTTTGAAAAACGTCATATTGGCAACCAAGATCACCTACCTGACCCATAGTCAGGACATCCCAATTTAGCCCACCCAAGTAATTTTTCAGTCCCATGAAGTCGGCCAAGCAAAAATCTGGGACAGAGATTTGATTGCAGTTATCTGGGTAATTCCATGATATATTGAAACTAAGTGACCGCGGGTTCAATCCTGCCCGTGGTATGGTTTGAAACTAAGTGATTTATGATCACTTTCCCCAAGCTCATCATTAACCTCAAAATTATTAATTAGTGAATCTTTGTTGGCAAGAACCAAGTCAAGCAGATTGTTTCCTCTAGTTGGCTCTGTCACAATCTGTTCTAAAAAGCAATCCTGAACCGTATCAAGAAAATCACTGGACTCAAGATTTCCTGTCATATTGTTCCAATCAATTTGACTAAAGTTAAAATCTCCCATTTTCACAACATTTTCATATCTAGATGCCTTATGAATTTCGTCCCATAACAGCTTACTGCACTCCCTATCAAGGTTTGGGGGCCTATAAATCACACCCAAAATTAATTTGTCACGTCCCTCGAGAAACTGTAGCCGAACAGATTCTGTGTTCGATGTTTATAATCTTATATCATGCCTACGACAACAATTTAAATTTTCTCTGACCTACATCGCCACTCCACCACCCTTCCTGTTGACCCTACCAGTGTGGAATAGTTTATAACCCTGTATGTTGCATTCAGAAGGCATTTCTCTATCTTTCAGGTTGAACCAGGTCTCTGTTATACCAATAATATCTATATTACCTACACTTGCAAGTAATCTTAACTCATCTATCTTATTTCTTAGACTCCTACTATTTGTAGAGTAAACCTTAAGGGAGCTAGGCATTCGTTGGCCTCTATTATCTCTCTTTGTTTGTTGATTTGCCATTACTAGCAACTTTATTTTGAATATTGTCTTATAAACATATCCCTGAGGTATCCCGGTAATAACTGCTGTTTCTAACCCTAATGCTGCAGCCTGATTGTTTCCCACAAACACCCATACCTCTATAACCTATCAGTTTAAATTCCTAGACTAGTCATCAATTACCCTCTCAATCGAATTGGCTAATGCAACCACTCCATCCCCAGAGAGATGAACCCCATCCCTTGCATACATATCACGTTTGCCAAAGAATAGGTCCCAGTTAACAACGAATGGGATTGCAAGTTCCTTGCAATACCTGTCTAGCCAGCAATTTATACCAATTGCCATAGACATCCATTCATTGCCCACTCCCTTTCTAGGCAAGATGCTACATATGACTGGGATCCCTCCCTTAGACCTAACTACTTCTATAGCTGACCTGTACTTATCCAGCAGCTCCTCTCTCCTGCCCTTCCCCATGTCATTAACTCCAGCACTAAGACAGATAATGGGCTTGTTTTCATTACCTGCCATAATATTATCCAACCTTCTGACTATGTCACCAACACCAGCTCCAGGAAGGCACACTCTCTGTCTGACCTTTCTGTCTCTGTTACAAAATGCACGGTCCATATATTTTACCTGGGAATCTCCTACTAATAAAATATTCTTACCTTGATTACCAGGAAATCAGTGGTACCTTCAACCTCACTAACCACTGAAGTACACTCGTCTTGGAGAACAGAGAATCGATTTCCTACCTTCACATCTTCTCTATTAACTCTCCTCATCTTCCTTCTTCCTGAACTGTGAACCACTTGCCACTTAAAGTGGCTGCCACTATCACTGCTGGTGACCATTTCCTCCTCCCCACCTAAATCCTTCTCACACTCACTTCCAAACTCATCTATGCGAAGCTTCAGCCTCCTATTTTCCTCCTGAAGAAGTAGAATCTCCTTCTTCAACACTTGAACCTGAGATTCTAAAACACTACAACAAGCCATGGTGCTTGGTAACAGCCCACGCTGACTCCCAAGAGCTTAGGCAGGTATGACCACACGTGACCACTGACCTCATATATATATATATATATATATATATATATATATATAATATATATATATATATATATATATATATATATATATATATATATATATATGTTCCCTCTTTGGCGGTGAGCTACATCGCAGTAACATTGATAATCACTGATAATTGCTTCGATCAGCTGTTGTAATTTTTGTAATGCATGAGTAGTCAAGTCTAAAGAATCACAAAATTATCTTATCTCGTAGATAATAAATAAATTGAAGTAGTTGTCAGGCAGTTCAGACCAAATGCATTTTATTTTAAACGAAAGAATTTTATTAAATTCTACAAAAGAGAGTACAATATTTTTCTGAAACCAGTGTGACGTTGAGAATATCCAATTATTTTCTCTGATTTCACTGAAAGTCTAAAGTTAGAGTGATTGAAGGTACAGAAGAAGTATATTGTTATTCTCTACTGTTTGTAAATACGTAAATAGGTAAATACGTAAATAATATACGATAAAAGGATAGGTTCATGATCAATATTGTCGTTATATCGATTAATATGATTTGCATTTCAGTTTTTGACAAGATAAGACTATAAAGAAAGACCTAATCATCTTGCTTCATAAAAAAAATTGCTGTGGCTATGTAATATATTAAACAAGAAATTTTGAATAGATTAAAAGAAAGTCTGATGACATCAAGGCTTAGGTGAAGGTTACCTAATTAAACTTAATTAATGTTTGATTGTTAATCTACGATAAAAAAACATTGTGTCTGCAGGAATGACTTATTACAACACTCGCTGCAACACAGTAAAACAAACACACCGAGACTAGGACTTAGAGCAACATAAATAAGCAACGATGAGACACTAGCAAACATAACTTATTTGTGCTCACTCTGCAGTAGCTGCTCTCTCCCTCTCTAATTATGTAACACTAAAGGGAGAAAAAGCTGCAACATAAACTCGCAATTCTTGTGAGTCTCTGTCAGTTATTTTCTAATGTAAACATGCAATTTTATGACAGAAAAAAAATCCTAGTTCTGGAAGTTTTCATATACCTTCAGCGATGCCAAATTAATTTCGTTACATACTGAATGAATCATGGAAGATCAACGTGTTTAAATGCAAGTAATTAATAACAGTGAGGGTGTAAATTGTGCCTCATGTCCCTAGATCATTAATTTCCAATATCACTTTTGATAACTTAGGGGAAGTTGAAATATGGAACCGTAAATTACACAGTGATGATTTGTTTATTGTAACGTGCCCATCTAACTCACCAAGACAATGTACTCGCCTATTTGTACTCACGTATTTGTGGTTGCAGGGGTAGAGTCGCAGCTCCTGGCCCCGTCCGGTCGTTACTAAGTCCACTGTTTCAAGAGCATTATCGTACCTCTTCTTAAAGCTATGTATGGGACCTGACTCCACTACATCACTCTCCACTTCCTGATATCTCTATGGCTGAAGAAATACTTTCTAACATTCCTGTGACTCATATGAGTCTTCAAATCCAGTTGTGTCCCTTATTTGAAATATTCTTGTCAATTCCTTTCATAATTTTATGTCCTTATCATGTCCCTCTTATCCCTCCTGTCCTCCAGTGCCATCAGGTTGATTTTCCTTAACCGCTTCTCGGAACTAGTCTTGTTGCAAACATTTGCACTTTCTCTAATATCTTAACGTGCTTGACCAGGTGTGGATTCCATACTGGTGCTGCATACTCCAACACAGGCCTGTCGTGGAAATAAATGGTATAAAATACCGACACAATGGAAATATAAACACATATGCAGTATAATGTGATCCTTTATTGACTACGTTTCGCCCACACAGTGGGCTTTTTCAAGTCACAGATCTGTTTGTGACTTGAAAAAGCCCACTGTGTGGGCGAAACATAGTCAATAAAGGATCACATTATACTGCATATGTGTTTATATTTCCACAGGCCTGTCGTGCAGAGTATAGTGTCTTGGACGATTCCTTACTCAGGTGTCTAAATTCTGTGTACTTAGGTTTGTCAGGCGTCCATATGCTGCAGAAGCTGTTTGATTCATGTGCAGGAATGTTCCTAGATGAGTGGCTCAAATTCTGTGTGATACTCTTTCGGAGTTCTAGAAAGTATTTCAGCTGTACTATGCATTGCTATGGAGAAACGAGAGCAAGCTTTACTAAACAACCCTGGACTCATGGCAGTAATATGTCTTGATTCAAGATTCCTGAGTCTTTCCATGGAACCACAAAAAACATATTGATAAATTACGCCTTAACGCTTTGTGGAATGGCGTTGGAAAAGGCAGATTATGAGAAAGGCTGACACACCCATGTTGCCAATGACTCCTCAGGTGATTACTGTATTGACGGGGTGAAACATGAAGAATACATGTCACCTGAAAGGAGAACCATTTACCAAGTACAGCCACTTTACGAGGAACTGGAATAAAACAGACACTAGATCATTTCACTAACACTCCTCGTATTTTATCCATGGTGCAGGCCTTTCACTTTCTCTAATTTCTTGACGTGTTTGACCTGGTGTGGGTACCATACTGGTGCTGCTTACTTCAACATGGTCCTGACGTACACGGTATACAGTCTTGAATGATTCCTTACTCAGGTGTCTAAATCCTGTTCTTAGGTTTGCCAGGCGCCCATGTGTTGCAGCAGTTAATTACCTGATGTGTTATCCTCAGGATATGTGCTCGGTATTATACTAACTCCAAGAGCCTTTTCCTTGACTGAGGTTTGCAGTCTTTGGCACACTAGCTGGTATTCTGTCTTCGGTCTTGTTTGACCTTCCCCAATCTTCATGACTTTGCAGCCTGTCCAAATCTCTTTGTAGTCCTACACGATCCTCATCCACTCGAATTCTCTGCATTATCTTCACATCGCCTGAAAAGAGGGACACTTCTTAATTTATCCCTTCCGTCATGTCATTCACATATACCAGAAACAGCACAAGCCCTAGGATTGACCCTTGTGCAGCCTCGCTCTTCACAGGCGTCCACTCTGACGGCGTTACTTATTTTCAGTCGTTGTTTACTTCCTGTTTACCTGGAGTTTACCTGGAGAGAGTTCCGGGGGTCAACGCCCCCGCGGCCCGGTCTGAGACCAGGCCTCCTGGTGGATCAGAGCCTGATCAACCAGGCTGTTGCTGCTGGCTGCACGCAAACCAACATACGAGCCACAGCCCGGCTGATCCGGAACTGACTTTAGGTGCTTGTCCAGTGCCAGCTTGAAGACTGCCAGGGGTCTGTTGGTAATCCCCCTTATGTGTGCTGGGAGGCAGTTGAACAGTCTCGGGCCCCTGACACTTATTGTATGGTCTCTTAACGTGCTAGTGACACCCCTGCTTTTCATTGGGGGGATGGTGCATCGTCTGCCAAGTCTTTTGCTTTCGTAGTGGGTGATTTTCGTGTGCAAGTTCGGTACTAGTCCCTCTAGGATTTTCCAGGTGTATATAATCATGTATCTCTCCCTCCTGCGTTCCAGGGAATACAGGGAATACAGGGAATGTCAGGTAATCTCTGATCCATTGCAGTGCCTTTCTTGTTATTCCTGCCTGCTCCTCTAGCTTCATTACCTATCTCTTCTGCGAAACTGTGTCGAAAATGCTAGGTTTGTGACACATGATTTCCCATTCCTGAAACCGTGCTGGTTATCGTGTTTGAGCTCATTCTTTTCTAGGTGCTTCACCACTCTTCTCCTGATAATCTTCTCCATGATTTTGCATACTATATATGTCAGTGACACTGGTTAAAGTTTAATACTGCATGTCTGTCTCCTTACATTGACACTGGGACTACATTTGCTGTCTACCATTCCTCAGGTGGTTCCCCTGTTTCGATAAATGCGTTGAAGATAGTTGTTTGTGGCACACTCAGTGTATCTGATTCTTCGCCCAGGACCCACGGATTGATGTCCGGTCCCACTGCCTTTGAGGTATCTATGTTGCCTCTTCACCTCCTCCATGGTTGTGTGTGCTGTGCCTAGGATGTTTACCTAGAGAGAGTTTGGGGGTCAACGCCCCCTCGGCCCGGTCTGAGACCAGGCCTCGTGTTGTAGCTCTTCACACATTCTTGGTCGTTTCTTGTGATCTCCCCTCCTTCCTTCCTCAGCCTGATTACCTGGTCCTTGACTGTTATTTTCATCTTGATGTGGCTGTACAACAGCTTCGGGGCAGATTTTTCTTTCGATTCTATGTTATTCTCGTATCCCGTGACCTCCTGTCCGAAGGAGAGTATCATTCTACCTCCTGTAAACGTTTCCTAGATTCTAATTGTACCTTTCATCCCAGCCTTCATTTACTATACTAATTACAAAGAAAACTGTAGACGAATTTATTCTGGAAATTACCTGATTTCTTTATGTCATTCCTTATGTCAATCCTTATGTCATTCTCACACAATGAACATTATAGTCCCCACAGCAGCTCATGACCACAGTGTGGCATAAAACTTTTATAAGTTTAAATATTATAGCTGTGTCACACCTCATGATCACTGAAAGGATCTGACGCTGCACTCTGGATTATGTTTTCCTTTCATTCTGTCAGGTTCTCAATGGTCCCTACGTATTCAACACTTCTCCCTACCAGGGTGGCGGATCAGTCACATGAACGAAAATTCTCTGCATCTTTATTTTTTTAACCAATGTGTCTCCTGTTCCTGCTGTTTCTTCTTTGTTTTAACGTTCTCGTCCGCCTTCGTGCACTTTATAACGAGGTACTTCATTATTTGAGTTGCTGGGTTTTTTTTTTTCATTTCCGTTTAGCATTGTACTGCTGCATTTAAGAATTCTCTCATTCCTACCAAGTGTTCGCCTCTGAAATCTAAATTCTTCCGTTTTCGCACCTGCCATTCTTCCTTCAATGTTTACTTATTATAGGTAATCAAAATTCAGTTTCTATCACTGTATCACGGTATCACTACATCCAATGCACTTATTGTAAATACTAGATCCACTCTTGCTGGTTCATGTCTTTCCGTTCTTTTGTCCTCGACATGAAAACACAGTTTTCAGTCACCACCTCTATCATGTTAACCTTTAACTTTCCTGACCCCTCAGTTAGTCCCAGTTCACTCAGTTTTCTTCTTTAAAATTGAAATTAACAATTACTAGTAAGTTTGCTTTGTCCATTTGAACTCTTCTTGCTGTTTCTACATTGGCAACACCCACTCCTTTTATCTCCTATTTATTGTTGTGGGTCTTTGATCACTGCCGTTACTGCATCAAGTTCCCGAGTCTTGATTGTCTCCACTATACAGTAATTTGAGTCATTGCTGTTAATTCCTTACTTAAAAAAAATTGCACTGCTTTCTAATTTACAGTGTCACTCATCACCCTCTCAGCTGTGGTCATTTCAGTTTTTTTTTCCTGACAGCAGAGATATCTGAGACTGCTTCTTTTATCTCTTCTTTCATCACCTTCATTAATAATCCCTCTGATTTTGTAATCCATATAATGAGTTGTTTTCGTTATCAGTGCTCTGATAAATGGCGCAAATGCCGTCTGTTAGTGCTTATGTACAAGGAGGGAAAGAGATGAGGTTGGAAATGTTGTGTGTGCATTGTTGCAGAGGGAGAGGTTAGGGCTATTTAAGTAGATGGGAGAAAGATGTGGATTATTGGTGTGTGTGTTTGTGTACTCACCTAATTGTGGTTGCAGGGTCGAGACTCAGCTCCTGGTCCCGCCTCTTCACTGATCGCTGCTAGGTCCTCTCTGCTTCCTGAGCTTTGTCATACCTCGTCATAAAGTTATGTATGGTTCCTGCCTCCACTACGTCACTTGCTAGGCTATTCCACTTCTTGACGACTCTGAAGAAATACTTCCTAACACCCCTGTGACTCGTCGGAGTCTTCAGCTTCCAATTGTGACCCCTTGTTTCTGTGTTTCTGTTTGTGTGTGTGTGTGTGTGTGTGTGTGTGTGTGTGTGTGTGTGTGTGTGTGTGTGTGTGTGTACTCACCTAATTGTGGCTGCAAGGGTCGATTCATAGCTCCTGGCCCCGCCTCTTCACCGGTCGCTACTAGGCAACTCTCTCCCTGCTCATGAGCTTTATCATACCTCTTCTTAAAGCTATGTATGGTTCCTACCTCTACTACTTCACTTTCCAGACTATTCACTTCCTGACAGATCTATTACTGATGAAGTACTTTCTAATATTCCTGTGACTCATTTTAATCTTAAACTTTCAACTGTGACCCCTTGTTGCTGTGTCTCATCTCTGGAACATCTTGTCTCTGTCCACCTTCTCCTTGACTTCTCTACATTAACTTCATGTCGTTTTCAAACAAGAGCACTTCTGAATCTATCCCTTCCGTCATGTCATTCACATATATCAGAAACAGTAACACCGCTAGGACTGACATTTGTGGAACCTCCCTCGTGTCAGGCGCCCTCTCCGACACCTTGCCACGTACCATCACTCGTTGTTTCCTTCCTCTCAAATATTCTCTGATCCATTGCATTGGCTTTCCTGTTATTCCTGCTTGCTCCTCTAGCTTTTCCACTAATCTCTTGTGAGCAACTGTGTCGAAATCCCTCTCACTGTCCACGAAAATGCAGTCTTCTCTTTCTCTCTCTCTCTCTCTCTCTCTCTCTCTCTCTCTCTCTCTCTCTCTCTCTCTCTCTCTCTCTCTCTCTCTCTCTCTCTCTCTCTCTCTCTCTCTCTCTCCTGCCTTCTGTCACCTTGTCGTAAACTCCAGTAGGCTTGTGACACAGGATTTCTCCTCTCTGGAACGGTGCTGGTTATCGTGTATAACCTTACTCGTTTCTAGTTGATCCACCAGTCTTTTCTTGATAATCTTCTCCATGACTATGCATACTGAAGAATTGAGACACTTATGCAACACATGGGAATCTTTATTGAAGAAACGTTTCGCCACACAGTGGCTTCATCAGTCCAGTACAAAGTAGAAGTGGGTAAGGAGAGTAGAAGTTTGAGGTAATCAGTCCCTCAACCTGGAATCGATGTGTTCAGTCCATCACTCTTGTAGGAAGTGCAGCATAGGGCCAGAGAGGTGGCTTATATACTGCGGTGAGATGAGTTGAAGCAGGAAGAGGCGGGATCACAGTGGGACCTGCCACTAGTGTAAGTAGGTCGTCGTCCAAAAGTTGGGCAAGCGTTGAAGTCTTTGTACCAAGATCCCATGATGTTGCAGTGTCTGACAGATGTGATGAATGGTTTTGAAAACCGACAAGTTGAAGAATTGAGACAGTTATGCAACATATGGGAATCTTTATTGAAGAAACGTTTCGCCACACAGTGGCTTCATCAGTCCAATACAAAGTAGAAGTGGGTAAGGAGAGTAGAAGTTTGAGGTAATCAGTCCCTCAACCTGGAATCGATGTGTTCAGTCCATCACTCTTGTAGGAAGTGCAGCATAGGGCCAGAGAGGTGGCTTATATACTGCGGTGACTTCAACGCTTGCCCAACTTTTGGACGACGACCTACTTACACTAGTGGCAGGTCCCACTGTGATCCCGCCTCTTCCTGCTTCAACTCATCTCACCGCAGTATATAAGCCACCTCTCTGGCCCTATGCTGCACTTCCTACAAGAGTGATGGACTGAACACATCGATTCCAGGTTGAGGGACTGATTATCTCAAACTTCTACTCTCCTTACCCACTTCTACTTTGTATTGGACTGATGAAGCCACTGTGTGGCGAAACGTTTCTTCAATAAAGATTCCCATATGTTGCATAAGTGTCTCAATTCTTCAAATTGTCGGTTTTCAAAACCATTCATCACACTATGCATACTATACATGACAGTGACAATGGTCTATAGTTTAATGCTACCTGTGTATCTCCTTTCTTAAGGATTGATACTACTATGTGTGTGTGTGTGTGTGTGTGTGTGTGTGTGTGTGTGAGTGTGTGTGTGTGTGAGTGTGTGTGAGTGTGTGTGTGTGTGTGCACGTGCGTGTGTGAGCGTGCGTGTGCGCATATGTATTCATCGCGAGGTACTCATGGATTTGTGTTTGCGGGGGGTCGTGATTCAGCTCCTGGTGATAGTGTTAGAGCAGTGGTTCCAAATTTTCGCTTGTTACCCAGATTTACCCATGCACATAAAGCTGTTACCTTCACAAAAATGTGTTATTATTGTATATATGGCACAACGTGAACGTAACAGCCTGCATACCTGCTATCTAGCAACTTGAAAACGTAAAACACACATACTTATATATAAATTTATAATAGCTACAAATTCACAGTAACAGTGGGTAAATACTAACTGACTGAAACAGGGCCAGTACACTACATACAGCTTATAGTCTACCTCGCTGATGCTCACAGTAACTACAGTGTGAATGAGGCAGCCTCAGGAGTGAGTGCGCGTACTGGAAGGTCGATACTGGGCTACTGAGTGACTTTTGTCCTGAAGCATACTTGTCAAAATACTTTTGAGGTTTCCAAGCTTAGCTATATATTTCTTCCTTTCCCTACTATACTTGTATAGTCAGTTTTGATGTTTATTGTATTGTTTAACTTTTTACTATTAATAGGTTTACTTTACAACTTAATACTTGACAACAGTTAACAATAATCCTATACCTGGTACCGCATTGTTTCTTGAATTTTCAGAATTCATACTTTTTCTGTCACCCCTCATTACCCCAAACTGGTAAATTACCCCTGGGTAATTTACCCAGTTTGGGAACCACGTGTAGAGGTTACTAGGGTCTTCGATGTGCCAGCCGGCAGGTTCCTTCTAGAAGGTTATAGAAAAAATGGTTGTTTTATTCACAAGTTTTGTAACCAGGCGCCCTGGGTTACTAACCTGTTATTCCATTGAGATCTTTAATTATCTTCCTAAAAAGTGGCCCCACATAATGGCTGAAACCCGACAGCAGGTATAAGTCTATTGACAAACGTTTCCACTATTCCCGGGATCGAGCCCCGGTTCCTCCTTGAACGTGGGTGTGTGATTGTGTATGCGTATGAGAGTTTGTGTATGTAGGTATATATGTATGTGTGTTCAGTAGAGAAACATTTAGGGGTTACGTTCCTTATCTCTATCCGCTTTTCTAACTAGGTGATGAAGTGGCAGCTTATCTGTTTGGGTCTCATGACCAGTTTTTGAGTTATTTCAGAGGCGGATGAGTGTCCTTAGACCACAGATGTTAAGGGCAATGAAATGTTAAAAAATGGGCAACGATCAGATTCACTTACCTGTTCGGTACAAATTATTGTACGAATAGTGTACGACAAGTTAGCAAGTGGGATCAAAATTTTCATCTTAGTAATGCCAGATATATGATCAGGTATAGTTACATTAGTCTGTCAGTTATGAATAATGTGGTGCAAGAGATTAAGTTACCTCACAATGAGTTGTTTACAAACTGCAGTGGCACCGGAGAGCACGAGATTGATGTGACTAAAGATGGAGCATTTTGAAACTTAATTCAGTAATTCATGACACTGATAATGAGATGGTGCTTGGCAGGGCGCCCTCCTAAAAGAATGTAAAGAAAACATCCTTAAAAAATCTAATCCCAAGTAAAATATGTTCATTACGCCTTGTAAAGAAGAACTGTAATTCTGGCTGACCGCGGACTTCGATATTCTGTCCTGTGACAGTAACTCCCTCTTTATTTTGTCATCCTTGCTCCCTGTCACATTTTGTAGGGTCTTATTCATCATCAATACCTGGCTACATGCATGTATGAAATCATCAACATACTTTCCAGTATTATTCGTATGAATTACTGGTTGATCATCCGGGGTAAAATATTCACAACCAGATGATTTGTTGTGATTTATTACCCTTAGCAACTCTGGTCTCGGCCGACATGTCCTTCTATACCGCAGATTCAACAAATGCCTGGCTGAAGTGAAGTGATGTTGGTGACTGGTGATGTATAGCCTTCCTAGCACGGTGTTGGTGACTGGTGATGTATAGCCTTCCTAGCACGGTATTGGTGACTGGTGATGTATAGCCTTCCTAACACGGTGTTGGTGACTGGTGATGTATAGCCTTCCTTGCACGGTGTTGGTGACTGGTGATGTATAGCCTTCCTAGCACGGTGTTGGTGACTGGTGATGTATAGCCTTCCTTGCACGGTGTTGGTGACTGGTGATGTATAGCCTTCCTAGCACGGTATTGGTGACTGGTGATGTATAGCCTTCCTTGCACGGTGTTGGCGACTGGTGATGTATAGCCTTCCTAGCACGGTGTTGGTGACTGGTGATGTATAGCCTTCCTAGCACGGTATTGGTGACTGGTGATGTATAGCCTTCCTAGCACGGTATTGGTGACTGGTGATGTATAGCCTTCCTAGCACGGTATTGGTGACTGGTGATGTATAGCCTTCCTAGCACGGTGTTGGTGACTGGTGATGTATAGCCTTCCTAACACGGTATTGGTGACTGGTGATGTATAGCCTTCCTTGCACGGTATTGGTGACTGGTGATGTATAGCCTTCCTAGAACGGTATTGGTGACTGGTGATGTATAGCCTTCCTAGCACGGTATTGGTGACTGGTGATGTATAGCCTTCCTAGCACGGTGTTGGTGACTGGTGATGTATAGCCTTCCTAGCACGGTGTTGGTGACTGGTGATGTATAGCCTTCCTAGCACGGTGTTGGTGACTGGTGATGTATAGCCTTCCTAGCACGGTATTGGTGACTGGTGATGTATAGCCTTCCTAGCACGGTATTGGTGACTGGTGATGTATAGCCTTCCTAACACGGTGTTGGCGACTGGTGATGTATAGCCTTCCTAGCACGGTGTTGGTGACTGGTTATGTATAGCCTTCCTAGCACGGTATTGGTGACTGGTGATGTATAGCCTTCCTAACATAGTGTTGGTGACTGGTGATGTATAGCCTTCCTTGCACGGTGTTGGTGACTGGTGATGTATAGCCTTCCTAGCACGGTGTTGGTGACTGGTGATGTATAGCCTTCCTTGCACGGTGTTGGTGACTGGTGATGTATAGCCTTTCTTGCACGGTGTTGGTGACTGGTGATGTATAACCTTCCTAGCACGGTGTTGGTGACTGGTGATGTATAGCCTTCCTAGCATAGTGTTGGTGACTGGTGATGCATAGCCTTCCTAGCACGGTACTGGTGACTGGTGATGTATAGCCTTCCTAGCACGGTGTTGGTGACTGGTGATGTATAGCCTTCCTGCACGGTGTTGGTGACTGGTGATGTATAGCCTTCCTAGCACGGTGTTGGTGACTGGTGATGTATAGCCTTCCTAGCACGGTGTTGGTGACTGGTGATGTATAGCCTTCCTAGCACGGTGTTGGTGACTGGTGATGTATAGCCTTCCTAGCACGGTGTTGGTGACTGGTGATGTATATCCTTCCTTGCACGGTGTTGGTGACTGGTGATGTATAGCCTTCCTAGCAAGGTGTTCGGACGTCACTTGAGAATCAATTACACCTACAGACACTCCTCGGAATTCATGTATACTCTCACTGGGTTATTACACTAATTGTTGGAAAAAAGCAGCTGACCAGTGAGCGTGTGAGTAACGTCAAACCTTCCCACGAATTCCTTTATTGAAACCCTCCCTCCTATAACAGCAGTTTCTCTGGAATTTTGCCTAATATGGAGTTCCTCCCAAATAACTAAATATGGAGTTCCTCCCAAATAACTAAATATGGAGTTCCTCCCAAATAACTAAATATGGAGTTCCTCCCAAATAACTAAATTGTTTCTCCATTTCTTCACTGTCAATTTGTACAAACTTAAATGTATGGCTTCTGTCGTCAGTTAACCTTGAATACTTTCTGTATTGCTTGCTTAAATTCTCCCCAACTAGTCAAATTTTCATGGTGAGGCTGGGTATCGAAAAAACTGGTATCATTGTCATGTAAATCAGTCGATAAATATGTATTTACTTCATCGAAGTCGTATGGTAACTCACTTTTCAGTCGTTTCATCTACATTTCTATCTGTCTGTTTCTGGCAAAAGGTTCCCGAGATATATTCCCAATTCTGACAACTGTAAACTCTTCATGGAGGATAACTTACTGGTGATGTCATGCCAGAAGTCTACTTAGTGGTAAAATTTAGGCATTCCGAGGAGACAGAATGTGCAACAGATTAGATATTTCATTTACCTTTGTGGAATTAGTGCATGAAGGTAATTAATTGGAAGAAGTATTACGTGGATAACGAATGTTGGAGACTGAAGGGTACAGTGAGTCCTAGTACAAATTTAATCAACCATTTTTAAAAATTCCCTGCTTCCCGGGAAGGGTACTGATTGTTCCGCTTCATAACTCACTTTGTTCATTGTCTAATGTACATTTGCTTTATTTAAGGCTATGGTATTGCGTAAATTATATATAATATATATATATATAATATATATAAAATATAATATATATATATAAATATATATATATATATTATATATATATAATATATATATATATATATGCAATAAGATCACAGTAAACAGGTGATTTCAAAATATGCAAAACAACCACTCTGAAAGAATAGAGAAATTCCAAGCGCTTTCGTGACTACTCACATTATCAAGTTCCTTGATAATGTGAGTAGTCACGAAAGCGCTTGGAATTTCTCTATTCTTTCAGAGTGGTTGTTTTGCATATATATATATATATACATATATATATATATATATATATATATATATATATATATATATATATATATATATATATATATATATATATATATTCTTTAGAACTTGTTTACAGCTAAGACATGAGTTCTATTCAAGTAATTTTAAGATCACACTGCCAGTGTTAGCTACCATTAATATCCTAAACTACACATGACAGACAACTGTCAAACTCGTCCTCTCTTTACACCTCTCTGCTTTGTATTGGACTGATGAAGTCAATGTATGACGAAACGTTTCCTAAATAAAGATTTCCATATGTTGCATAAGTGTCTCAATCTTCTTCAAACAATATACATATAAATGCATCGGTAACCTAGTATAAAAGTGTACACGATTGCATTAAAAAAAATCTCATATTACTACCTCCCCTTGTTGTCGGAACTCCCCGAACATTGGTTTCCAAAAGTGACAGGGATGATCTCTCTCTTACACATCTCTATTTTTCAACGAAATTTATTCCTCTCACCTTTCCCTTGCGGATGTAGGTCAGGCTTAACGTACAACAGCTACAGTGTCCGGCTACATCTACATACCCAAACCAATGCTGCAAGTATTCCCCATTGTGAACACAACATGAATTAAGCAGATATTAAATGTACTAAAAGAGTATAATTTAGAGGTGATGTTGAGATGTAAGTGGTGGGAGTACGGTATCTGGTGTAAGGTAAAAACCTGGATAATTGATGCAAACAAATTAATATCAGTTATCCAGATTTATAGAGCACAAAATAAATGGTTGTCTTGCCGACATCCACAATGCTCTCCTGCCAAGTTCAAGATCACAACATTCCTAAAGCTTTCGTCCCTTCTAGCCTTTACCGACGCTGTGTTGTCGAATCATCCCTAATTCTGTAAACACCGTTCTTAGGGTGAATTTTAGTCCTGCTTTGTTCCAGTGGAAGCCAGTCTCTGTATACTGTCAAATGCTCTGATCTGCAAAACCCTCTTGACTTGCCCTCACCATTGCCTTCTCTACTTTCCTCTTGATCTGTCTTCTGTATTTTCTTTCCCTTTCCTCTTTCTTGCTAACTACCATGGGATTTCCTACCATGGGCCTGCAGGACGTAATTCCCTCCCATGGGCCTGCCATGGTATGGAATTATGTCCTGCGGATATTTTACCTACACCAGTGGGCAAGACCAGTACCAAGACACGTACGCTCTCTTGTTCTAATGAATTACCATTACTATTCTTTTCACTACTACTATTTCTTCTACCACAAATTTTACCATTACTACCATTACTGATACTACCTCATTGCTACTTATACTACCACTGTTGCTACTGTTAAAACCACAACAACTTTTCCCCTCCCTCCTCTCTCGTTTTCTCTTGTCTGTCAGCTATACCTGGAGAGAGTTCCGGGGGTCAACGCCCCCGCGGCCCGGTCTGTGACCAGGCCTCCTTAGGTCAGTGTCCCAGGATGCGACCCACACCAGTCGACTAACACCCAAGTACCCATTTTACTGATGGGGAACATAGACAACAGGTGGAAAGAAACACGTCCAATGTTTCTACTCTGGCTGGGAATCGAACCCAGGCCCTCGCCGTGTGAAGCGAGAGCGTTAACCACCAGGCCACCAGAGCCCTTTCAAGTTCGGGTTATTTGTGAACGTCTCCACTCACTCAGTTTGAAAGCATTTATTTTATGAGATTCAATGAACAATTTAAAAAAAGGCTCTGTTGTTATTGCACCTTGCGACGATTAAGTTTAAAAAGTTAACTTTTAATTGGGAAATTACCTATAACAACCGGGGTTGCTATTTAGTAAGGAAAATTACAATAACGGTAGACTTAACACAGTTAAAAAAAAAATAATGCCAAAAATTACAGTAAAGGTTTGGTAAGGTTTTCTCAGCAATATTGTTTCACCAATAGGGAACTGTGCTCAGCATTTATTTTTCTTAGAGGTGATGAGTGTTGTATCAACGCGAAAGACATCGCAAGCTTCTCATAACGTAATGAAAATCCGAGTACACAATTAGCATAGTCAATCCGCCCTAGGTGGTCACAATGGTCCATTCACACTTGTAAGACTATTTTCTCGCTATTCACCTGAATAACGGTAGCTATCAAATACATAAGAAACACTTCGTTGTGTTCACCATGTTAGACTTAAGGTAGTAGGTAGTAGATTTGCCGGTGTAATCGCCCGGCCCGGGCCTTTTGCAAGAGGTGGCTCGTCCTTGGCTTCCTGTCGTGGGAGTGTCTCAGACCAATGTCTACCATGGGAGGAGGTAACAAATACGTCCTCATCTTCTGGGACTAGCTGTTCCCAGGCCTAGCCTCATTCCCTGCTCCCACGAGGCTTGGAAGATAAGTTAGGCACCTTGGGCAACCACAAACCCCGCCCTCACTGGGCTCGAAGGGTGTGGCAGCTGCATAGCAGCAGACGATGTTAAGAGGTGCAAAGGCAGCAAGCACTACAGGATCCTTTTGGAGCCACACCCCATCTTTGGGCATTAAGCCCGAGTGCTGGGGAACCTTAAGAATGCCTCTTGCTGTGTGTGTTGCTGCTGCTGCTGCTACTTCACTTGTCCGTTGTACTCGTAGATTTAAAGGGCTGACGATTGTTGAGGTTTGCGGACGATAACGAACTAAGTTACACTTCTCAGTTCACTTGCTCTTCCTGAAGCTTCAAGTCTCTTGACGTATAGCCATCTTTAGGGAATTAGAACTTGCACAGAATACTAAAGTTGTTATATGAGTTAAATAAAAAAAAAGTAGAAGTGTGGCTATGTGCTTGCAACGACAGTATAACTTACGCAACTTTAAATGGCTGCTTGCTGACAGGGTAAACAATAACACAAGGAACACTTTTTGGTCACTAATTTTTTCACAAGTTGCCCTTATTAACACAGACTCTCTCCCAAAAAAGCAAAAGGATTGACGCGAAATATCGGCTAAGAGGCCGTTAGGCAGGATCACTACAAGCCCTTCTGCGACAAGTGAATCTGGGTGATGGTGATCTTGTTTGCTAAAGAGTCAGATCACGTTACGCCATACCACTACAAAACACCGCAGTACAATACGTTGAATAACTTTGCAGAAAAAACAGTCTGTTTTTACTCGATTCTGGAACGGCAGAACTCAGTTGCATAGACCGACAGACAGGGAACTGATAGTGGAGAGTAATGATATGATCGGACCGCTCATCTGTGTATATCAGGTGCCGAGCTTTCTACTCTGGTTGTTTTTATTTTCTTGTCAATCGCTATATTCCTGTAGCTGTTTATTGCGCATAACTACGATGCAACTGGATGATGCAGGTTGGTTGTCAATGGTAAGGTAATACCTGCAAACTTTGGGGGAAAAGAGTCGTATGTACGGTTCAGGACAATTACTAAGGGAAGTATTTCGCCTCGTGTGGATTCACGGTTCTAATATATAATATAGAGTAGAGAGTGCAGATGACCAGAGGCAAGTGTGAGGTGATGCGTAAGGTGATGCCTGAGGTGATGACTGAGGTGATGCCTGAGGTTGATGAAAGAACGCTGAACAAATATAAGTGACATGGGGTTTGATTTCAGCAGTACCTCCCTAGCATACCTGGAGAGGATTTCATGGGTCAACGCCCCCGCGGTCCGTTCTGCGACCAGGTCTCGCTGTGGATCATTGTCTGATTAACAGGCTGTCCAGCGCCTTTTTGAAGACGCTGGACAGGCACCCAAAATCAGTACCTGACCAGTCGGGTTGTGTTTCGTACGTCGGTGCGTGGCCAGTGTGTCTTATTGTTGTGTTAAGAACACAACAATGACGTGTACTTAGCTAGTGGTGACGTGTACTTAGCTTTAGTGGTGACGTGTACTTAGCTCAGTGGTGACGTGTACTTAGCTCTGTGAAGACCTGTTTGTGTGCTCTCTGTGAATCTCAAACAGGATGCCCTCTCTTGAGCAACTTTACCAGCAGCTGAGAGAGGAGCTCAGAGTTGCTAAGCTAGAGATACGGCGATTAACGGAGGAGAACAAGAGGATTCGTAGTAATCCTCCTGTTGTGAGTCTCCAGGTTAAGAGGGGAGCTTGGTCAGTGGCCGGGCAACATGGAACCAAGCTGAGGATCAAGAAAACGGTTGGAGAGGTAGAAACAACGAGAAACCAGAAGACTACCGTGGAAACTTCCAACCCATTCTCCGTGCTACCTGACGAATGTAAGTGTTCTACTGGGAATGCCACAACGAGCACCAAGGAAGCATTGGCAGACGTGAGTGAGACATCCCTAGAAACCCCAACGAAGACCATCGAGAACGTCTTGACGAAGTCCACAAGTGGTGTAATGCTACCTGACGAATGTGAGTCGACTACTGGGAGCATCACGAAGGACGACGCCAAGGAAGGTAAAAACATTGTTGTTGTTGGGGATAGCCAAGTTAGGTACATGGATAGGGCATTCTGCTTGAAGGATAGGAGCAGGAGGCAGAGAGTGTGTTTTCCTGGGGCTGGGATGAAGGATATTGTTAGCCGTCTGGATGACATCATGAGAGGTAATGGGAGCAATCCTATTATCTGTCTCAATGCTGGAGGCATTGTGTGGTATGGTGAAGCCAGCATAGAGTTAAGCCCCTTTGATTATCTGGTTATAATTCTCGAGCCGTAGGCTGGTTATGGGTTTATATTTACACTCACGCGTGCCCTGGTATGGGCCTGGCCGTGTTGTTTGAGCGGGCCTGGTGTGTTTGGTTTAGATTCTGAAATAATAGCGGATTTAACAAGTGGCTGGGAGAGGATGGTTCTGGCGACCTCCTGGTACAGAGTAATGTTTATTTTTCCTTCATAGTGAAATGTGTGGATGGCAGGATTATGCTCTGTATATTGTTATGTAGAATAGATATACTTCTTTCTAAAGGACCGTTTAAGAAACATTTCAAAATGAACGTTAGGAGTGAAAGATTATTGACCGCCTGTTTAGCTGTTTTGTGAAGTTGTTAGTGTGGCCTTAGGGTCGATTACGTTTTAATAATTTTAATTTATATGTGCCCTTAGATCAGAGTTTTATTCCCCTAGGCTTCAATATATTTTCGTAACAGTGTGCTGATAAAAAATGATGACAAAACAGAGAACCTCAGGAGAGCATCACTCACGCAGGAACCTTTGCAGGAGGAAATACACCACCCTGGGACTGGTCTGCAGACGGTGCAACAAATCCAGACTAGAACAGTAAAGCAAAGTAGTCGCAGAGTAGTCACGATCTGGTTGTGCCAGCGAGCGAGGCGTCGTGGGTACTCAGCATACTGGACAGACTGTGCGACACAAGAGAACTCTCGACTGGGACTGTGTCCTGTACGCTTAGGGTAACTGCAGTGGGGGTGATCTAGTGCAGTAGTGCCGGCAAGTAGGCGAGTCGTAAGGACGGCTCAGGCGAAGGTACCTTCAGCGATAATGGCAGGAAATAGCAATCAGAAACAACTCTGTGTGGGAGTCGTAGGTAGAGACGGCTATGTGAAGTTACGTCAGGGAGAGGTGACGAGCATAGTTTCTCTTTGTACTGGCTGCTCGGATGACTCGCGTATCTGATTCCAGGACTGACTCGAGTTTCTGGACAAGTGGTCTTGTCAGGGAGTGAAATGTAACACTGTGGGATGTATTACATTGGTCTAGTTCCCTAAGCACAGGCTACAATGCGGAACACACGAAAAACTAGCACGCCCGCAGGTAAACATGCAATATCAACATTGTTTGGGCTAATAAAATAATGCATTTTTTTTTTAATTTCAAAACATGTGACAATCGACCATGGTAATGGAACACTAAGAGGAATTTAAGTGTGGCTTTACAATACTCGGTCGCACACATGCTTTGTTGACAGAGAATAATGAACACTTTCAACGTTTCTTCTCTCAATCTTTCTAGAGATAAATCAAAAACATTTTACATTCCTCAATACGAAATTGCAAATCTGCAATGTCGGTGTCATATTGTAGTGTGACGTCATCGGGTGATGTCGTGAGGCGAAGTCGGCCTTGACTTCGTGGAGTGACATTGAAGTAGAGGCAACAGCAAACTGAAGCCGAAATTAACCAGACAACACAGGAAAGTGAGAATATCATTGTATAGATGTGTGTGTGTGTGTGTGTATGTGTGTGTGTGTGTGTACTCACCTATTTATAGTTGCAGGGGTCGAGACTCAGCTCCTGGCCCCTCCTCTTCACTGATCGCTACTAGGTCCTCTCTCTCCCTGCTTCATCAACTTTATCATACCTCGTTTTAAAGCTATGTATGGGTCCTGCCTTCACTACATCACTTCCTAACATCCCCTTGACTCATCTGAGACATCATCTTCCAACTGTGACTCCTTGTTTCTGTGTCCCATCTCTGGAACATCCTGTCTCTGTCCACCTTATCTATTCCACGTGTACTCACCTAGTTGAGGTTGCAGGGGTTGAGTTCTAGCTTCTGGCCCTGTGTGTGTGTGTGTGTGTGTGTGTGTGTGTGTGTGTGTGTGTGTGTGTGTGTGTGTGTAGGCTGTGCTCAGCACAGGCGTCTGGAGATTGTGCTCAGCACAGGTGTCCGAGGCTGTGCTCAGCACAGATGTCCGAGGCTGTGCTCAGCACAGGTGTCTGAGGCTGTGCTCAGCACAGGTGTCTGGAGACTGTGCTCAGCATAAGCGTCTGGAGACTGTGCTCAGCACAGGTGTCCGAGGCTGTGCTCAGCACAGGTGTCTGGAGACTGTGCTCAGGACAGGTGTCTGAACACTGTGCTCAGGACAGAGCACGGTAGGCAGTACACACACAAAAACACCAAAATTCACTTCGGGTAGCTTAGCCATGTTGTATGGACATCAGGATTGGTCAACCGGCTTGGGAAACAGGTTTGAACAACACGTGGTTCGGTAATCAACGTAACTTTGTGACCAAAGCTACTTGGTCAACCACGTGCCCTACCAGTTAATGTGACTGTAATCCACGTGGATTGACTCACGTGGTTTTAAGTAGATAAGGAACTTTAATACACAGCTTGAGGAATGCACACGGTATTCAGAGACAGCACCGAGTGAGTAGTGAACGAGTAGAAGCTAATAGGGAGGCGAGAGAGCTTGCCGCACTTCACATGCGTGGCGAGAGAGCTTGCCGCACCTCACATGCGTGGCGAGAGAGCCTGCCGCATCTCACATGCGTGTATCCCGGACAGACACGACCTCCGTGGTCGAAAACGCTGCTAAAATTTCATCTGACTTACTGTAATGGCAGCAAAGAGCTGAAACAATATGAACGATGTACAGGTTCCGCTGGAGAGGTAATGAGACAACATGGGAAGCTGCGAGGGACCCAGTTAATAAGGCTGCGAAGATTTCCCGATGAAATTAAGCATATCTGGCTATAAATTCTGGATGATGCTTGTATGGGCAGATGGATGATGCTTGTATGGCTGGATGAATATGTAACTTCATCCTGCTACCATGCCACGGTGTCCCTGGCATTACTCTCATCTCACTAAGTGTCCGTAGTTCGATCCCAGGCAATGGTAGAAACTTGCTGTCCCGTTTATCTAGCAAGCAAGTAGGCACATGTGTGTTAGTTGGCTGGTATTGGTCGCATCCTGGGGGACAAGATCTAAGGACCCTAATGGAAATAATAGAGACAAGTCCTCGATGAGGCACTGACCTTGGATTATCCTGGCTGGCTAACCCTCCGAGGTTAAAAATCCGAACAAAATCTTATCTTAACACAACTGCTATAAACACCGCTGTCGTAATTAATAACAGTGTAATAAATATACACAGCGGCCACCAGATATATTATAATTTCTGGTGGCCTAATGATAATGTTCGGAAGCGAGACTTAACTTTATTGAATAATAGGTACAGGAAGTGAATTTTATCGAGCCCTTGCCAGGCCTGACGGGAGAGCCATAGGCAGGTCTTGCTGGTTCCTTGTCTGGTGTGTGAGTGTAAAGAATATAGTCTGGTGGACTAAGACCCTAGCCAGATGGCAGCACTAGGACTAGCGGTATGGCTCAAAATGTAAATCCTAGCAGTGTGTGAGTGGTTACATACATACTAACTTTAGTCTTAACAGCCCTCTAGGAATAGCATAACTGCATTCTTACTGAGAGATTCGTCTTATTAACCCTTCCTGGTTTACTTCCCTGACTTTTCATGGCGTCATATTTTATGGTACTCCATATGCACTTGATTACTACTCTCTGCTTTTTTCTCTTACTGTTTTCTGAACATGCTATTTCCTTACTTCGTTTCGGGAGGACACTGATCAAGGCTTCAGTTCTGGGGCATTTTCTAAATTATTTCTTCCTGCTGTTCTTTTTCCATAATACATGTTCTGTTTCCTGATCAATCGCTCTGTAGCTTCCATGTCCTTTTCCGAGTCTTCTTTTTGGCCCTTCGTGCCTCTTCTGTCCAATTTTCCTTGGCATTTACTGTGTCAAAGATACAAGATCTCTCAGAGTTGAATTCCTACTCGTTATTAGGTTTTTTTTTTCCGACTTCGTAAACACAGTTCATAATGATTTTGTTCTTTCTTCTATATGTGCTCCTACTCCTAAAAAATTCATATTTCGTTTGTTCCTCAGGTTGCTTTCTGTCAAGTAATCCATCAGGTCTTCAAATTTTTGTTCCTCCTTCCTTCAAACATTCCTCCCAATTTCTGTCTTTATACTAGGTCGATCAGCATGTTAATAACCTGAGGTTTTGTGTCCCCTGTTCTTCATTGTTTCTATCTGTTTCTCTCTCTCTCTCTCTCTCTCTCTCTCTCTCTCTCTCTCTCTCTCTCTCTCTCTCTCTCTCTCTCTCTCTCCCACATTATAGTTTTGATATGACAGTTAATTTTAGAGAAGAATATATGAAAATGTTTGTGTTTTGTAGAATTAAAAGGAACTGGAGATGGAGGACGAGGAGAAAGTTAATAGAGACGTCAGTAACGAAATAAGAAAAAGACAGCGGGAAATGAGGGTGGACGAAATGGTATAGAGAGGAATTGAAGGAATGGGAATGAGGAAAGTGTAGGGGTGGAGGAAGAGGGGAAAGTGTGGAAAAGCGGTCAGATGAATGATGGAGCAGAACCAGGAGAGAGTAAAAGAGCAGTGGTACGAAGAACTAGTGAGACTAGGAGTGTTTGGGTGAGGACATGAGTCAGAGGAGAGAGTCGGACGAATGAAGATGATAGTGGTAGTAGGAATGAGTGGAACTAGGAGCGAATATTAAGAGGACAGTGGTAGTAGGAGTGGAACTAGAAGCGAGTAGGGACGAGGACAGTGATAGTAGGAGTGGAACTGGAAGCGAGTAGGGACGAGGACAGTGATAGGAGTGGAACTAGAAGCGAGTAGGGACGAGGGCAGTGATAGTAGGAGTGGAACTAGAAGCGAGTAGGGACGAGGACAGTGATAGTAGGAGTGGAACTAGAAGCGAGTAGGGAAGAGGACAGTGGTAGTAGGAGTGGATTAAGAGAGAGACGGGGTGACGGGAGTGAATGGAGTGGGGTGAGAGGGCAAGAGGAAACATTCTGAGTGCTATGTTTGCATTGCAAAATCTTTTTTTGTTATACAAATCCCCAGCAGTTATTGAAAAGTGTTTTTGGGGTCAACTATTATTTTGAACACCACATAGTCTGCCAGTATTTTTCAAACACACAGACAGGAGAGCAATACTGAGTGCTCTATGTAGTTTTCTCATACTGTACCAGACTGCAGACGTGTGTTCACGAACTCTAATACCTAATGATCCAGCAGTTGATTCCCCACACAGGATGATCATAACACCACATGTGTACTATAAATGGATAAATGTTGACGGGTTTAATGACTAACGAAATCGCGATAACACAAACAAATCAGGGTACGCACAAAAACTCGCTGGGGGTTCGGGCCATTGGTTAACACACTGGTTTGTGAGTTTTAAGACTGGCTTACCATGGGTTAGAGTCCCACCCGTTCCGTGATTTGAGAAGATTAATGGGAAACCATACCACGGGTGGGTTAGAACCCGCGAACAGAGTCTTAATACTCCAGACCGTCGCGTTAGCCACTGGGCCAGCTAGCTTCAATAAGATTCATCCAACTAGGTATATTTCTACACCATAGGAAGGATAACGGCTCTGAGGGGACTTGAGCTATAGTTCGTCACGGCCACTCTAGCTGGAGATTCGTCTGTACAGACTTGCATTTGTGGCCACAGTGGTGCCTATGCTAACTTTCCTATGGTGTAGTAATATACCTAGTTGGAAGAATCTTATTGAAGCTAGCTGGTCCTGTGGCTAACGCGATGGTCTGGAGTTTTGAGACTCTATTCGCGGGTTTTAACCCCGCCCGTGGTATGGTTTGTTTGCTATCGAGTCATTACGATTTCGTGAGTTAAGATTAATGAGGCACAACTAATAACACAGGAAAACGTCTGGCACAGGCCGGAGATCCTGTAAGTGGCTTTAAATGCAACAACCGTCAGTTCCTCAAAGGTCTTGGAGAGCCAATGTTTCAAAACTTTCAGCTAGATGGCATAGTAATAAAGTTGGTAGAAGTTCTTAAGGGCAGTGATGTTTACTTTACAAACTGGCATAGTGCCTGATAAGTGGAAAATGGCAAATGTAATACCTATTTACAAGGCAGGTGACAGGTCCTTGGCTTCGAACTATAGACCAATAAGCCTTATACCTCCATAGTGGGAAAATTTATGGAATCAATAATTGCCGAAGCAATTCGTAGCCATCTTGACAGGCACAGATTGATTAATGATTCTCAACACGGTTTTACAAAGGGGCGTTCCTGTCTTACGAATTTACTAACTTTTTTCACTAAGGTGTTTGAGGAGGTAGATCATGGTAATGAATATGATATTGCTTATATGGACTTCAGTAAGGCTTTCGATAGGTTGTGACAGCGGTGGAGCAGCAGTGATGCTGGTAATATTTGCAGTAGATTTTAGGATCTCAGTGGAAGGTGGTGATGCAGGGAATGTGAGGCCATGCATATTATTTAGTTTGAGAAGTTCATTGATGGTGGTGTTGAAGGAACCAGACTCAGCTGCATTCTGTACATGAGCATACATAATGCAATAAAGAATCTTGGTGGAGTCGGCAGTAGGTGCTGGCAGGGAAGTGGTGGGAGCAGCTTCCGTGGCATGTAGTATCTTGGTAGTGTCTGCTTGAAGCTTGGTGATAGCAGAATATGTGGTTGCTTGTGGGTTGGGTTTCTTTTGTTGTTGTTGTTGTTTCTTGAGTATGTCTCTTCTGGTAGGGCAGCAAGAGTATGGTGGTCATTCTTGCAGTTCAAGCATTTAGGTGGTGAAGCAGTAGTGCAGTTCTTGAAGTCATGACCCTCACGGCCACAGGTGGAGCAGAACTTCTTGCCCTTGGTAGGACAATCATTTGTGGTGTGTAAGTATGAGTAACAATTATAGCACTGTGAGATATGTTGGAATTTCTGTGCTTCGATGAAGGCTGGGTTGATGTGGAAGTAGTGAATAGCCAGGCCTTCAGCGAGAGCTCTGGCTGCCATGTTGACGTCACTGAAGGTGACCTTCAGGATGGATGAAGCATTGAGTATTTTAGTAATGAAGTCCACCTTGGCCCAAGGGTTCTTTGCTTCGATAGATGACTTAATTTCTTCAGTGGCCTGTACAGTGATAAGGTTGTCGAGTCGCTTGAGGAACACAGTTCTCCTGGCCCTCAGTGCTGGGGAAGTCAAGACAAGAAATCCCTGGTCTCGTAGAGTGGTAGCAGCAGTAGTGGTAAGTAGTTTCTCAGCCTCTGTGTCGTCTGTACAGACGACAACAAAGGCCTCTTTGAGCGATAAAATCGCATTACTTGCAGCCTGCCACTAACGACAGCTGCAAGTGCTAGTTTGGACGACTCATTGGTTGTGTCACTCGCTGGTTTGATCTTTACTCTGTTAGAGTAATGCATCGTGAGTAAGCAGTGCTCTGGTGAGTCTTGAACTGTGGAGATGAAGTGACAGGATGGAGCCTTATATAGCGCCAAGAGGTGAGACGTAGGTCACTAGAAGAGGTAAGAACTCAGATGTTGGGAGGTCAGGTCCCTCTCAAATCCAGCCGTTCTCACTAGTGGAGGTTGTCGAAGTTGATTGCAGGTCTGTACCAAGATACCCTTGTGTTGCAGTGTCTGACAGATTGAACATTAAAATGGTATAAAATACCGACAGGTTGTTAGGTAACACACATATGCAACAGTTAGGTATCTTTATTTCGAAACGTTTCGCCTACACAGTAGGCTTCTTCAGTCGAGTACAGAAAAGTTGATAGAAGCAGAAGATACTTTTAAGATAATTTTAAGAGTGATGGACTGATTACATCGTCTTCAAGTATCTTCTGCTTCTATCAACTTTTCTGTACTCGACTGAAGAAGCCTACTGTTTAGGCGAAACGTTTCGAAATAAAGACACCTCCTCCTTTTTTGTGTGTAGTGTGTCTAATATTTGTGGGTGTTCTTGATATGCTGGATGCCCGTCTGTCTCATTTGAGAATACCTCCCTAAATATCTTGCTCAGCTCTTCACATATTTCCTGGTCATTTCTTGTGACCTTCCCTCCTTCCCTCTAAAGCCTGACTACATGGTCCTTAACTAATGTCTTCCTCCTAATGGTTGCATACCAACTTTAGGTCAGATTTGGCTTTCAATGCTTTGTCATTCTCATACTGCCGCTGGGCTTCTCCCCTTATTCATGCATATTCGTTTTTGGTTTTTGGCTCTTTTATACTTTTTGCATGTTCTAACACACTCAGCATGTTCTAACACACTCAGCATGTTCTAACACACTCAGCATGTTCTAACACACTCTTTACAACTCTGGACGAACCATTTGCTTTCTCTGGTCTTTCCATTGTTTCTATTTCCTTTGGGTATGAACTCCCATGCCTCCCTGCACTTTGTGGCCACGTTTTAGATAATTTCATTTACTGTCTTTCCCTCCAGGTCTCTTTCCCATTACACCTCATGCAGGAATTGCCTCTTACTCGTGTAGTCCTCTCTTTTGAAGGGTCGGTTTTTCCGTCCTTCTCGTGCTGCTTCTCTCTCCGGTTTTAACTCTACTATGTATTCGAGAATCAGGACACGTGATCACTAGCACCGATGGGGCCTTTCATATGCAATCTTTTCCAAAATTGCAAGTGCTCTAGGTGAGTATGAGGTCCAGCCTGACTTTTTGATCCTCTCCTCTCCTCTCTCTCTCTATGGTTGTGTGGCTAACAAGTTGGTACGTGAGGTTGTCCACCACCACCTATAGCATCTTAGCCCTCCACGTTTCTGGTTCCTTTTGTGTCTCCAGAGTTTCCCAGTCGATCTTGTGGTTTAAATCGTAAATAACTAGTACGTTTGTCCTGTTCATGTGGGCCCTTTTTGTCACCGCAGCTAAGGTATCTACCTATGCTCTATTGTTCTCATTGTACTCTTCTTTTTACTGTGGTGGGTTGGCATCACTATAATCACCACCTTGGGTCCCCCACTTACCTACTTCCCCTTTCTCCATAACTCCCATCTCCTCAAAACTCAATTGGATTTTGATGAACAGAGCAACTCCTTCCCCTCTGTTGACTGTTTTTCCATAGGATCTTATAAGCAATCAAGAAGATCATGTCTATTATCATCCCTATGAGCTTTGCATGACTGCTATGATGTCTGGGGATACCTCCGTGATTCTTTCGTACCATTCCTTGCACATATTAGTTATTTCATCTGCGTTGGTGCACCACACATTCAGTTTCTTTTCAAATACTGTATTCTGGGAGGTGTGGGTTTGGTTTGAGAGACTGGGGAACTGGGAAGTCTAGCTGGATATTATGAGAAGCTGTTGTGAAGATGGTGTTTGTGCTCTGGAGGGCTGTGGGTGTGGTGTGTGGTTCATTTGTGTTTTTTTATGTTTGGTTGTAGTAGGGTAGTATGGGTTGTGGGTTTCTGTGGATGGTTGTATTTGGTGGTTCTCCCTGCCTGTCGAAGTCTGCCTTGTCTCTCCTACCTGCCTCTCGAGTCTTTGTGCCCTCACTCTCAGTCCTTCTCATTCTTTTAGTGTTTTCTGGTGGTTGAGATACACCTGATACAGCTGCCAGCATTTTTGCCTTGGTTCCTTCTGCAAGATAATATTTAGACAATTTTTGTCAATTTTGCTGGGCGATTTCCCCGCCCCTGAAATATCCCAAATTCTCTGAAAGGTTATCAGCTTGATCAAATTCTTCTCTCCTGTTTGTTTGATGGTATATTTAATCTCTTTTATCTCTCCCTATTGCCTCTGTTAACAATTCCTCCCTTTATTGTCTTGAAAAGACCATGAATCATTATTGACCCCACCCTCTCCTCTTCTCATTTGTAGGCCTGGGTCCGATTTAAACAAAGCCATTGCTGCTTCGCTTAGCATTTCCACGACTATCTGGTGGCCTGATAGCACTTTTGCAAAGGGCATCTTATCTCCTTCACTTCCTTCAATTCCCTTACTGCCCACTGATGTTCCTGTTCACAACTCCCAGTCCCTTTCGCTTCTCAGCTCTATGCCCTGAATCTGCATCTTCATTGCCTCTTCTTGACTGTGTATCCTAGCCTCTGCAGCTTCAGCTAGATTTTCCAAATGCTCTCTTCAGCCATCCTCACTACAACTGATTTGTTAAAATTGATTAGCCTTCTTTCCCACTCTTGTTCATTCTCTTGAGCCCTGCTTCTCATAGTATGAGTGTACTTACCTATTTGTTGTTGCAGGGCTCAATTCATATCTTCTGGACCCGCATCTTCAGTGACAGAAAAAAATACTTCCTAACATTCCAGTGACTCATCTGAGTTTTCAACTTCGAGTTGCGACCCATTGTTGCTGTGACACTACTCTGGACAATTTTGTCTCTATCCACCTTGCGTGTGTGTGTCTGTACTCATCTAGTTGTGGTTACAGGTGTCGAGGCACAGCTCCTGGCCCCGCCACTTTACTGTGTTTGTGTGTGTGTGTGTGTGCGTGTGTGCGTGTGTGTGAATGTGTGTGTGTGTGTGTGTGTGTGTGTGTGTGTGTGTGTGTGTGTGTGTGTGTGTGTGTGTGTGTACTCACCTAGTTGTACTCACCTAGTTGAGGTTGCAGGGGTCGAGTCCAAGCTCCAGGCCCTGCCTCTTCACTGGTCGCTACTAGGTCACTCTCCCTGAACCGTGAGCTTTATCATACCTCTGCTTAAAGCTATGTATGGATCCTGCCTCCACTACATCGCTTCCCAAACTATTCCACTTCCTGACTAGTCTGTGGCTGAAGAAATACTTCCTAACATCCCTGTGATTCATCTGTGTCTTCAATTTCCAACTGTGTCCCATGTTACTATGTCCAATCTCTGGAACATCCTGTCTTTGTCCACCTTGTCAATTCCTCTCAGTATTTTGTATGTCATTATCATGTCCCCCCTATCTCTCCTGTCCTCCAGTGTCGTCATGTTGATTTCCCTTAACCTCTCCTTGTAGGACATTCCTCTTAGCTCTGGAACTAGTCTTGTTGCAAACCCTTGCACTTTCTCTAGTTTCTTTTCCATGCTTGGCTAGGTGTGGGTTCCAAACTGGTGCCGCATACTCCAATATGGGCCTAACGTACACGGTGTGCAGGGTCCTGAACGATTCCTTATTAAGATGTCGGAATGATGTTCTGAGGTTGCTAGACGCCCATATATTGCAGCAGTTATTTGGTTGATGTGCGCTTCAGGAGATGTGCCTGGTGTTATACTCACCCCAAGATCTTTTTCCTTGAGTGAGGTTTGTAGTCTCTGGCCCCCTATACTGTACTCCGTCTGCGGTCTTCTTTGCCCTTCCACAATCTTCATGACTTTGCACTTGGTGGGATTGAACTCCAGCAGCCAATTGCTGAACCAGGTCTGTAGCCTGTCCAGATCCTTTTATAGTTCTGCCTGGTCTTTGATCGAATGAATTCTTCTCATCAGCTTCACGTCATCTGCAAACAGGGACACCCCGGAGTCTATTCCTTCCGTCATGTCGTTCACAAATACCAGAAACAGCACTGGTCCTAGGACTGAGCCCTGTGGGACCCCGCTGGTCACAGGTGCCCACTCTGACACCTCGCCACGTACCATGACTCGTTGCTGTCTTCCTGACAAGTATTCCCTGATCCATTGTAGTGCCTTCACTGTTATCCCTGCCAGGTCCTCCAGTTTTTGCACTAATCTCTTGTGTGGAACTGTGTCAAACGCCTTCTTGCAGTCCAAGAATATGCAATCCACCCATCCCTCTCTTGTCTTACTGGTGTCACCATGTCATAGAACTCCAGTAGGTTTGTGACACAGGATTTCCCGTCCCTGAAACCATGTTGGCTGCTGTTGATGAGATCATTCCTTTCTAGGTGTTCCACCACTCTTCTCCTGATAATCTTCTCCATGACTTTGCATACTATACATGTCAGTGATACTGGTCTTTAGTTTAGTGCTTCATGTCTGTCTCCTTTTTTAAAGATTAGGACTATATTTGCTGTCTTCCATGCCTCAGGCAGTCTCCCTGTTTCGATAGATGTATTGAATATTGATGTTAGAGGTACACATAGCGCCTCTGGTCCCTCTCTCAGGACCCATGGGGAGATGTTATCTGGCCCCAATGCCTTTGAGGTATCTAGCTCACTCAGAAGCCTCTTCACTTCTTCCTCGGTTGTGTGTACTGTGTCCAGCACCTGGTGGTGTGCCCCACCTCTCTGTCTTTCTGGAGCCACTTCTGTCTCCTCTGTGAACACTTCTTTGAATCTCTTGTTGAGTTCCTCACATACTTCACGGTCATTTCTTGTTGTCTCTCCTCCTTCCTTCCTTAGCCTGATTACCTGGTCTTTGACTGTTGTTTTCCTCCTGATGTGGCTGTATAACAGTTTCGGGTCAGATTAGGCTTTCGCTGCTATGTCGTTTTCATATTGTCGTTGGGCCTCCCTTCTTATCTGTGTAAATTCGTTTCTGACTCTACGACTGCTCTCCTTATTCTCCTGGGCCATTTGCCTTCTATATTTCTTCCATTCCCTAGCACACTTGGTTTTTGCCTCCCTGCACCTTTGGGTGAACCATGGGCTCATCCTGGCTTTTTCATTATTCCTGTTACCCTTGGGTACAAACCTCTCCTCAGCCTCCTTGCACATTGTTGCTACATATTCCATCATCTCATTAACTGGCTTCCCTGCCAGTTCTCTGTCCCACTGAACCCCGTTCAGGAAGTTCCTCATTCCCGTGTAGTCCCCTTTCTTGTAGTTTGGCTTCATTCGTCCTGGCCTTCCTGCTTCCCCCTCCACTTGTAGCTCTACTGTGTATTCGAAGCTTAAAACCACATGATCGCTGGCCCCAAGGGGTCTTTAATATGTGATGCCCTCAATATTTGCACTACTCAAGGTGAATACTAGGTCCAGTCTTGCTGGTTCATCCTCTCCTCTCTCTCTTTTAGTGTCCCTTACGTGTTGGTACATGAAGTTTTCCAGTACTACCTCCATCATCTTAGCCCTCCGTGTATCTTGGCCCCTATGTGGCTCCAAATTCTCCCAATCGATCTCATTGTGGTTAAGTCACCCATGATCATGAGCTTTGCCCTGTGTGTGTTAGTTACCATTTTGTCCTAGGCACATGTCGATTAGACACTAGGCCTGTTGCATATGCGTGTGTGTGTGTGTGTGTGTGTGTGTGTGTGTGTGTGTGTGTGTGTGTGTGTGTGTGTGTGTGTGTATGTGTGTGTGTGTGTGTGTGTGTGTGTGTGTCAGTGTGTGTGTGTGTGTGTGTGTGTGTGTGTGTCAGTGTGTGTGTGTCAGTGTGTGTGTGTCAGTGTGTGTGTCAGTGTGTGTGTGTGTGTGGTGTGTATGTGTGTGTGTGTGTGTGTGTGTGTGTGTGTGTGATGTGTGTGTGTGTGTGTGTGTGTGTGTGTGTGTGTGTGTGTGTGTGTGTGTGTGTGTGTGTGTGTGTGTGTGTGTGTGTGTGTGTGTGTACTCACCTATTTGTACTCACCTATTTGTGGTTGCAGGGGTCGAGTCACAGCTCCTGGCCCCCGCCTCTTCGCTGATTGCTACTAGGTCCTCTCTCTCCCTACCCCATGAGCTCTATCATACCTCGCCTTAAAACTATGTATGGTTCCCGCCTCCACTACGTCACTTTCTAGGCTATTCCAAGGCCTGACTACTCTATGACTGAAGAAATACTTCCTAACATCCCTTTGATTCATCCGAGTCTTCAACTTCCAATTGTGACCTCTTGTGTATGTGTCCCTTCTCTGGAACATCCTGTCTTTGTCCACCTTGTCTATTCCGCGCAGTATTTTATATGTCGTTATCATGTCTCCCCTGACCCTCTGTCCTGCAGTGTCGTCAGGCCGATTTCCCTCAACCTTTCTTCGTAGGACAATCCCCGTAGCTCTGGGACTAGTCTTGTTGCAAACCTTTGCACTTTCTCTAATTTCTTGACGTGCTTGACTAGGTGTGGATTCCAAACTGGCGCTGCATACTCCAGTATGGGCCTGACGTAAATGGTATACAGAGTCTTTAACGAATCCTTACTGAGGTCTCGTAACGCTATCCGTAGGTTTGCCAGGCGCCCGTATGCTGCAGCAGTTATCTGATTGATGTGCGCCTCAGGAGATATGCTCGGTGTTATACTCACCCCCAGATCTTTTTCCTTGAGTGAGGTTTGCAGTCTTTGGCCATATATTGTGTGTGTGTGTGTGTGTGTGTGTGTGTGTGTGTGTGTGTGTGTGTGTATGTGTGTGAGTGGTCACCTATTTTTGGTTGCAGGGGTCGATACTCAGCTCCTGGCCCTTCCTCTTCACTGATCGCTACTAGGTCTTCTCTCTCCCTGTTCCATGAGCTTTATCATACCTCGTCTTAAAACTATGTATGGTTCCTGCCTCAACTAAATCACTTTCCAGACTGTTCCACTTTCTGACAACTCTATGACTGAAGAAATACTTCCTAACATCGCTTTGCTCATACGAGTCTTCAACTTCCAATTGTGACCTCTTGTTTCTGTGTCCCATTGTGTGTACTCACCTATTTGTACTCACCTATTTGTGGTTGCAGGGGTCGAGTCCTAGCTCCTGGCCCCGCCTCTGTGTGTGGCCCCGCCTCTGTGTGTGTGTGTGTGTGTGTGTGTGTGTGTGTGTGTGTATCTTTGTCAGTACTCTTTATTTTTCAAGATTTTCTGCTGGTCCGTCCCTCTTGCACAATTTACAAATTATTTTGAAGGTATGTCGCGTAAACAGTTTTTTTTTTTATCGAAAAACAATGTTTGTATTTGTGTTCTTCGGCTATGTCACGTGACTTGTAAAAATTTTCTCCTTCCCAATGACACTTGTGATTTTCTGAGTAAAGACTTGAATTACATATTCTTTAAATATTTTATTTTCTGGCCAGACAAAATATATTAATATATTATGGAAAGCCCTAAGGAATTAATATTTATTCTTCGAAAGTATATTTAAAAAATATATAAAATACACTGCATTCCTTAGAAACAAAAGTATTTCAACTGTGTGTAACATGTCCTGTACGAGTGCAAGTTGCAACAGGAGAAAAAATATATTGAATAAATCACTTTCCAGTAGCAATGTTTGCCTCGTTAGGACTGTGTTGTTCCTGCAGTGAAAATACCGTAAAATTCTGCCAGAATTTAACGCTGTTTGGACACAATTACTGTTAGTTGCATGTGTACTGCTCTGGGATGGCGGCAGTTGTGCATGTATAGTGGCAACAAGGATGGAAGAGGGGTAGTAACACAGTTGAAAAAAATGGAATTGCACTAAGGTTATGGTAGAGCAATGGTAAATATGCAGCAGACAGCAACAATGATAAAATTGGCTTAGTTACAAAATTGTTATATATGTATCATTCAAAATGGAATAAATGCCTTAGTAATGACAGTTATTGTGATGAGAAAGCGAAAAAAAATTGAATTAGAGAAGCAGAAGTATTGCTGGTAGAATGACAACAGCGTGAAAGAAAGGGAGTTGCAACGGTGCAGACATGTAACAAAAGTGGCGACATGTTGCTCATTAGGTATCCCCCAAGGAATACCTAATGAGCAACTGCTAACAGCTCGAGTACACTACGTCGAATTGGCTTCATATTTTAACATTCCCGTATGGTAACGTGAACCGAATTCTTTGAACAATTGGCAAGTTACTGAATCCATTCCAGGCATCCTGGAAGGACTTGGACTACTTGTAAAGCCCTCAGTGGTAGAGCTTCAAACACTGGCACAAAGACTTCAAGAAAAATAGAACGATGGTGGAGAGTGACATTCAAATGTTTTGGTGTAGTTTTGGCGATTTTATGTGAACAATAGTGTGACATTTTCATTCCCGGTAAATCACGTTAAATAAATGTTAGTTTGCCTCATCTGAACGTCTTCAATAATAGCTGATGCATCTTGTGGTCAGGATAGTACCTATTTAGCTCCTTTTACGTGCAGAAAAATTGGCAGATGCAGTTTAATATTGACTAATGCAGAGTTCCACTGCAAAAGAAAATAACCATGATGCTTATAAATTCAATAATGTAGAATTTACTAACTCGGTCCAAGTCGAACCGAAACGTCGTTGTAACCTCCTCTCTTCTATGTGCGGGTTATTTGTGTAGAGTTTTTCCTATCTATTATCGAAAACAATTGAACTGTACGTAAGTGTTCGAAATAAAGAGAACAGAATTCTTGACTTCACATGAAGATGTATAAATAATCCACACGTAATTCTTCAATTCTGTATATAGTTCGCTGGTTTACAGACACCAGAACATGTTTTTCAGAAAACGTTTCGGTCATGAGACCTTGATCAAGGTCCCAGGAACGAAACGTATTTTTCTAAACCAGTTTGTCGGTATCTATTACCGAGATTTATATCATCGTTGGTTCGGGATCATTTAAATTATGCTGCATAGTTCTGGTCACCATGTTACAGAATTGACATAAATGCCCTGGAAAAACGTACAGACAAGGATGGCAAAGTTGATCCCATGTATCAGAAATCTTTCCTACAAGAAGAGATTGAGAGCACTGAATCCGCACTCTCTAGAAAGTTGTAGGATTAGTAGGGATATGATTGAAGTGTATAAATGGAAAACCAGAATAAATAATGGGGATGTGAATGTCGTGTTAAAAATATTTAACCAAGACAGGATTTAGAGCAATGGGTTCAAGGTGGAAAATATTAGATTCAGAAAGGATATAGGAAAACACTGAATGGTAATACAGTTAAGGAATAGCGGAGCAAATTCTCATGTAGAGCCATTAAACTAATATCTTGAGTACCTTTAAAAATAGGTTAGGTAAGTAAATGAGTGGGTGTGGGAGGGTGCCAGCTGGACCTTCCTAGCATGGGTCAGTAGGCTTGCAGCAGCCCTTCTTATGTTCATAAATAGTAAAATTAATGCAAAATCATTGGAATCTGTGTGTGTCATGTACACACCCTCATTAAAAGGCTACTTCCCCAACCAGCAAACCAGGTGCTAAGGGTCGGACGATGGAGCCCCATCGTCAGATCAATATCTAGGTTCAGCCTTTGAGAAGGTGGGTCTGGCAATTGTGGAGGTAGCATGGTCACCACTTACGTTTCCTCGCTTGTTATTACAACTCAGGAGTCCAAATGGCCTGTTATCCTGGGTGTAAAGGGTGCAAAATAAACAGAGCAGAAAAGTTTTGACTTATATTATCCTTCACCAATTTAGAACAGCAATATGTACACTATATACACTATGTACAGTGATAGGTATTAGAGCACTCCTCGGTAAGCAAGGCAGAATAGAAGCCACAAGAGAGCAGACCGTGCTTCAACCAGCTCTAGAATGGGAATGACAAGGGCAGACAGGAGAGTGGTACCCACATAACCTCTGCAATTGCCAAAACCATCTTCTTATTGGCTGGAACCTGGTCACTAGTTGAACGACGGGGCCCCATCGTCAACTCTTAGTTACCTGGTTCGCTGGTTGGGGGAGATAGCCTGTAAATGAGGGTGTGTACATGCGTCAAATAAAGGTTATGTACTCTTTGCATACCACACCCCCACCCCGAGAAAGCTCAGGATTAGGCTGCCACCTCCCAGTGGTAACCGTACCGCCATGGCACAAAATAATGGGACCGCCTTTCCTCTTAACCATCCAACTCTTAGATAGAGCTCAGCTTTTCTCGTGACAAAAAGCCAAACCCTAAACTCAGAGCGAGACAGCAGTCGGGCTAGCATAGGTCCAAGATACAGGTGGACGGTAGCCTGCATCCCCTCACTAAAAAAAAAAAACCCACACCAGGGGATAAAAAAAAGAGCATACAAGGGGTTACCACAAGTAACCTAACATCCTAACCTAAGTAAATAATATAGTTAGACTCTAGATAAAGAGTCTGCCAACATATTTTCTTTGCAGGCAATATATTTAATTCTGAGCGAGTATGGTTGCAGTCGTATAGCCCAATGCATGAGCCTTGTGTTGTGGTTCTTCATGGCTTGGAGATATACTAGAGGATTGTGATCACTGTAGGCGGTGACCACCTGCGATGTCAGGCCCACATAAACATCGAAATGCTCCAAAGCCAGTACCAGCACAAGGGCTTCTTTTTCAATGGTAGAGTAAGTCCTCTGATGCGGCTAGAACTTTGCCGAGAAAAAGGCTACAGGCTGCAACTCCTCGTTCCCGTTTTGCAATAGTACTGCCCCAACACCAGACTCACAAGCATCAACCCGTAATGAAAAAGGTTTGGAGAAGTCTGAAGACAAAAGAATGGGTGCAGTACAAAATAATCTTTTTGCTTTGTCAAAAGCATCTTGAGAAAATAAAGTCCAAAAAAGGGAAAAATTTGTGACGGTAAGGAGGTAAAGGGGCTAAATATCTGAGAAATTCTTACAGAATCTTTTGTAAAACCTATCATGCCTAGGGAAAATTGAAGAGATTTTCCCTTTTTGAGAAATTGGATAACTTTTAAAGGCAAAACTTTTTCAAATTTAGGGGCAAACTTTCCCTACCTACTTCATGGCCTAGAAAATGACAGTGGGCCCGGCCAAAGGAAGATTTAGATAAATTAACAGTTAAAAGGGAAATCGAAAGGTCCAAAAAGAGCCTTAGGGCTAAGTAGGGGTTTTTATCCCAAGATCAACATACACAAATCATCCAGGGGACGCTGCCGTTTCCTTCAAGTCCTTTAAAAGCCTGATGGATAAATTTCTAATGAAAAGGGGGGGTTTTTTTATTCCGAAAGGGGGGCAACTGTGTATTGATAATGACCTGGAATTCCGAAAGGCAGAGATTTCGCTTCACCTTATCCGTCAAAGTACCTGAATATAACCTTTTAAGGATATCTACTCTTGACACAAAAGTAGCCTTACCCAAAAAGTCAATTACTCATCCAGACGAGGAAGAGAGTAACATCTGGTGATTGTGACCTCATTCACCTTGTTACGGTAGTTCTGTACAATACAAACCCTCATCAGCCTTCTACAAGATGCATGGTGAAGGCCATGGGACTAGATGACTCCTCCACTAAACCATGCCTTTAAACAGAAATTTCTAGTTCCTGTGATAGTAGCCTCTGCTTTACAGGAACTCAAGAAACGTAATGACGACGGATTGGCAAACAAACATACCCCCCGCCGGTGATTGAACCCGCGGGTTTCAATCCCGGCGGGGGGTATGGTCCGCTTTTCAGGATTAGCTCTGTAGGGGGAGAGTTTAATAGGTTTAGAGTTTCCCACATCTACATCATGATAACCAAACATACATTTTTTAGGTACAAATCCGAAAAAATATTAGGAATGACTGTAGAAGCGCAGTTAAACTTCTGCTTGCGTTTCACATAGTCCCTCCATTAAAGGGCTAGGATCCTTGAGGAGGACAGAATTTGAAAGTTTGAACATTAATTTTCAGAAATAGAAGTGCAAAGAATCAGAGTCGTCCTCAGAGAAGTGGACAAGTCATTAGACTGGATCTTATCTGGTGTATGAAAAAGATTTTAAATGATTAATTTGGTAAGTTTTATAGATTTTGAGGTCTTATCCAATGGGACTTACTACCACATAATTTACATCAGATAATTACTTACAATTTGCAAAGGGTCCCGTAAATCTAGCTTTCATTCCAGAAGGTGTGTCCAGGTAATAGGTTCCTGCACAACACCTTAGGTAGAGGAGCGGAATTGTGCATTATCTGTCATACCTCGTTTCATCTTATTTTGAGCTGTCTTTAGGTTAGCCTTGGCTAACTGAGTACCAACACTGCAAACCTTGAAGACGGGTTTGTAGAGTGTTGAGCGCTAACGTCTTCTCCCATCCATTCCTTCTTTGAGCAACCGAAGAGGACCTCGTAACAATTGTGCCCAAAGATCAGCTAAACGGACTATACCATTAGACTCTGACCGTTTCTCGTACTGAGAACATCAACAAAGGTAGTGATTCAACCCAGTCTTGTGTAGGAAAATGCATACAAAAATTCTCATCATGGTTTTTAAACGTCATGAATGGAATCTTTGTTTCCCAAGGAGCCTTGGACTGAGGAATGATTAGGCATGGATAGGTTGTGGATTATCCCTAACCGAGTTTAATGCTTCACTAAATGCTTTGGCAGTGAAGTTAGTACCTTGATCCTTTGAATAGTTTAAGAATCCAAAACAAGAAATAAATTTTGTTAAAGCCTTGAGAATAACTTTAGTATTAATACTGCGCATGGGAATTGCTTCAGAATACTGGTTACTCTATCCATAATTGTAAAATAATACTGATTTTCCCGACTTTGACCTAGTAGTGGACCTACACAACTATAATTAAATCTGCAAAAGGTTCTCCATCAGCAGGTATAGGGTTTGGGGAGGTGCAGGTTTAATGGAATGTCCAGGTTCCCTACTTGCTGACATTCTCGGGAACACCTGATAAGATTCTTCACATTCTGCTTTAATTTTGGCCAATAAAAATTCTTTTGTGATTCTATACAAGGTTTTAAATAATTCCTAATGACCCTAAGAAATATTATGAGCTATATTCAATATTTGAGGTCTAAACTTTGTTGGAACCACTAACCTGCCAGACAATTGCCGGCCCTCTATCTACTTACCATCCAGTGCAGATCAAATAATCATTTTTAATTCATACTGACCGGATGATTAAAAGAGGATTTACCCCATGGCTGCCTGAAAAGCGAATTTTAAAGAAGGGTCCTTTCGTTGTTCCTCCCGGAAGGACGTCCCTCGGGATGGAAACAGAATCTGGCAATCCTGCAACCGGGGAATAGGAAGGCTTGATGGGGGTTTGTTCACTTGATTTACGAGGCTCCGGCCGGTGTCCCAAAATAAAACACGTGGCAAATTCCGAGATCGAGTCGTCCAAGGATAGGTCAACATTCTCGCCAGACAACCCTTGGGATGTTGCCCGAGTTATGGACAACACCGGAGAAGAATTAATCATTATAGGTTCAGAACACACACTAGCAGTAGTAATGTTATTACCCAGTAATAACATGGCATCTTTCATTGGGAATCCTTTGGATACACCCACAGTCAAGTACCCAGTGTAATATTTGCACTGTACATAAGTTTTATGCAAAGGGACAGAATATATAGCTCCCCCAAATGCTTCCAATAAAACAGAGGAATTCAAGGAAGGGTTCTTAGAGAGGGGTAATATTCCTTCTCTTATAAGAGCAATATGCTCCAGTATCTCTAAAGGTTTTGACTTCAGTTATTTTGGAGTTTTCCTGAAGGGAAATAAGACTCTTACAATAAAAAAGGGGCCCATCCCTTTTTCTACTTCTCTTGGGGACAGTTTATTAGGGATATTAGAGATTTTCCTAAGGGGTTGGGGTTTGTGGGGGCAGTTGGGACGGATGTGACCTACTTTGTTACAGAGGAAGCAGACGACAGGCTTGCCCTTTACTCCCTGCTGACGTTGCAACTGGTGTCCCCTCTGGCTGTGTCTCTGGATAACTGTTGTCGAGATGCACCATGTTGAGTAGTTTTGTCTCTCAGCAGGTGGACCATAAGTTGAGAAGCGTGGCTCACCAGGTGACTTAGTTGGCTGACGTAGACGTTCTCCCTCCGGCTGGCACTTCATTCTCCAAGGTTAACGATCTCTGCTCATGCCAGGCTGTTGAAAAGAGAGACGGGACCGCTCGGACAAGGAGCGGTTAGTTTCAAAGGTATCAGCCAACCAGGCTGCCTCCAATGCAGTGGTTAAGTCACGATCTTGCAGAAAGACTCGAACCTCTGGTCCCACGGACTCCAGCAGGTTGTCAATCAAAATAAGCTCTACCAGATTTTCGAAAGAAACGACACCACTTGCTTTATACCAGCTGGTAAAAGCTTTCGTCTGTTGTCACACAAAATCATCTAGGGATTGACCAAGCTGTTGCCTGCCTCATTTAAATATTTTTTTGTACTTAGCTGGGATGCATGTATATGTTCCCAAAACAGTAGTTTTCACTACTTGGTAATCAGAAAATTCAGCGTCATTTAACACTGACATAAATTCCTGTGCCTTACCAAACAATGTTGTGTGAATCAACGATGCCCAGTGCTGTTCCGGCCACCTCAAGGCTCGAGCCTGATTTTCGAAGCTTTCGAAAAATTGTTCTGGTTCGGCCTCATTGAAGCGGGGAACAAGCTGCACTGCTTTCTGTAAACTAAAATCATTTACAGAATACGAAAACTGCCTCCTTTCTCTTTCCCTATCAAATTCTTCTTTTGCAAATGCTCTCTGTTCCCTAGTCTGCTTGTGAAGGCTTACTCAGCCCTGTAACAACTTCGGACAGTATTACCAAAGCTAGCTCCTCATCAGGAAAATTAATGAATAGAAAAAGAGATAATAATTCACAAAGATAAACGCTTTATTATTTATTAAAGCAAACATAAAACAGTGAAACATGAGAGGTATATCCTATTTGAAAGTAAAATGAAAAACGAAATGAAAAAATGACATTTGAACTCAACGCTAATATATATATAGTGATACTGGGGTGTCTGGTGGAGGCTGACACCGTCTTGTAGAAATCGTAGCCGTTGCTGATGTGGGGGGGGGGGGGTCGCAGGTGTTGGTGACAACCCAATGGCTCGTTCTTCACAGAGTATAGCCGTGAATAATCAGTCCAGATGACAGGAAAGCAGGTTCTTTACCGCGGCAATGATGAGGGGTTATGTCCTGCGACTGCATACATGTACACAGGTAAGTAGATACAACATGGGACGTCTCGGGACGTTAGCCCGTCTCCTTCAATACTTCTCGTTGGTTGGCAGGTGACCCAATCTGTCATTCCAAGCTGGAAAGAGAGACAGGTTACCCACTGCTCAAGAAATCACTCTCCATGATAAGTACAATACCTAAAAGACGTGGTGATTATTAAAACATTTAAGAGATATCAAGGCTGAAAGGACTAAGTTTATTATTGGTCCAAAGTGAAGCTTTCAACCAATAAGTCCACTAGAATATGAGCAGGCATGTACTTACAGTAGTGCTGGGAGCTGTGAGTCGAGTGATTACTGTTTGACCGGAGTCCCACACGTCACCTTTCGGGGGGGGGGATAGTGGGAGCTAGACTTACCCTACCTTAACAAGCAGCCGGCAATCAAACTATCACTTTCGGGGTGGGGGAAAATGGGGGGGATAGCGGGAGCTAAACTTCCCCTACCTTAACAAGTAGCCAGCAATCAAACTATTGTTACCATATACTTGCTCGATACTCGTATCTGTTGAACTTTTCCCTCACACTGCTCAAGACTGGTTTTTGCCAGCTCAAGAGCCAACGCCCCTGATTCACCTTGAGACAACCCTGCTGCACTATACTGATTATTTTGTTCCGTTGATATATCATCTTCCTCCTGCGAGAACATAGTAGTTTTTACCCTAGCTCCCGTAGAGGGAGGAGTCTGAAGTGCCATCTCTTTTTCTCGAAGTTTGTAAGTAATCAGTGAACGCAGTTGCGCAGCTGTGAGAATGCGTTTGTATTTAATGCCAATGGAACGAGCAATTTTCCAACAATGCTGTAGGGACAATTTAGTTAGGTTATGCAACGTATATGCCGACACCAGACGTCTGACTCGTCTAGGTGGCATAAGTTATTCGCTATGCGCAGTACAATTGCAGAATACCCCAACGTAACACGTTAATTTGCAGAACACACTTAGTTATGCACAGTACGATTGCAGAATACCCCAACATAACGTTATTTGCAGAACACGCTTAGCTATGCACAATGCGATTGCAGAATACGCATACAAAGTGGATACACAATAGCAAAGCTGACTGCAAAATTCTCCACACCGAACATGCTAGTAGCAAATGACACGCAAAATTTGTAAAGCAATGCCAGACAGCCAGCTACACACTGTTCTTCAAGATTGGCCGTAGCGAAGCGAGCACATCAAACAAGCTAGTAGCGAGCTGTTGAACGATCACACAATAGCAAGGCTGACCATAGTAAAGTAACTGACACACAAAATTTGTAAAGAGTTGGCAAAGCTAATGCAATACCAGACAGCAAGCTGCACAATGTTCCTGCTACCAGCTTCACCCTAGGCTCAACCCTTTCTCTAAGTCCAGCTCCAGCTCCTGGACAGGCCCCCATATTACAACCCAGGAATCCAAATGGCCTGTTATTCTGGGTGTAAAGGGTGCAAAATAAACACAGCAGAAAAGTTTTGACTTATATTATCCTTCACCAGTTTAGAACAGCAATATGTACACTATATACACTATGTACAGTGATAGGTATTAGTGCACTCAACGGTAAGCAAGGCAGAATAGAAGCCACAAGAGAGCAGACCGTGCTTCAACCAGCTCTAGAATGGGAATGACAAGGGCAGACAGGAGAGTGGTACCCACATAACCTCTGCGATTGCCAAAACCATCTTCTTATTGGCTGGAACCTGGTCACTTGTTGAACGACGGGGCCCCATCATCAACTCTTAGCAACCTGGTTCGCTGGTTGGAGGAGACAGCCTGTAAATGAGGGTGTGTACATGCGCCGAATGAAGGTTACGTACTCTTTGCATGCCACACTTGTCATTTCCATTCTAGAGCTGGTTGAACACAGTTGTCCATTCTCTCTCCAGGCTGTCTTTGTCTCTTGATTTACCGTGTTGTACAAATATATTTCCAACTGTATATAGTGTACATACTTCTATACACTTATAATCGCACTTGGTGAAGGAAAATATAATTCAAAGTCATTCATCTGTGTTTGTTCTGCTCGTTGCTTCCCTTTACACCCAGGATAACAGGCCTTTTTGTTTCTGGGTTGTAATACTATGCCATAACATGAGAATGACTTGAGTGATCGGCTTAATATTTACACGATTGTCGTGGTTTCCTGAGCGCAAAGTTCACGCTGAAGTTGGGTGCCATAAGTCCCAATTTATGCAGAAGTGGAATATGAGAGACGATCAGAGATACAACAGGTTGAATAAAAACTAATCCATTTTACAGGTATGTAACTAGTATATACAAAACGTGTAAATAAAATTCCTTTTTAACCTTCAGCAAATCGACCTTTATTTTGGCCATATTCGTTCTCAGCCTTCACAAAAACTAGGTGAAATACCTTCCTTCTCTTAACCACGTAACTGTTCAAACTTTGTTGACCGAGTTACAATAAAACTGATATAGGAATCTCTGTACTAAAAGGAAGGAATGAGAAAAAAATCCTGGGATCAACGTATTGTATTGCACAAGTTCCAGTCCCTCACTGCAGCTGCTGCTGCTGCTTCACTACTGTATTCGACTAGTTTCAGTCCCTCAATGCTCCTGCTTCACTGTTGTATTGCACAGGTTCCAGACCCTCACTGCTCCTGCTTCACTGTTGTATTGCACAGGTTCCAGACCCCTCACTGCTGCTGCTGCTTCACTACTGTATTCGACTAGCTTCAGACCCTCACTGCTGCTGCTTCACTATTGTATTGCACTGGTTCCAGTCTCTCACTGCTTCTGCTTCACTACTGTATTGCACTGGTTCCAGTCTCTCACTGCTTCTGCTTCACTATTGTATTGCACTGGTTCCAGTCTCTCACTGCTCCTCCTTCACTATTGTATTGCACTGGATCCAGACCCTCACTGTTGCTGCTTCACTATTGTATTGCAATGGTTCCAGACCCTCACTGCTCCTGTTTCACTGTTGTATTGCACTGATTCCAGTCCCTCACTGCTGCTGCTTCACGATTGTATTGCACTGGTTCCAGACCCTCACTGCTGCTGCCTTACTATTGTATTGCACTGGTACCAGTCCCTAACTGCTGCTGCTTCACTGTTGTATTGCACTGGTTCCAGACCCTCACTGCTCCTGCTTCACTGTTGTATTGCACTGGTTCAAGTCCCTCACTGCTCCTGCTTCACTACTGTCTTGCACTAGCTCCAGACTCTCACTGCTGCTGCTTCACTACTGTCTTGCACTAGTTCCAGACTCTCACTGCTGCTGCTTCACTACTGTCTTGCACTAGTTCCAGACTCTCACTGCTCCTCCTTCACTACTGTCTTGCACTAGTTCCAGACTCTCACTGCTCCTGCTTCACTACTGTCTTGCACTAGTTCCAGACCCTCACTGCTGCTGCTTCACTACTGTCTTGCACTAGTTCCAGACTCTCACTGCTCCTCCTTCACTACTGTCTTGCACTAGTTCCAGACTCCCACTGCTCCTGCTTCACTACTGTCTTGCACTAGCTCCAGACTCTCACTGCTCCTGCTTCACTACTGTCTTGCACTAGTTCCAGACTCTCACTGCTCCTCCTTCACTACTGCCTTGCACTAGTTCCAGACTCTCACTGCTCCTCCTTCACTACTGTCTTGCACTAGTTCCAGACTCTCACTGCTCCTGCTTCACTACTGTCTTGCACTAGTTCCAGACTCTCACTGCTCCTCCTTCACTACTGTCTTGCACTAGTTCCAGACTCTCACTGCTCCTGCTTCACTACTGTCTTGCACTAATTCCAGACTCTCACTGCTCCTGCTTCACTACTGTCTTGCACTAGTTCCAGACTCTCACTGCTGCTGCTTCACTACTGTCTTGCACTAGTTCCAGACTCTCACTGCTCCTGCTTCACTACTGTCTTGCACTAGTTCCAGACCCTCACTGCTCCTGCTTCACTACTGTCTTGCACTAGTTCCAGACTCTCACTGCTCCTGCTTCACTACTGTCTTGCACTAGTTCCAGACTCTCACTGCTGCTGCTTCACTACTGTCTTGCACTAGTTCCAGACTCTCACTGCTCCTGCTTCACTACTGTCTTGCACTAGTTCCAGACCTCACTGCTCCTGCTTCACTACTGTCTTGCACTAGTTCCAGACTCTCACTGCTCCTGCTTCACTACTGTCTTGCACTAGTTCCAGACTCTCACTGCTGCTGCTTCACTACTGTCTTGCACTAGTTCCAGACTCTCACTGCTCCTGCTTCACTACTGTCTTGCACTAGTTCCAGACCCTCACTGCTCCTGCTTCACTACTGTCTTGCACTAGTTCCAGACCCTCACTGCTCCTGCTTCACTACTGTCTTGCACTAGTTCCAGACTCTCACTGCTCCTGCTTCACTACTGTCTTGCACTAGTTCCAGACTCTCACTGCTGCTGCTTCACTACTGTCTTGCACTAGTTCCAGACTCTCACTGCTCCTGCTTCACTACTGTCTTGCACTAGTTCCAGACCCTCACTGCTGCTGTTTCACTACTGTCTTGCACTAGTTCCAGACTCTCACTGCTCCTGCTTCACTACTGTCTTGCACTAGTTCCAGACCCTCACTGCTGCTGTTTCACTACTGTCTTGCACTAGTTCCAGACTCTCACTGCTGCTGCTTCAGTGTTGTAACTAACACTAAGGGAAATATCTCTCAGCGATTTACGTAAACGCTAATCTTGGTATCTTTTAACCTTATGAAATGACGATTAACTTTAACAATATGGCCTGTATATCACTGTGCCTACTGCCAGCTATTATGAAAGACATGGAGATGAGACCCGAGTAATACAGAACATTTCTGTTACAAATTCCACCCTTCAACATACAATGCAATTTTCCTGCATCTCAAAAATAAAAACATTTAAGTAAAACTACTCGAAGGTCAAAGTAGTCATCTACATGTAAGACATTATGTCTGGGTACAAGAGACATCTACTTGTAAGACATTATGTCTGGGTACAAGAGACATCTACTTGTAAGACATTATGTCTGGGTACAAGAGACATCTACTTGTAAGACATTATGTCTTGGTAAAATCGTCTACATTCAGGGTTCTATGCTGAGGTTTTACAACTGTCACAACAGTCATCTGCATTTTTTTAATACAAACGCTACATCCTGTGGGCCATTCAGAACAAGAAAGGCTGAAGGCTCGATCCTCCATTTGCTAAATGCGGTCATATTTCTGATCAGTTAGGTTCCTGGTAACAGCCAGATAATTAGGGAGTTGCGATTGAAAAAGAAACACTTGTTTTTCTTATTGAGACACTTATGCAACATACAGGATTCTTTATTGAAGTAACGTACCACCACACTGTGGCTTTATCAGTCCAAAACAAAGAAGAGAGATGTAAGAAGAGTTTGAGGTAATCAGTCCCTCAGCCTGGAATCGATGTGTTCAGTCCATCACTTTTATATGCTGCAAACAGCTGAGTGGAAGCAGGAGAAGGCTGGATCACAGTGGGATCATCCACTAGTATAAGCAGGTCTTCGGCAAAGGTTGGACATGTGTTGAATTCCTTGTTTCAAGATCCCATGATGTTGAAGTGTTTAGAACCGACAAGTTGAAGATTGAAACACTTATGCAACATAAAGGAATCTTTATTGAAGACACGTATCGCCCTACACTGGCTTCATCAGTCCAAAACAAAGATAAAAAGTCCTGTATGTTGCAAAAGTGTCTCAGTCTTCATCTTGGCTGTTTTAAACCATTTATCACACTTTTTCTCGTCAACATAGACAAAAGAATCATTATTATATACACAGCAACATATTTATTCACACGGTTTATGTGAACTCTGGTCCACTTGAAGTTAATTATGGGTTCAGTTTTTTAACGTGATTATAATATCGACAGTAGTAGATGTTGTGGAAACATTAATATTTTCCATGAATAAATATTAGGTTTATACCATTAGTTTAATAGATATCTCGTATGTCATTCATTACATAGCATTAATCAGTTGTATTATGGTGAAATATTAAGCATAGAACTGAGCTGGGAAAAACCATCGAGAGAGTTTTCCTGGGCTATGATGCAAAAAATTTCCATACTTAAAACATTTTCTGGTACAGTCGAATAGTTTGACTAAATTAATACTTATGTGCGGGCACATAAATACATTACATAATTTTTAATTATGCTGTAAGTCTTCTGAAACAAAGTACATTGGACATGTTATGAAAGGAACACTGTGAGAAAGGCTTCTGTGAGGAAGTTTGGGACCTGAATGGCAGCCGTGCGTCTTCTCACACAAAAATAGGATCAAATCGGAAATAAACTGATGGTACTAGATCTGCTAAAATAGTGGATCTACTTTACTCCTGTCAAGATGATATTTCAAGGCAACTTTATTTTATAATGTTGCCCTATCCATAAAAAAAAAGAGTCCCATATTAGGAACAGATAATTTTTTTTAGCTATTTCAAGCCCCTGGGTAATTTTAGACATGTGTTAGGGACAACATTATGCTGGACATCTTGCAGCTTAATGGAAAGTTATGAATGTTGTAATATTGTATAATCAGGTGATTAGATTTATTTTAATTTTAGTCTATTATTTTTTTTATTATCTGGCATTAAAATGTATAAAGAAATTTAAACAAGTTAAAATTAAATCTTCATAATTTTATACACTGGTGTGTTCCATTATAAATGGTTTCTATTTATTTCTTTTGGAAGATACATAATAAATAATTTCTTGGTAATAATCTGTTATACCCCTCCCCTTAATTTTTTCTTAAACATTTCCATACAGTCCACTTAATCTTATTAAATATATAACAATGAGCAAAACTCTATTAGCAACTATTGAGTTGATTATCATTATAAACAGAGGTCTTAAATACAGAAAATATTATTCCATGTTACTGAGGTACCTGAGAGACGACCTGGCGTAGTCGTAATAGTAGTAGTGGTTGTACCAGTACAGGTAATAGTAGTAGTAGTAGTAGTGGTAGTAGTAGTAGTAGTAGTAGTAGTAGGAGTAGTAGTAGTAGTAGTAGTAGTAGTTGTAGTAGTAATAGGGTAACATATACGAAAAGGTTCATGGAAACCGGCACTCTGAAGGATGGGTGTTAATGTTGCAAACTTTTTAACTAGTGTAAGCACGCCTCTGGCAAGACAGTGGTGGAGTGAATAATGATGAAAGTGTTTCTTCTTTTTCATGTCACCCTGCCTTGGTGGGAGACAACCGATGTGTTAATAAAAATAAATTTAAACCAGTAAGTACTCTGCACTACTGATACTCAGACTTTGGTCTTCATAAACATATACGAGTTTGTTCATTGCCTAGTCTACATTACCCTCACGATACTATATCATCTTCCCGAGCATCATCCAGTACTCTTATTTTCCATCATAATACGCTTCTTTATTGGTTTGTAATTTGATAAAACATACTGTGAATGATAAGCTGTGAATAGAATATCCCATTATATTGCATTTAAGATAAGATTTTGCTCGGATTTTTAACCCTGGAGGGTTAGCCACCCGGGACAACCCAAGAAAGTCGGTGCATCATCAAGGACTGTTTAACTTATTTCCATTGTCCCCCCAGGATGCGACTCACATCAGTCCACTAATACCCAGGTACCTACTTACTGCTAGTGGAACAGGACGACAGGTGTAAGGAAACGCATCAGAATGTTTCCACCCCGCCGGGAATCGAACCCGGGCCCTCCGCGTGTGAAGCAAGAGCTTGCCAGCCAGGCCACGGGTCTCACTGTTCCATCGTGTCATTTTATCACCTTTCCGCTCTACACTAGGCTCTGCATGCTTCAGAATGTGATATATTGAGAGTAAAAAGTTCAGAAAGTGCCAGGAGCTGGAGAAATTCAAACAGAAGGAAAAATAGAACTTGGATAAATAGAAAGTGTATATTTAGATTTTTAAAAGATATACTTCTGTTAAGCCTAAAAATGCGAGAGCATGAAAGAGACATGTTTGTGTCTGTTTCTAAAGCAACTCTTGTAGGCAAACACCTCGCAGTTATAACCTGAAAAGCTCCCTCCTGTTCGCTAGTCCTGGTATTCGGTATAACAGGAGGAGCAATATACGATTTTTTTTACTAAAGAAAAAGAAATATTTTACTAAAATATCTGTAGACTGCATGAAAAAACACTGACACAATATAGTATATAATTGATAATACCTGCCAAATGTAATTAACCTCCAGTGATAATTAATTACAGTAGGTCGTTAAAAGATTTCCCTCTTAACACTCATAACTCACTAGCACATAACACTAAAATCTACTTAGAGAATAAGTATGTACATACCATCTATTATGAAAAACTGAGCACACAAAACACAGTGTATAGACACCAACAATTCAACTAAAGACAGAGTCCACATAACCAAGCAACGTCAGTGTGTGTATCAAGCTTGCCAGATACTAAATCCACCTGTAACTTAGTATGGAGAAAAAAACTCTATGAAGACAAATGTAGTGTTTGATGCAGCTGAAGGACAGCGAGCCTACCAGTATCGTGTGTCTGGGAAGACTAAATCTGCCTCTTTGTGGAACATCAACATTGTAGATCAGTAAATAGTATAGTGTTACCGGCCAACTGTGGATAGAGGCACTTTAATAATTGTCCTGAATTGTCATAAGGGTCTTTATCTCGACAAAGTAGGTAATACGTACCAACAAAACCCACACAGATTATTGCCAGATTCAGAGCAACCTGTCTCTCGTGCTTCTCTGGTCAGCAGCAAAATGACATGACTTCTGAGAGAGTGTTTGCGAGTGTGTGATGGAAGAGTGGAAGGCTGCATCAAATCGTTCATTGATAAGGAAGTTATCCGACTTTCAGACACCAGAGGAATTATCCACATTTCAGTCAAGAGTAATCCTCATTATGAACACAGGAGCAGTTACCCTCATTTACACTTAAGCGTCTGTGACCTCATTTTTCAGGAGGTACTTAAATGATAGACAGTGTACAGAAGAAGACAACCTGTAATGAAGACAATAATTAACATTTTATCTGTATTCCATGGCAATGTTGTATAACCAGAATTATATTGGAAGATTAATTACAACAGAGAAACGAATGTGGGTTGCATGTGAGTGTGTATGTGTATGTGTGTGTGTGTGTGTGTGTATGTGTGTGTGTATGTGTGTGTGTGTATATGGTTAACTTATCTTAACCTCTTATCGTAGGCAAACCCGTGAGCTCCAGGGCTAGTCTTGTTGCAAACCTTTGCACGTTCTATAATTTCTTAACGTGTTTGGCCAGGTGTGGGTTCAATACTGGTGTTGCATAGTTCAACATGGTTCTGACATACATGGTGTACAGTGCCGTGAATGGCTCCTTACTTAGATGTCGAACGCTATTTTCAGGTTTTGTCAGGCGCCCGAATGCTGCAGCAATTACCTGGTTGATGTGCACCTCAGGAGATGTGCTCGGTATGATGCTCACACCCAAGAGCCTTTTCTCTGAGTGAGTTTTGCAACCTTTGACCTCCAAGGCTGTTACTCTGCTGTCTTTGTCCTTTCCAAACTTCATGACTTTGGACTTGCTGGGGTTAAACTCCAGGAGCCATTCATCGAACCAGACTTGCAGACAGTTCAGATCTTGACTAAACTGCATGTTATTGGGCTGTAAGACAGTTCCGCACAAGAGACTAGTGCAGAAGCTAGAGGAGAAGGCAGGAATACCAGAAAAAGGACCGCAATCAGCCAGAGAATAAATGAGGAGGAAACAACGATTGATGGTACGTGACGAGGTGTTGGAATGGGCGTCTGTGACGAGTGGGGTTCCACTGGGGTCAGTCCTAGGGCCGGTGCTGTTTCTGGTCTACGTGAATGAATTGAAAGGTGCCCCTGGTTTCAGGCAACGTGAAGTTAATGCATAGAATTCAAGTGGATGAAGATCAGGTAGAACTATAAAGGTATCTGGATAGGCTGCAAGCCTGGTCCAACAACTGGCTCTTTGAATTTAACCCCACCAAGTGCAAAGTCATGAAGGTTGGAGAAGGTAAAAGAAGATCTCAGAGAGAGTACAGGCTAGGCTGGCTAAAGACTGCAGATCTTAATCATTTAAAAGGATCTTAGAGTGAGCATCATACCGAGCACAACCGAGGCGCACATCAAACAATAACTGCTGCAGCCTGGCAAACCTAAAACTAGCAAATCGACACCTTAGCAAGAAATTGTTCAAGACTCTGTACCCCGTGTACGTCATATTTGTATTAGAGTATGTAGCACTAACATGAAGTTCACTCCTGATCAAGTACTTCAAGAAATTCGAGAAAATGCAAAGGTTTGAAACAAGACTAGTCCCGGAGCTACGGAGTATGTCCTATAGGGTGAGTTTCAGGGAAATCGACCTGACGACACTGGAGTACAGGAGAGATAGGGGGGGACATGATAATGACATACAATATACTGAGAGGAACTGAAAAGGTGGATAGGGACAGAATGTTTTAGAGATGGGACAGAGCAACAAGGGGCGACAACTTGAAGTTGACGACTCATATGAGTCACAGTGATATTATGCAGTTTTTCTTCAGCCATAGAGTTGTCAGGAGAGTGAAGTAGTGTAGGGAGGATGCATGTATAGTTTTAAGAAGAGATAAGATAAACCTCAAGGAGCAGGGAGAGTGTGGAAGAGGCGAGTCAGGAGCTGTGACTCAGTCCCTGCAACCATTAATAAGTGAGTACAAATATGTTAGTACACACACACACACACACACACACACACACACACACACACACACACACACACACACACACACACACACACACACAACACACACAAAAACACCATACATAGCTTCAAGAAGAGGTATGATAAAGCTCATGGAGCAGGAAGAGTAACCCAGTAGCGGCCAGTGAAGAGGCTTGGCCAGAAGCTGTGACTCGACCCCTGCAATCACAACTAGGTGAGTACAACTAGGCGAGTAAACAAACTCCCACCCACCACATGTGAATCCAAGAATGTCCCCTTCCAGTTCAAGTAAGCTAACACTCACTTCCCCAACCCACTCCTGCACTCCCACCTTCCTGGCTCGTGTTCAAACATCAGGGGCTCAACAACTCTAAAATTTTACAACAAAGAAAGGAAACAAAGTATGCAAAATTACCAAAGTCATTCCACCATAGAAAATGAATCATAAGACATAAGAGTCAATGTGAGTATTTCCTTTCATCTGATATATATTAATCCAGCATTTTTTCGTAAATTTATTAATGAAGGTAGTATCAGTAATTAACTGAATGTGTAATTAACACAAAGATTTCAACTCTTCCCTATTTCCTTCACTCATCTTAAAGAAATTTTAAACGTAATAGATGATTCTTTAATTATAAGTCTTATAGAAAAAAAATCTGATTAGTTAATATTATTATGATTACAATTAATGTACGCCTCCCAGTGTGTATTTCCCTCACACAGTGGGTCAGGTTGCTAGATTTTGGCCAATATTACAGTAATTTTTCTTGTGGGAGGTGTTAGGATACATCACCGAGTTAATGATAAGCAATAAATGTTCTTCATTCGCATGAAATAATGAAATTAATGATTGTCAATTAGTAGATTAAGCAAACTAATTAAAACCGTCAAGTCCACATAATTTTTTTTATAATTATACATTCCACTTAATAGCTGTTTTTACTGGCGTAAATTTTTATAATATACAGGAACCATTTGTTCCTAATCCAGGATGCCGGAGTTACCTGGGGAGCTGAAACGATGACCATTAAATGACTAGCATTGTTTCCGACCCCAGTGTTCCTAAAGTCCCACAAGTCTCCAAGATACATCAATATCAGTAAATTACAATTTGTTGTGTCTAGAGTTCTCCCCAGTGTGTGGGTGGTAAGTTATATACAGTATAGAAAGCCCTTTGTTATTCAGTGCATTTTAGGAAAATTAGGTCATTTGCGTCCACGGGATGCGACTCGCAACATTCGGCTAACACCCAGGTACCTGTCTACTGCTAGGTGAACAGGGACGGCATAGCACCGTGACTTACTGCTTAAACGTGACACAAGAAAGAATGCCACCTAAAAATTTTGCATTTACTAGGAATCTGCACAATGCAGACAAATTTGCAAGAACACAAAACTAATGAGGTACTGAAAACAGTCTGGTTTGTATGAGGTGACTTGAAGATGAGTTCTGATTACCTCTCGTTCCCCAGTGGTAATCAGGACTTATCATCAAGGAGATCACCTCTGTCACCATCAAGGCACCTGTAACGTATAATAACATCCTGGTCTGGGGTATAATAATGACGTCCTGGTCTTAGATTGTTTGCATGTAAAAATCCGTTGCATTAAAATACTTGAATTGGCAGGAATTGATTACAAAAGGCAACAAACAATGCAAGCAGTACACATAACAGACGATCATTTGCAAGATGAGAGATGAGATTAACTGGTTACACTGGTGTATGTGTGTGTTTGTGAGGTTGTGCGTGTACATGTGGTTGCCAGCGTCGAGTCTTAGATCCTCGCACCACCTCTTCACTTGTCGCTGCTATGTAAAGTAAAAGGACACAAGTGCAACTAATGTGACATTTTATTGTGGCAACGTTTCGCTCTCCAGGAGCTTTATCAAGCCAATACAAACAATACATGGACACAGAGGGTATATAAAGGCTCAGAGTGAGGTGCAATACTAGTGAGGTACCATTTCGATGTTCACTAGTGGTGGTAGTAGTAGTAGTAGTAGCAGTAGTAGTAGTAGTAGTAGTGACAAAAGCAATACAATATGGTAGAACAACCAATTCGTACATGAGAAAAAGGATATAAAAGCTATTACTTGAGTAACATAAAAATAGGTTGGACAAATATAGACTGGAAAGAGGCAGCTTGTTTCAGTGTTCACTCCTTGTAATGTGCTTGTGTAGTAAAACAGGAGAGACTATGTGATGGCAGGGTTTACTGTTTTCAGGAGGATTCTTGCTAAGACTTCGGAGATGGTGAAACTGCCGTTGTTTTGTTTAATTGTATTCGAAACAGCGATCAGTGCTGATTCGAGGCACTTGCGTCTGCGGAAATTAGTTTCTTTGATCACTAATTGGGCGTCTCTGAATTTCATGAGATGATTGGTGGAATTTCGGTGTTGTACACAGGCGTTGTTCAAGTTATCGTTCCTACATGCGTAAATGTGTTCATTGAGGTGGGTGTCCAGGTTTTTTGCTGTTTCACCTACGTAAATCTTTCACAGCCTCCACAGGGTATAGTGTAAACTCCTGCATTGACTGGTTCGTGATGCTTGGATTTTGTCCTGGTTAGATCCTTTATTGAAGTGGTAGAAGCGATGGCGACTCTGGTGTTAGCTTGTGAAAGTACTTTTGAGACGTTCAGTGCAACCTGGCTGTTGGGAAGAATTATAACTTTGTTGGGAGTGGTGTTGATGCGTGGAGAATTAATGATCTGAAGAGCTCTTTTCTTGCAGTCTTTGATGAAAAAAGATGGAAAATGTAACTCAGTGAATGTTTGGTGAATGTATGTACATTCCTCGTCAAGAAACTCAGGACTACAAATTCGGTATGCTCTTAGAAAAAACCCGATGATGATGCCTCTTTTGGTCTTGGTATCTTGACTGGAATATAAGTGTGCGAGATCATTTTTATTGGTGGATTTCCGATAAACTTGAAATCTTAGGTTGTTGTCTACTTTGTGAATGAGGACGTCGAGGAAAGGTAGCTTGTCATTGGACTCTTCTTCTAGTGTAAACTGGATCGCCGGTTCAACTGCGTTGAGCCTCGCCTGAAGATCCCGTACATCAAAACGTTTGGGAGTTATTACGAGGACGTAGTCCACGTAACGTAACCAAGTGACGCTTGAAGGGATGATGTTGGCGAAGTGTTCGGACTCTAGGTGTTCCATGTATAAGTTGGCTAGGACGGCACTGATGGGGGACCCCATTCCCATGCCGTAGGTTTGTTTGTAGAGCTTGTTATTGAAAGAAAAACAGTTGAAATTAACACAGAGTTCAATCAAGTCAACAAAATCTCCGGGAGGTAGAGGAAGATTAAGGTCCTGATTGACTTTACGTCGTAGAACCTCGATGGCTTTTTTGGTAGGTACTTTTGTGAAGAGGGAAGTCACATCCAAACTGCTTAGTTTCTTGTTACGGATGGAGAGGTTACGGATGCGGTTGAGAAGGTCGCCTGAGTGTTTAAGATGAGCGGGGCTGATGGTCCCCAGAAGGCAGGAAAGATGTTTGGCAAGAACTCCAGCTAGTTTGTGTGGAGCACTGCCTATTCCTGACGTGATTGGTCTGAGAGGAATATTGTGTTTATGGGTCTTGGGTAAACCACACATGTGTGCTGGTTTAGGGTTGCTTGGTAACAAGTACAGAAGTTTCTTCCCTTCTCTAGTGCGTTTGAGTATTTGTCTGGTTTTGTATAGAAAATCTTTGGTGAGCGTCTCCCACTGTTGAGTGCTGATGGGTTCGTATGTAGATTGATCATTCAAAAGGTCCATCATTTTAGTATTGTAGTCACTGGTGTTGAGCATGACGACTCCAGCTCCTTTGTCGGCGGTGGTGACGATAATGTTGGGGTCGTTGGCGAGGTTCTTAAGGGCAGTGATGTATCGTCTAGGAAGATTAGAAGAAGAAGGTTCACATAAAGCTGCAGTGAGAAGGCCCTGTATATAACCTTTCTGGAAGTTGCTGTCACTGTGTCTATGGTTCCTGGTAACTAGATTGAGTTGATAGTTAGGTTTGCGTATGTTGGTGGTAAATTTGAGTCCCAGACTCAGTGCTTGTTTCTCGTAGTCGGTTAAGGTGCGTGACGATAAATTGTTTATCAGGGATTCGCGTCCCATTTCCTTCCATCGACTGTTAGTGCAGAGGTACTGAAGTTTGCGATTGAGTTTGATCTTCTGTTGGAGGTTAGCTGTGGTGACTGTGCTGAGAATATGCTCAGCAGTGTGTTGGTCTATCTGAAGATTGGCCCTCATATTCCTTGCAGTTTCAAAGGTTTCCTTAGCGATGTTAGAAAGTTCTTCGGCACATTCAGTTAAGTAAGCTTGGGTAGCTGGAGAGAAGGGGTGCTTGGAGTTGGAGAGTAGTGCAGGAGTAGACTTAGGGATCACCTTCTCTGCCAGGCAATCTTGTAGGAAGCTGTGTCTGTTGCGATAGCTGTGAGCACGAAGAAGGGTGTCCAAATAACGTCTGCATGAAATGTCCATTATGTTGCAGTGTCCGACAGACTGTAATGAAGTTGGTAGAATTACTGACAATATGTAAAGTAAAAGGACACAAGTGCAACTAATGTGACATTTTATTGTGGCAACGTTTCGCTCTCCAGGAGCTTTATCAAGCCATTACAAACAATACATGGACACAGAGGGTATATAAAGGCTCAGAGTGAGGTGCACTACTAGTGAGGTACCATTTCGATGTTCACTAGTGGTGGTAGTAGTAGTAGTAGTAGTGACAAAAGTAATACAATATGGTAGAGCAACCAATTCGTACATGAGAAAAAGGATATAAAAGCTATTACTTGGGTAACATAAAAATAGGTTGGACAAATATAGACTGGAAAGAGGCAGCTTGTTTCAGTGTTCACTCCTTGTAATGTGCTTGTGTAGTATAACAGGAGAGACTATGTGATGGCAGGGTTTACTGTTTTCAGGAGGATTCTTGCTAAGACTTCGGAGATGGTGAAAGTGCCGTTGTTTTGTTTAATTGTATTCGAAACAGCGACCAGTGCTGATTCGAGGCACTTGCGTCTGCGGAAATTAGTTTCTTTGATCACTAATTGGGCGTTTCTGAATATCATGAGATGATTGGAGAGCGAAACGTTGCCACAATAAATGTCACATTAGTTGCACTTGTGTCCTTTTACTTTACATATTGTCGGTAATTCTACCAACTTTATTACAACATAAGAACATAAGAAAGGAGGATCACTGCAGCAGGCCTGTTGGCCCATACTAGGCAGGTCCTTTACAATCCATCCCACTAACAAAACATTTGCCCAACCCAATTTTTAATGCTACGTAAGAAATAAGCTCTGATAACTCTACCCACTCATTTGCAAGTCTCACTCAAATTCAACCCATCTCACTCATATATTTCAAATCGAATCGAATCGAAGACGACGAGAGCTGTCGTAAGATAGGAAGGAAGAAGGATAAGGAAGGATGGAAATAACTGGAAAAGGATGGGAAGGAGGGGAAGAGTAGGAATCAAGACAAGTGGCCCAACCACTATGGGACATGTGGTACCGAAGTACTGGAGGCGTAGATGGAGAGGCTTGAGTGATGTCGTTACTTGGCTCTCTAGGAGAGGATGACGAAGGCGGCGGCAGGAGCAGGGAGTGTCTGAAGGCAGCAAGCAGGTTGAGTTGTATTGGTGGTGGTCAGCTTGAGATGTGTTAAGTTACTATCCCATTAGAAAGAGTCTGGAACTTCTGTATTGGCAAGTGCCTGATTCTAAATTTGCAATCTTGGTCGATCTTTGGAGAATTAAGGACACTCATGAGTTCTCTAAGGTAGAGAAAACGTGATGGACAAACGACGTACTTGACTTCTTCACTCTGGAGGAGGGGGATCAATGTCTGTGCATCCATTTCTTTAGGATAATCAGGAGTAGTGTAGAAAGCGAATCCACGTATCTTATTATATTGTTAACATGACTCACGAAATCGTAATGACACGATTGCAAACAAACCATACCCCGGCCGGGATTGAACCCGCGGTCAGAGAGTCTCAAAACTCCAGACCGTCGCGTTAGCCACTAGACCAGCTAGCCACAATAAGATTCGTCCAACTAGGTATATTTCTACACCATAGGAAGGTGCCTGTGTTAACCTTTCTATGGTGTAGAAATATACCTAGTTGGACGAATCTTATTGTGGCTAGCTGGTCTAGTGGCTAACGCGACGGTCTGGAGTTTTGAGACTCTCTGACCGCGGGTTCAATCCCGGCCGGGGTATGGTTTATTATATTGTTGTTCATCCTTAGAGTAATAGACAGGTGAAGTCGTTGATTGGTCAGTTTCAAGAAGTGTTGAAGGTGGAAGTGTAGATACGTTGTCAACTTCAGTAGACGAATTAGAAGACGTTTCTGGTGGCAAGGCTTCTGATTGGTTAAATTCAGTGAGGAGTGGTGGCGGTGGAGGCTTCTCATTGGACGTTGTTAGAGTGACGTCACTAGTTGGTGGTGTTGATGGACCTTCTGCAGCAGAGGTGGTTATTAAGTCCTTGGTGAATCTGAGAATTTCTTCAGAAGGTGGAGATGCTGGAAATATAAATGATGGCATGTTATTTAATGCAAATAACTCGTTGATGGTAGAGTTATAGGATCCAGGTACAGCCATGTTCTGCATATGAGCGTATAGTAGACAATAGTGGATCTTCGTTACGTCACATGTTGGAGGAGTGATGGTAGTGGTGGTGGTGGAGGCGGGCTGAGTAGATGCTTGAAGTAATTTTGTAGTGTCTGCTTGTAACTTTGCAATTGCGGCATACGTTGGAGTGTTGTAAGTAGATTTTTTCTTAGCTACATCTTGTGTTTTCTTTATAATATCCTTTCTTGTAGGACATTTTGCTGCCAGTGTATGGTGATCATTACTTTTGCAGTTTAAACACTCTGGTTGTGTTGGAGCAGCAGCGGTGCAGGAACTGAAGGTGTGTCCCTCACTACCACATGTAGTGCAGAACTTCTTGTCTTTTGCTGGACATGCTTTGGTGGTGTGAAGATAATATCAGTTCCAGCAATGTTGGATGTAGTGGTATCTCTCTGCTTCTATGTAGGTGGGACTGATGTAGTAGTAGTAGACAGCAAGACCTTCGTTCAGAGCAGTGGCAGTCATGTTCACATCGGTAAATGTGACCTTGAGCATGGACGATGCATTCGGGATTTTTGTAATGCTGTCAACAGTAGCCCAAGTATTTTGAGTTTCAATAGATGACTTGAGTTCAGCAATTGGTTGAGAGGTCAAAATCTTATCCAGTTTTTCAGGAATACTGATTTCCTTGCCCTGAGGGCAGGAGAGGATGTAACAGTAAACCCATGAGCAGTAAGAGTAGTGGTGGCTTCTGTAGTAAGTAACTTCTCTGCTTCAGCATCGTCGTGACACACAACAATGAATGCTTCTTTGAGAAATAGAATAGCGTTGAATTTTACATGCAATGCTCCTTGCACAACAGTTGCAAGAGCAAGCTTCGTCATCAACGGTACTACTTTTTGGCTTGATCTTTACACGATTTGCGTAAATCATCGTGCAAGTCAAGGTAGAGACGACGTTGGTAAAGGTTCCCTTCACGAACGGGGATCGAAGGGAGACTGAGTAAGTAAGGAGAGATGCTATGACCTGCCGAGGCGAGAGTCAAGAGCAGAATCGTGTGTCAATTTGTCTGTGTATCTGTGTCTGTGTCCTCATATATTTATCCAACCTAAATTTGAAACTACCCAAAGTCCTAGCCTCAATAACTCAACTAGGCAGAATGCTCCACTCATCAACTACCCTATTTCCAAACCAATACTTTCCTATGTCCTTTCTAAATCTAAACTTGTCTAATTTAAATCCATTACTGCGGGTTCTCTCTTGGAGAGACATCCTCAAGACCTTATTAATATCCCCTTTATTAATGCCGAAAGGTTTTTTCTTTAATATTCTGTAGGAGAGAAATTTCACACTAGCAACTCAAGGTTATCTCACTGAATGTCGACATATCAAGAACTGAAACATTAGAAGCCTTCTCCCTCTAGTTTACATGGAAGGAATTCCAATGGTCAACACTCTCAAGGCCTGTCCATGACCAGGTCTCACGGTAGATTAATCCATGATCAACAAGTGTGTTATTTCCTGCCACACGCAATCGTGCGTACGAACTACAGCCTGGCTGGTCAGGCATTGATTTTAGGTATGTGTCCAGTTCCCTCTTGAAGACAAATTTGGGTCTATTGGTAATCCCCCTTACGTATGATGGGAGGATATTGAACAGCCTTTTGTCACTGGCACTTTTTGTGTGTTCTCTCAGTTTACATGCTCACTGCCGTGTCATTTGCTGTCATAGGCAGTGATTTCTGTTTACATTTGAGACCATTCCCTCTAGGATTTTCCAGAGGTAAGGTATGAAACACCATTCTCGCCTTTGTTCCAAGGAATATAGGTCTAGGCCCTACTTGACTGTACTTATACGTGTTGTGAAGGTTTTCTGTATATTTTCCAGATCTGCCTTGAATAAGGCTGTTAGTGTACAGCAGAATTCCAGCCCAAAGAGAACGAGTGATTTGAACAGGATCATCATAGGATAGACATCCATTGTTCTGAAGGTTCACTTTATCCATCCTATCATTTTCCTCATGGCTGTGGTAATGACACTGTTGTGATCCTTGAAGGTGAGATCCTATGACATTATCATTTCTAAGTTATTCACATTAGTTTTTCGTTCTATTATGTGGTTAGAGTTAGTTAATGCTCCGTTCTAGATTTTAATTCCATAGTTTTTTTCACATCGGAGTAGCTGGAATTTGTCCTCGTTGAAATCATAATGTGTTTTGCGGCCCATTGGAAGACTTGGTTTACATCATCTTGGAGTTTTACTGTGTCCTCAGTGGGTGACACTCGCGAAAATTCTAGTATCGTCTACAAAGGAAGACACTGTGTGAGGTCAGACATTTGTCTCTTTCAGTGTCTACATGAAATTAAATTTTTGGGGTAATTTTAGTATATGTCTGCTCTTGTTGATATAATTTTGTTTATGAAATTTTATCGGTGGAATTTCTTATACATGTATTTGATATATTTTTTAAATGACTACAGATAAATTTTAAATTGTTCCTTAATGCATATTGTGAACTTTCGTTTTTCTCATTTATGTTTTTCAATCACTTTGTAAAAGCTTTCATTATACGATGTTGGTATCGTTTCTATAAGGAACATAAATATGACAAAACCGGGGCATTATTCAGTACACATTGCCCGAGGGTATATCTCTCCAGTTATTGAATATATACCAATATTTGTTTCTGACGTATTTGGTTCCCTCGACAATGTACCATGTATACTATTTTTCTTTTGTGTTATTTTTTTTAAGAAAGAACTAACCTCTTCTTACATATACAAAGAATATCTCTATTCAGTCATATTTTTACCACAAAATACGAAAACCCAACTCACCCTTATGACTAAAATTTCCCACGAGCAAATTTAGTGAGATATATTTCCTTTTTTGCACATTGTAATTAAACTGACTCTGGCATTATTGCCTAATAAATCAGAACTTTTACGTACCCAGGCTTTAACTTAGTAGATACAAGCAGGGTCGCCTCAGCCAACAACCATTATGGTTCATTTTCTCAGCTGGAAAACTTGACCGTTTAATACTAATAGTACATCACTGTTAACACTGTCTTCATTCATTCCCACCTCTGCTCAACACCATTTGTTTATTGTGAGATGAACGAGTATAGCAACTTGTCTTCCTTACCACCAGAGCCACACTGGTGGACCAAAGATGGGATGCACCCAGCACCACTGTTGGTGCTTCACCAGCACTACCGAAGGTGCAGCACCAGCACCACACAAGGGTCATAAGCAGCAGCACTGAGAGTGCGAACCAGTAAAACCTAGGTGTACCAAGTGTACCAAAAACAGCGTGTATCACAGTATCACCGAGAGTGCACCAGGAGTAGCTCCAAGAATGCATCACCAGCAACTCTACTAGTGTAAAAGTACTGGAGTGTGGCAGTAAGTTACATTTACACATTCAAAACATTCATTGAAGGATGCATTTCGCATGAGTGTCCTCCAAATAAATGTCTCCACTGTTCATGCGCAGCAGTTTCACTTCTGAACGAGGGTCACCAGCATCTTTGAGGATGAAGCACTAGCACCTCTGAGAGTGGATCACCAGCACGTCTGAGAGCAGATCACTAGCACCTCTGAGAGTGGATGACCAGCACGTCTGAGAGCAGATCACTAGCACCTCTGAGAGTGGATGACCAGCACGTCTGAGAGCAGATCACTAGCACCTCTGAGAGTGAATCACCAGCACGTCTGAGAGCAGATCACTAGCACCTCTGAGAGTGGATCACCAGTACGTCTGAGAGCAGATCACTAGTACCTCTGAGAGTGGATCACCAGCACATCCGTGGAAGGGCCAGCAGCCCCTATGAGGTTGGATCACCAGTATCTTCATAAAAGAATGACTAGCACAAAAATGGGCAGATCTTCAGCATTTAAGAGATTGCATCACAGCACCACATATTGAGGATCACGATCCTTAAAACTTAATTTCAACTTTCGAAAGTGGATCACCAGCACTTCTGATAGTGGATCAGCATTTCTGATGGTGGGTCACCAGCACCTCTGAGAGTGGGTCACTAGCACTTCTGAGAGTGGATCGCCAGCACTTCTGAGAGTGGGTCACCAGCACTTCTGATAGTGGGTCACAAGCACTTCTGAGAGTGGGTCACCAGCACTTCTGACAGTGGGTCACAAGCACCTCTGAGAGTGGGTCACAAGCACTTCTGAGAGTGGGTCACCAGCACTTCTGAGAGTGGGTCACAAGCACTTCTGAGAGTGGGTCACCAGCACTTCTGATAGTGGGTCACAAGCACTTCTGAGAGTGGGTCACCAGCACTTCTGACAGTGGGTCACAGGCACTTCTGAGAGTGGGTCACCAGCACCTGGACAAACTTTGCAGCAAAATGTTCTGGTCACTGCTTATGAACAATTTTATAAATCTGATTTAACTTCAGTTATTTTACTGTCTTCAACATTCAGCACATCCAGTTGTTGTAATTCATCCTCGTCTACACGCTCACTTGAACTCAGGTCCAGGATGAATCTCACCATTTTGGTCTGGGTGATTAGGCTGTCTTTTACTATTTTTTTTATACAGATCACCATAGAGAGCACGAATAATATATACAGTATTGTATAAGAGGTAGACATAAGGTCTACTTTAACCCTTACTTTAATCCTACTTTAACCTACTCTAACTTTAACCTGGCATTCGCTTTTTTTAATGCATTGTTCCTGATCAATTCTTCTGACATACTTGTGTCAAAGGGGATTCCCAGAAATTTCATTGAAGATACTGAAGTGATGGGTTCCCCATTACACTGGAAATTAGAAGTATTTACCATTTTTTGTTTATTTTTCGTGTTCAAGAGTATGGCTTCTATCTTCCCGAGGTGCAGCGATGACTTGTTGTCTGTTAACCATTTGCTGGAGGACTCTAGTTCTAGTGATAATACATTAACTGAGAGTAACAGAGCACTATCCTCTGTATAAACAGAAGCTCATACAGTACTTGACACTGACGGGCATCTTATTTATATAACATAGAAACAGTAGGGGACACAGAATACAACCTTGACGAACCCTACATTTTATAGGCATTGGTCCTGATTCTGTGTCGTTGATCATAAAAATTTGTTTCAGGCTGCTCAGGTAGGATTTAAACCAATCTATGTTGATAGCTTGAAGTTTCGTACATAATATATTATCCCTTGTCATGGCAAGTTATGAGAAATTTGAGTTTCGAACTGATTTCCCGAGAGTGGATAGAGTATCTCAATATAAGACGAATGAACCCATGTAAAGGGAATTCGAGCAATTGCTAATCTGCGAAAACAGACTGCACTAGTACCTGCCCGAGAAAGGGAGAATAAATGTGAATGTTGCAAAGTTGCAATTGCAAATAAAACACCAAAAAACAATTTTTTTAATCTAATATACAAACAGACAATATCAAAAACATAAAAGGAACTTGCATCCAAACAATTTGTAAATATTAGAAAAACATAAAAATGAATCAAATAGCAACATGGATACATTACAAAGGGATAAAATTTCAAGTCCCATATTCCTGAGTTTCCTGAGAAAGAACAATTATTCTATATTGCTAATTGCTAGAAAGTCTATGAAGCAATTTTTATCCTTCTTGATGTCAACCTGGAACCAGTGGACGTCCCCTTCAAGAGCCAGGTCATCATGAATATGTTCTTCATCAGGGTATTCTTCAATCAACCTTTCTTTTTCTTGACTAATTTTTGCTTTTTGGCTGGCCTATCTTCCTCCTCATCACTTGACACCTCTGCATCCGGTGGCAAGTATTCATCATCACTGTCAAGAAATTCTGGGTCATCTACCTCCGGATCTAAGTCACTTTCCTCCGAAATGCAGATATATTTTGACTTGGTGTAGGAGGGGTCACCATAAAACAATTTCTCATTGATCTAGAAGGACAGTAAAAACATTCTGTATACATCCAGACCACTACAGAATTCATATATGCAATAGAATTTTTTTTATAAATATTTATTTTGTGAAACTGGAGTATGAGCCAAAACAGCCACTACCGAGTGTACTCATGCCTTTTTTGTTGCACCTTTTTCAACTGCATGGTACACTCATATTATGCTTCAGATGGACTTACATATATATATCAAAATAGGCCTAAACTATTCATTTATGCACTAGACACAACAATCAGTACTTACCCACATTGTAGTGGGTAAATTCCAAGAGTATATAAGTGTCACTAGATGGAAAAATTCCTCTCTCGGCGACGCCAAGCGACAAGTCTCTCAACCAATGGGAAGCCAGCAAACGCCATCACCACTTAGCTGAAGCGACTCAGGGAAGACTTGTGATTGGTCAGAAGTAAAGAACTGGAATCTGGATGCGCGGCGTGAGTAGGATGACACACGCAAAAAGCACGTGTTCAGGCGCTAGTGTACTAGCGCCTGCGAAGGCCTTTTGCAGGTCTAAGGTCCCCATACCTATGAGATTCCCTAACGACATCTGAGTTCTCATGTAGTCAATCAGATTAATTAGGAAGATGTCGGTCGAGTAAGATCTTCTGAAATCTGATTGATTACTATGGAGAATGTTTTTGTCATTAAGATACATAACTACTTGACACTACACCGCCATCTCCAGAATTTTGAACATCACACTGAGTATACTAATAGGCCTATAGTTGCTGACGTCAGATCTACTGTTTTTTCCTGAAGAGAGGAGTAACTCTGGCCTCCTTGAAGCTCTCCGAAACGATATTAGTGGCGTTGGACAAATTTATTTTTTACGTAATGGGGGATGGCAATTCAGAGGCCCCCCATCTTTTCGGAATTTTGTAGGGATGATATCTGGACCGGTGCTTTTAGTTGGGTTCAACTTCTGTCGCACGAACTCATAAAATGCACCTACCAGGAAGCAACTGTTTCGGGTGACGCCATTATTGGAGTCTGTTCTAAAGTAATCGATGCAACCGGCAATTTACTAATGTTGATGCAATAGTTGTGTAGAATGAATTGAATGAACTTGCCACTTTAGTTGTTTCATGGCATACCTCATTATCGATATTTAGCACTATGTTAGATCTATCGACGGGTTTATGGCTATATTCTAACTCTATTGTTGCTGCCAGATGTTCTTGTATTCGTCGAATTTTCAGCAATATTTTCTTGCCTTTGCCCTCTGTTTCTTACCTTTTGAAATCCATTAATTAAACAGTGTAACATTCTGCCAGTTAACCCTAAATCTTTCTAGGAACTGATCATTGTATTTGACATTATCGAAGAACTGATGATGGGTGAGAGGATGGTAACTAGTTCCAACTAAGACTGTTTGATCTTGGGCAGCAACACCTCGAATCATAAAATATCCAGTTTATTGTCATACAGATCGGAACTTGGGTTGCAGGCTAAGTCATTTTTAACATAAGCACATACTCCACTTCCTTGTCTATTTGTAACCAAGAATTTTATGATATAACCTTCTATCTTAATTTCGTCATCAGTCACCGAGTCATCTAACCAGGATTCCGAGATGGAAATAACTGCTGCCTTAGTTTTGCTCGCAGAAATCCTGATCTCAGACATTTTGGGTAAAAGTGGCGTAGCATTGACATGAATAAAGTGAAGGGCTGCTTTCTTGATATAGTCAGAATCTCAGTATATGGTAAGGGATCATTTGCTGAGAAAAAGTTAGATAAATCAAGGTCACTTTTTTTTGTTGAAATGTTTAGGTTTTAGGGTGTATTTTGGGTTAGTTTACAGCTTAATTTAAATGGTCCTGGCATGGGCCTGACCCTGTTGTTCGAGTGCTCGAGTGGGACCTGTGCGATTGGTTGAGATATTGAAATAAATATTAAACGAGCAGTCTAAAACCCAGCAGGCTGGGAGGGAGGGGAAAACGGCGACCCCGCTGGCATAGACGGTAAGGTTTATTTTTCCTGTCCCAATGTTTATCTACTTTATTATAAGGAATGTGTTGAAGGTAAATTTTGTGTTGTATATATTGGTTTGGGAAATACATGTATATTTTTCTATAGGAGAGTTAATTACCTTTCCAGAAGGATAAAACCCAAAGTTTGGTAATGGTAGTGACCACCTGCTGTAGCGCTTTCTTGTTTAAGTTTACCCGTATAAGAGGCCCTATGGTCGCTTAGTTTTGAATAAACGTCATATTAAACACTAAACTTGTATATTACCCCTAGGGTTCACCATCATATGGTAACACCTTGTCACCTACCTAATGCCTCAGTCACCTACCTGCTGCACTAATCACCTACCTAATGCCATGGTCATCTATATGCTGCCTTGGACACATACCTGCTGCCCTGGTTATCAACCTGCTGAGCTGTTTATGACTTTCGGCACTGGTTACCAACCTGCTGCCCTGATTACCAACCTGTTGTTCTGGTCACCTACCTGCTGCCCTGGTCACGTACCTACTGCCCTGGCCACCTTGCTACTGCCCTGGTCACCTACCTGCTTCACTGGTCACCTACCTGCTGCAATGATTACATACCTCCTACCCTAGTCACCTTAGGGCTGCCCTGGTCACCTACCTGCTTCACTGGTCGCCTACCTGCTTATCTCGTCACCTATCTACTAGCCAGGTCACCTATCTACTAGCCAGGTCACCTACTTACTGCCATGTCACCTACTGTAATAGTCACCTACCTACTCTCATGGTCACTTGCTGCCTTGGTCCCCTACCTACTGCCCTGGTCATCTACCTATTGTCCTGGTCATCTACCTATTGTCCTGGTCACCTAACTGCTAACCTGATCATCTACCTACAAACCTGGTCACCTACCTACAAACCTGGTCACCTATCTACAATACTGGTCACCTACCTGCTACTCGGGTTACCTACCTACAGCCCTGGCCATCTACCTACTGCTCTGATCACCTACCTATTGCCCTGATCACCAACCTATTCCCATGGTCAGGTACCTCCTGCCCTGAGTACCTATCTGCTGCCCTGGTCACCTACCTACTGCCTTGGTCACTTACATGCTACCCTGGTCACCTACCTGCTGCCCTGGTCACCTACATGCAGCACTGGTTACCTACCTGGTACCCTGATTATCTACGTGCTATCCTGGTCACTTACCTGCTGCCTTGGTCACCTACATGGTGACCTGGTCACCTATCGGCTTTCCTGCTCGCCAATCTCATGTCCTGGTCACCTAACTAATGATCTGGTTACATACCTGTTGCCGTGGTCACCCAACGACTACCCAGGTCACCTACCTACTACCGTGGCCACATACCTACTGTCATGGTTATCTCTCTCCTGCCCTGATCACCTAAATACTGCCCTGGTCACCTACCTACTGCAGTGGACACCTGCCTGCTACCCTCGTCATCTGCCTGCAGCCCTGCTCACCTACCTGCTGCCCTCGTCACCTGCCTGCTGCCATGATCACCTGCCTACTGCCCTGGTCACTCACCCACTGCTCTGATCACCTTGGTCACCTAAATACTGCCATGGTCACCTACCTACAGCCTTGGTCATCTACGTGCTGCCATGGTCACCTACCTTCTGCCATGGTCATCTACCTGCTGCGCTAGTCACCTGCCTGCTACAATGGTCAGCTACCTTCTTGCTTGGTCACCTACCTACTGCCCTGGTCACCTATCAACTCCCTTGGTCACCTGCCTGTTGCTCTGGTCACCTACCTGCTGCTCTGGTCTCCTACTTGCTGCCCTGGTCACCTACTTGCTGCCCTGGTCGCTTACCTGCTGTGCTGGCCAATTACCTGCTATCCTGGTCACCTAGATACTGCCCTTGTCACCTATCTGCTGACCTGGACACCCAACAACTTCCCAGGTCACCTGCCTAATGCTCTGGGCACCTACCCGCTGCCCTGGTCACCTACCTCCTGCCCTGATCACCTAATACTGCCCAGATTACTATTTACTAAATTGGTCACCTACCTGCTGCCTCGTAACCTAAATGCTGTCATGGCCACCTTCCTGCTACCATGATTCTTTTATCCTGCCGTGGTCACCTACCTGCTGCCATGGTCACCTACCTGCTGCTATGGTCACCTACCTGCTGCCATGGTCACCTACCTGCTGCTATGGTCACCTACCTGCTGCCATGGTCACCTACCTGCCTCCCTACCTGTTGCCCGTGGAACCTACCTCCTAAACTGGTCACCTAACTTCTATCCTGTTCACCTACCTACTGCCATGGCCACCTACCTGCTACCTTGGTTACTTACCTCTTGTTCTAGTTACCTATCTGTTGCTTCCCTGGTCACCTACCTGCTGCCCTGGTCACCTACAAACTTGGTCACCTGCCTTCTGAAATGATCACCTACCTGCGGCCCTGTTCACCTACCTGATACATTGGTCACAGACCTGCTGTCATGGTCACCTACTTGCTACCCTGGTCACCTACCAACTGCCCTGGTCATCTACCTGCTACCATGGTCACCTACCTGCTGCCTAGATCATCGACCTGCTGCCCTGCTCACCTACCTTCTTCCCTGTGCACTTACGTACTGCCCTAGTCATCTAACTACTGCCCTGGTCACTTACCTTCTACCATGGGCATCTACCTTCTACTCTGGTCACCTTTCTGTTACCATGGTCACCTACAAACTGCCCTGGTCATTTACCTGCTACAGTGTTCACCTGCCTGTTGCAATTGTCACCTACCTGCAATCCTGCACACCTACCTGTTTCGTGAACAACACCTACTTGCTGCTCTGGTCACCTACCTGCTGCTCTGGTCACCTACCTGCTGCCCTGGACACCTCCCTGGTACCCATGTCACCTACCTGCTGCAGTGAACACCTTCCTACTGCCCTGATCATCAACATACATTCTGCCCTGGTCACCTACCTGCTGCCCTGGTCACCTACCTGCTGCCCTGGTCACCTACCTGCTGCCCTGGTCACCTACCTGCTGCCCTGGTCACCTACCTGCTGCCCTTGTCACGCACTTTCTACCCTTGACATCTACCTACTGCTCTGGTCACATACCTGCTGCCTTTGTCACCTAAATTCTGCGCTGGTCACCTACCTGGTACACTGGCCACCTACGTGTTGCACTAGTCACCTACCTGCTGCTCTGGTCACATACCTGCTGCCCTGGTCACCTAAATGCTGCCTGAGCCATCTACCTGCTGCCCTTGTCGCCTACCTACACCCCTGGTTACCTGTCTGCTACCCTGATCACCTCCCTGCTACTCATATCACCTTCCTGATACCATGCTCACCTATCTCCTTCTTTGGTCTCCTACCTCCTGTCCTGGTTACCTACCTGCTTGCCTGCTCACCTACCTCTTGCCCTGAGAACCTACTTGCTTCCCTGGTCACTTACCTGCTGCCCAGGACACCTACTTGCACCTTGGACACCTACTAATTGCCCTGGTCACCTACCTACTTCCCTAGTCATCTACCTGCTGCCCTGGTCACATACTTGCAACCTTGGGCACCTACCAACTGCCATGATCACCTATTTCCTACCATGGTCACCTTCCTCCTGCCCTGATCCCCTAATACTGCCCAGGTCACTACGTACTAAAGCGGTCACCTACCTGCTGCCTGGTAACCTAAATACTGTCATGGTCACCTTCCTGCTACCATGATTCCTTTATCTAGCCGTGGTCACCTACCTGCTGCAATGGTCATCTACCTGCCCTCCTGTTCCCCTACTACCCTGATCACCTACCTACTACCCTAGTCACCTACCTACTGCCCTGCTCACCCACAAACTTCTATAATCACCTACCTACTGCCCTGGTCATCTACCTGCTACACTTTTCACCTACCTGTTGCCCTGGGAACCTACCTCCTAACCTGGTCACATATCTTCTACCCTGTTCACCTACCTACTGCCATGGCCACCTACCTGCTACCTTGATCACTTACCTCTTGTTCTAGTCACCTATCTTTTGCCATGATAACCTACTTGCCTCCCCGGTCACCTACCTGCTGCCCTGGTCAGCTGCCTTCTGAAATGGTCACCTACCTGTGGCCCTGTTCACCTACCTGCTACACTGGTCACAGACCTGCTGTCATGGTCACCTACTTGCTACCCTGGTCACCTACCAACTGCCCTGGTCGTCTACCTGCTACCATGGTCACCTACCTGCTGCCTAGGTCAACGACCTGCTGCCCTGGTCACCTACCTGCTGCCCTGGTCACATACTTGCAACCTTGGGCACCTACCAACTGCCATGGTCACCTATCTGCTACCATGATGAACTACCTGCTACACTGGTCACCTACTTGATGATCTGGTCACCTACCAGCTGCCCTTGTCACCTACCTGCTGCCCTGGTTACGTACCTCCTGCCCTGGACACCTACCTGCTTCCTTGTACTATATCTACCAACAACCCATGGCATCTACCTACTTCCTAGCTCACCTACCTGATAAAATGGTCACTTACCGCCTGCCTGGTCACCTAACTGCTGCACTGGTCGCCTACCTGTTGCCCTTGCCACCTTCCTGCTACCCTGGCCACCAACCAACTGCCCTGGCCACCTACCTGCTTCCGTGGTCTCATATGTGCTGCCATGGTTACCTACCTGCTGCTCTGATCACCTACCTGCTACCCTGGGCACCTACGTGCTGCCTTGGCCACCTGTCTTCTACCCTGTTCACCTACCTGCTACCCTGGTCATGTACCTAATACCACGGTCACCTACCTCCTGCACTGATCTCCTACCTGCTGTCCTGGTTACCTTTCTGCTTCCCTGGTCACCTACAAATTGTCCTGGTCACTTACCTACTCCCCTGTTCACATATCTGCCTCACTGGTCACCTACCTACTGCCCTGGTCACCTACCTTTCATCATGGTCACATACCTGCTTGCCTGATCACCTACTTGCTTCCCTGGTCACCTACATGTTGCCCTGGTCACTTTCTACAATGGGCACCTATCTACTGCCCTGGTCACCCTTCTGCTACCATGATCACCTACAAACTGCCCTGTTCACCTACCTACCTACTACCATTGTAACCAACATGTTGCAGTTGCCACCCACCTGCAGCCCTGCACACCTACCTGCTTCGTGGATAACACCTCCCTGCTGCATTGATCACCTACCTGCTGCCCTGGACACATACCTGCTACCCGTGTCACCTACCCGCTACTATGAACAACACCTACCTACTGCCCTGATCATCAACCTTCTGCCCTGTTCACCTACCTGCTACACTGGTCACGTACCTGCTGGCCTTGTCACCTATCTGCTACCCTGGGCTTCTACCTACTGCCCAGGTCACCTATTTGTTACCATAGATACCTACCTGCTGCCCTTGTAACCTACTTGCTGTCATGGTCACTTACCTGCTTTCCTGGACTAAACCTGGTCACCTAAGTGCTCCCCTGGTCACCTACCTGCTGCCATGGTCAGCTACCTGCTGACATGGTCACCTATGTGCTGCCCTGGTCACCTACCTGCTGCCCTGGTCACCTACCTGCTACTCTGGTCACCTACCTTCTGCCCTGGTCACCTACCAGGTACCATGATCACCTACCTGCTGCCCTGGTCACCTACCAGCTACAATGGTCACCTACCTGCTACCCTGGTCACCTATCTGCTGCCCTGGCCACCTTCCTGCTGCCCTGGAATGTACCTACCTGGTCATGTGCATGCTGCCCTTGGCACCTACCTGCTGCCCTGGTCACCAACCTGCTCCCCTGATCACCTACCTGGGCTCCTGGTCACCTACCTGCTGCCTGGTATTCTACCTTGTACCCTGGTAACCTACCTACTGCCCTGGTCACCTACCTGCTGCCCGGTATTCTACCTTGTACACCCTGGTAACCTACCTACTGCCCTGGTCACCTACCTCCTGACCTGTTCACCTACCTCTTGACCTGTTCACCTACCTCCTACCCTGGCCACCTACCTTCAAAGCTGGGGTGTGACTTCCAAAGGATCTTGTAATGCCTGCTTCCTTTGCACCTCCTGACATCGTCCGCTGCTATGCAGCTGCCTCATCCTTTGAGCCCAGTGAGGCGGGGTTTGTGGCAGTGCAAGGTGCCAATCTTCTCCCTCCCATCCCCGTGAGGCGGGGAATGGGGCTAGGCCTGGGGACAGGTAGTCCCAGAAGACGAGGAGGTACGTGAACCTCTTCCCATGGCACACATTCGTCTGATACACTGCCACGATAGTGAGCCAAGGCCGGGCCACCAGTTGGAAAAGTCCCTTGCAGGGCGAATGTACCGCCGAATCTACAACAACAAAAAACCCGTACGTTCTACCCAGGTCACCTACCTGCTACCCAGGTCACCTACCTGCTACCCAGGTCACCTACCTGCTACCCAGGTCACCTACCTGCTACCCAGGTCATCTACCTGCTACCCTGGTCACCTACCTGATACCCTGGTTGTCAGCATAGTTGCTGATCCCTGTATTCCCTGTATTATATAGCATAGCATATTAGTATCATCCCTGTGCTTTAGACACGAGATCCCTCGTAGGCCTGTGACTTGGTGTGACGTCACGGGATGCACACGAGGAGGCCCATTCCTCTGTCCCGGCCTCACTCGGCGGCAGACCTTAGAGGCGTGAACAGGCTAGACACCGGGCTCCATCTCTCATCTCAGTCTGACAATACATTTACCATCCTACAAGTGTGTCTACTTTCAACCTACGATATCTCCATTCAAGAACCCCTTACGACAAATGGTGACAGCGGTGAGCCTGTAATTCTGACGATTACAGCGATTTCTGGAGATAAAGTTGTCGATCAGCAAGACGGCCATTTCGTGTTACCAGTAGGCCTACCGAGGTTCACCCCATCCAGCTACCTCAAGCCAGCTACTCTACCAGCTTCTACATTATTCACTGGTCAGTCTCTTTGTATTAGTGGTTATCTGCTTTTGCATTACTCCCGAGGGGTTGACCCGAGTTTGCAAAATAAGGCAGCTTCCAGTCTGTGGTGGGGGAGTCAGAACACCCGAGCCCAGTCCAGCCTAGCCTACTCCATCCAATTATTTTGCCTGCCAAGCCAGCTTCCACCCCTGCTGTGCTCCTCGTGTGAACTTATCAAGCTATTCTGTGTGAAGGGTTAAGATAAGCCAGCTAGCAACTAACCCAGGTGTCTTACCCCAGTATTCAAGCAAGCCACGTGAGTAGCCTTCATCGCTTGTGATTCAAGTTCCAAGCATTCTGAGTGCTCCTTGTCATCCTTGTGGTGTTGTAGTATTTCGTGGGTTTATTTTAAGCCAGTCGGCAGTGTGGGTTTTCTCAGTGAGGCTTACGACGTTCAACCCATAAGCCCAACCACTCACGATCACGTGTGTCGCACCATTGCCGGTCTCAGACGCCTCGCTCAGCCATTACCCACAAACCCAACTACAGTCGGCCATTACATCTCACCTACCTCATCAGTGTTTTGGTGCACTGCTAAGGGTTGTAGCACCATATTTTAAGGACCACATAGGGGGTCAAGAGCTAGAGTGTGTTCGCGCCATCTTTATAAAGCCTCCTGTGTGTTGTCTCTCGCCGATTTAAGCGCAATTCTACGATCATCTGTGCAGAGGACAGCAGCAAGACGATATAAGCAATCCATCAATCTCATTTTTTCAAGTGTTACAGCTATAATATTTTTTTTTTGAGACATTTGCGAGTGTTGAGACAATTCTTTTGTGTTCCCAGTGAATTTTTCTCTTAGTGACATTCAGTGACTCTTGATCAGACTCTGTTTATCATGTACTGATTGCATTCATTTCTTTTAATCTCCTTAATTCAGTGTTAATTTTCGTGCATTATTGTATATCTGTTGTGTTGTGTATCTTTTTATACACTTGAAGTAAGTACTTAGTGTTTCCTTGGTTGTGTGTGCAACATATGAGCAGTATAGAACTTGTGTTTAAACTTCAGAATTCCAGTGAATTAATTCAGTAATTTTTCACCTCATATTCTGCATCACAACTCAGTGTTGTCTGTTATTTTCTCTTCCCAGCATTTGTGTAATTTTTATTTTTGTTCCCTGTGTGTTGAACATTCTTGTGTTCATATTCCTTTATTCAGCCAGTGTTTAATTTGTCTTATTTCCACAGACAATAGTGCCATTTTTAAAGTCCCAGCAAGAGCTCACATTTACAAAATTTTTCACACATCAAGTTTCATTGCAAGAAAATTCTAGAACTGTGTTTATATTGATGTTTTGTGTTCTGCATCACTGTAAGTGTTGTATTTCTTTTTGTTGTGTGTTTTTTTTTTTGCACCTATTATTTTTTTTCATATTTTATTGAACAAATTCACTCTTATTGCAATTTTTAAGTTCGCCTTTTAAAGTAAATTGTTCTTTTGCTTGTTGTTTAAGTGCAGTTAAGAGTTAAAGTGTTCATTCCTTGATATATTTCTTTTCTTGTGTGTTATAATTTTTATTATTGCACATAGACTCATTTTGCAATAATTCTTGTGCAAATATTGTGTTGCTATTAAAGTTTTTCTTGCAGAAAATTTTATGCAGTGTTGTGCAATACAGTTTATTACAGTGCAGTTTCTTATGCTCTGTTCTGTGCATAGTATTTTATTCTGTCTGTCATTTTATTTTATTTTTCAGTGAACTGTGTGTTTTGTTATTAGCTGATCAGTTTGTCAGAAATTTTCGTGTTCACGTTCCCTCCGTATTCTGAGAATTAACAGTCTAGATTTGAGTGCACCGAATCTGCCTTTCTGTTAAACACTTCTTTGTATATATTTATTCTTCCTCAGAATCCGTAGAGTGCATGAATACAGATCGATCGATCAATTCCATCCATATTGTATAATGATTTGTTCTTATAGTTTGTAATGATTACGTTAACACCCATTACGTCAAAATCATGTTGTACCATCCATTAGTTCTAAGTTATACATGAATTTGTTATTGTATAGAATCAGCCCAGATCCGCCTGCCTGTTCAGCCTATAGTATAGTAGTGTATGTCGGGACGACATACGTAACATGACCGAGCTGTCAGCATAGTTGCTGATCCCTGTATTCCCTGTATTATATAGCATAGCATATTAGTATCATCCCTGTGCTTTAGACACGAGATCCCTCGTAGGCCTGTGACTTGGTGTGACGTCACGGGATGCACACGAGGAGGCCCATTCCTCTGTCCCGGCCTCACTCGGCGGCAGACCTTAGAGGCGTGAACAGGCTAGACACCGGGCTCCATCTCTCATCTCAGTCTGACAATACATTTACCATCCTACAAGTGTGTCTACTTTCAACCTACGATATCTCCATTCAAGAACCCCTTACGACATGGTCACCTACCTCCTGCCCTGGTCACCTATTTGCTTCCCTGGTCACCTATCTGCTTTCCTGGTCACCTCCATGTTGCCCTGGTCACCTGGGTGTTTCACAAGTCATTTACTAACCCAGAGTGTACACAAGATTAAATTCATTCATGTGAACATTTCCCTGAACGGATATATACGTGTGTGTGTGTGTGTGTGTGTGTGTGTGTGTGTGTGTGTGTGTGTGTTTGTGTGTGTGTGTGTGTGTGTGTGTGTGTGTGTGTGTGTGTACTCACCTAGTTGAGGTTGCGGGGGTCGAGTCCGAGCGCCTGGCTGTGTGTGTGTGTGTGTGTATGTGTATGCGTGTGTGTGTGTGTGTGTGTGTGTGTGTGTGTATGTGTGTGTGTGTGTGTGTGTGTGTGTGTGTGTGTGTGTGTGTGTGTGTGTACTCACCTATTTGTGGTTGCAGGGGTCGATTCATGGCTCCTGGCCCAGCTTCTTCACTGATAGTTACTAGGTCCTCTCTCTCCCTGCTCCATGAGCTTTATCAAACTTCGTCTTAAAACTATGTATGGTTCCTGCCTCCACTGTGTCACTTACCAGACTATTCCACTTCCTGACATATGTATAACTAATGAAATACTTCCTAACATCCTTTTGATTCATCTGATTCTTCAACTTCCAATTGCAGCCCCTTATTTCTGTGTCCCATCTCTGGAACATCCTGTCTCTGTCCAGCTTGTCTATTCCTCTCAGTATTTTATATATCATTATCATATCCCCCCTATCTCTCCTGTCCTGTGTCATTCGGTCGATTTCACTTATCCTCTCCTCGTATTACATTTCCCTTAGCTCCGGACTAGTCTTGTTGCAAACCTTTGCACTTTCTCTAATTTCCTTACGTGCTTGGCTAGGTGTGGGTTCCAAACGGATGCTGCATACTCCAATATATTCCCAACTCACACGGTGTACAGAGTCCTGAACGATTCCTTATTGAAATGTTGAATGCTATTCGTAGGTTTTCTAGGCGCCCATATGCTGCAGCAGTTATTTGGTTGATGTGCGCCTCAGGAGATGTGCCCGGCGTTATTCTCACCCCAAGATCCTTTTCATTGAGTGAGGTTTGTAGTATCTGGTCCCCTAGGCTGTACTCCGTCTGCGGTCTTCTTTGCCCTTCCCCAATCTTCATGACTTTGCACTTGGTGGGGTTAAGCTCCAGGAGATAGTTGCTGGACCTGGCCTGCAGCCTCTCCAGATCCCTCTGTAGTTCTTCCTGGTCCTCGTCCGAATGAATTCTTTTCATCAACTTCACATCATCTGCGGACAGTGACACTTCTGATTCTATTCCTTCTGTCATGTCGTTCACATATATCAGAAACAGCACCGGTCCTAGGACTGACCCCTGTGGAACCCCGCTCGTCACAGGTGCCCACTCTGGCACCTCGTCACGTACCATGACTCACTATTGTCCCAGTACTGTTTGCATTGGCCTCGTGTGTGTGTGTGTGTGTGTGTGTGTGTGTGTGTGTGTGTGTGTGTGTGTGTACTCACCTAATTGTACTCACCTAATTGTGGTTGCAGGGGTCGAGACTCAGCTCCTGGCCCCGCCTCTTCACTGATCGCTACTGGATCCTCTCTCTCTCTGCTTCCTGAGCTTTGTCATACCTCTTCTTAAAACTATGTATGGTTCCTGCCTCCACTACTTCACTTGCTAGGCTATTCCACTTGCTGACAACTCTATGACTGAAGAAATACTTCCTAACGTCCCTGTGACTCGTCTGAGTCTTCAGCTTCCAGTTGTGACCCCTTGTCCCTGTGTCCCCTCTCTGGAACATCCTATCTCTGTCCACCTTGTCTATTCCCCGCAGTATTTTGTATGTCGTTATCATGTCTCCCCTGACCCTTCTGTCCTCCAGTGTCGTCAGTCCGATTTCCCTTAACCTTTCCTCGTACGACATTCCCTTGAGCTCTGGGACTAGCCTTGTTGCAAACCTTTGTACTTTCTCTAACTTCTTGACGTGCTTGACCAGGTGTGGGTTCCAGACTGGTGCTGCATACTCCAGTATGGGCCTAACATACACAGTGTACAGTGTCTTGAACGATTCCTTATTAAGGTATCGGAACGCTATTCCCAGGTTTGCCAGGCGCCCGTATGCTGCAGCGGTTATTTGGTTGATGTGTGCCTCCGGTGATGTGCTCGTGTGTATGTGTGTGTGTGTACTCACCTAGTTGTACTCACCTAGTTGAGGTTGCGGGGGTCGAGTCCGAGCTCCTGGCCCCGCCTCTTCACTGATCGCTACTAGGTCACTCTCCCTGAGCCGTGAGCTTTATCATACCTCTGCTTAAAGCTATGTATGGATCCTGCCTCCACTACATCGCTTCCCAAACTATTCCACTTACTGACTACTCTGTGGCTGAAGAAGTACTTCCTAACATCCCTGTGTGTGTGTGTGTGTGTGTGTGTGTGTGTGTGTGTGTGTGTGTGTGTGTGTGTGTGTGTCTGTCTGTCTGTCTGTCTGTGTGTTTGTCATACCTAATTCGTTTCACAATGATGTACCTCCTCTTTTCTCTCTCTCTTATCTTTGTATTCCCCAAGATAACTTTACTCCTGGGTGTGTAATTTGCTTCTGTGGTGAGATAACGCGGCTTCATCCAGGAGTTATGTCAGAAAAATGTTGGTAACGGCACCACTGTACGATACCACTATCTTATGTGCCCCAAAATCCTCTCTACTGGAACATCCATTGCCGATAAGCGCATAGTTGCGTTGGTGGCGATGATGGGGGAGGAGGTGGTGAATCAGTGTTTGTTGTTGTTCAGTGGGGGGTTGCCACTATGTTGATCAGTGGGGGGTTGCCACTATGTTGATCAGTGGGGGGTTGCCACTATATAATATGGTAGTGATGTTACTTGTGGTGGAGGATTATTGTACATATTACGGTAGTGATGTTACGTGTGGCGGTGGATCATTGTACATATTACGGTAGTGATGTTACGTGTGGCGGTGGATCATTGTACATATTACGGTAGTGATGTTACTTGTGGTGGAGGATCATTGTACATAATATGGTAGTGATGTTACTTGTGGTGGAGGATCATTGCACATATTACGGTAGTGATGTTACTTGTGGTGGAGGATCATTGTACATATTACGGTAGTGATGTTACTTGTGGTGGAGGATCATTGCACATATTACGGTAGTGATGTTACTTGTGGTGGAGGATCATTGTACATATTACGGTACTGATGTTGCGTGTGGTGGAGGATCATTGTACATATTACGGTAGTGATGTTACTTATGGTGGAGGATCATTGTACATAACATCATAGTCCTGGTGATCGTGCATCATTGCTCTTCATTCAACACAATGTGATGTGGTTGTGGTGAACATTATTGGTGAAGATAAAACGTTACAAAACTCGTGTATAAATTGTAGGCAGCAACTAATAAAAACAGTTTATTGCAATAATGTTGGTAGAATTTGAGACAATATGTGAGGTAAAAGTGTACTCATGTGTACCTAATGAGACATTTTTATTGTGGCAACTTTTCGCTCTCCAGGAGCTTTGTCAAATCTCCTGGAGAGCGAAACGTTGCCCCAGTAAAAATGTCGCAGTTACCCAACAAAACTTGTTTCTCATATTTACCATAATTTTTTGTATTTAACTTTAAAATAATATCGTGAGGAGGACTATAGTATAAATCTCCATTAAGGAAACAACTGTTTTTTTAAAGTATACTTTCACCTTTAGAATATTTGGTTAAAATTGAGTATTGAATGATCAACTAGTGATTAATAACCAAGAATTAGTTGGTGATCAATGAGCATTTAAACGTTATTTTCTAGCAAATTAGCTTTTTCGAGGTTAATAGCAAATTTTTCAGTGTAAAAATATTTGTAAAAAAATATAATTTATTGGAGTTAGCGGAAGATGTGATAATTCACATGGACGGAAAAGGGAACTTTCTGTTTAACGTGTTTGAGTATGTCTTAAATACAATACCGTGACTGGAACAATACACAAGTTAGTATGTTAGTGTGACTTTGTAAATGGTCCTACTTGGACCATTTACAAAGTCATACTAACAAAAAGGAGAGAAGCAGGGAGTATATATTGGTCCAAGTCGGACCGAAACGTCGTCGTAAGCTTCTCTCTCTTCTATGCAGAACCGCTCAGGACAGTGTTGTCTTGAGTGTTGCAAGCAGAGTCAGTGCTTATAATAAGGAATTTTTAGGGGTCACAGTCAGAATTGGTTCTTCAGCTGAGTTCCTGGAATGTATGTATTATGCTTCAGGGTATCTGGTGTGTGACAGGAGGAGGCATCAAATTTGTAGTTTCATAACAAGAAGTTGGAGAGTGGAACGTGTGGCAGAGAGGACCAGAGACTGCAAAGTTCACTGGAAAGAGTCAGAGCGGAATGGTGGATCTGTTGTGTTTTGCAGTAAAATGTATGACAATGTTAAAAAGGGAAATTTGAGGCTAGTGTGAGATGCTAAAGATCACCGTAGTCTGTGATCTTTGGTATGGAAAAACAAGGGCCTAGAGAGCTTGATTAATTAATAGTCTCTAGTGCGGAACTCTTTCAAAAGCCTTACTAAAATCCAAATAAACAATATCGAATTCTTTATCGTGATCAACAGCCTCTAAAGCTTTACTGAAGAAAGATAATATATTTGATAGGCAGGAACGGCCCCTGGTGAATCCATGCTGAGTATCATTAATCAAGTTATGTTTATTAAGATGGTTTCTTATAATATCTAGTAATTTGCCTACCATTGAGGTCAGGCTTATTGGGCGGTAATTTGACGGTAATGACTTGTCCCCTGCTTTAAAAATAGGAATTACATTAGCCATCTTCCACATATCAGACATTACACCTGTTTGAAGAAATATAATAAAAATATTAGTCAATGGTTCGCAAAGTTCCAGTTTACATACCTTAAGACCCCTTGAAAAAAGCTCAACTGGGCCTGTGGATTTATTTTGCTTCAATCTATTTGACTAATATCCATTTCACTAGTGACTGTGATATCACTTTAACTTTTTTCTTCACACCCACTATAAAAATTAATTACTGTGATATTGTTAGTGTCCTCCTGTGTAAAAACAGAAAATAATTATTAAAAATCGAGCACAATTCATTCTCCTTGTCATTTAGATATCCAGAGTTATTTTAAAGGGGACCTATTTTGTCTCTAACTTTTGTTCTATAAACCTTGAAAAAAAGCCTTTCGGGTTTTCGAATCCCTAGCAACTTTAGTTTCATAGTCCCATTTTACACATCTTATCCTCTTTTTAACCTCCTTCTAATGTGAATATGTTGATTTGTAAGATGACCCTCACCTTTTATCATGCGCCTATAAATTCCTTTTTTCTATCCTAAATGATGTTTGAGCCTATTATTCATCCATTTCGGGTAATTTCTAATCGATCTTATTTCTTTATACGGAATAAGCGTTCTTTGGACATTATGTATAGTGTTCAGAAAGCTATCATACTGATAGCTCTCATCGTTACCCCAGTCCACAGATGACAGGTGTTCTCTAAGCTCATTGTAATCTGCTAAACGAGAATCTGGTACCGTTATTGAGTTATTCCTGCTATCATGCTTCTATTCAATTCTAAAAGTAATTTATTTGTAGAAGTATAAACAAAAGTTGAGGTAATCAGTCCCTCAGCATTGGAAGTGGTGTGAAGAGCACCGTAGTCGTGAATAATCGGAGAACAGGCAAGAAGGCTGGCGCTTATGTATTGGCGTCAGGTGGAAAGGGACGGGTAACAGACGAAGACATTGTCACTGGTAGGCAGGATTCCCCAGTGGAAGTAGTAGTGAAGTAGTAGTGAAGATGTAAGTTGGTAGAGAAAAGAAGCCTACATTAGTAGTTAGAACAGCTTTTCCGTGTGTGCTAAGCAAAAGTTGCTACCCAGATCTGGCAGTCAAATGGAGAAAGTTTCTTAACATCCATAAATATAACTAATCATCGTGAATAAATATAATATGACACACTTGGTAACAAATATAGAACTGATTATAAAAGGAGAACCTTGTCAATGTTCAGCTGTAAGAATATAGCAGACGTCCACCTGCTATCGTGCACATCACAGGTATCACCCACATGCAAATATCATACGGTATTGTTTGAAAAAATTTGTACTGTAGAAAATTTAAAGAAGTTGAAAATACATTCTGTGCAATGAAGGCTACACTTACACTGTGTGTACTGTGTATATGGCAGGCTACACATATACTATGTGTACTGCTAAAGTCTTCAACTGTATACTGTAACACTTGCACGTGTGTACTGATGGTTACACTGTGTCCTGCACTCTCTATGTTCACAGTATGTGTGGAAGGCTCCACGTGCAACGTATTTCACACAACATTAGACTACTGAGAATTTAATTCCAAATATTTATAAAGTTAGTTATCATATCCATGAGTATTTAATATCGCAAAATAATTAGTCTGTGAAAAGTTAATTTGTGTCACTCCAGAGCTGATAGTTGCATTTACCACAATCTTGTTTTACACAAGAAAGGCAGCTTTGTCTGCAAGATATTTTGTCGCATTTAAGCGAATATTACCCTCTCTACTCGGGGCTTTTCCACAAGCACTAGTTATAATCCCTTAAGACCGGCTGGAACACAGAGGCTTACAGAGGTCTCACATGGTACAGTCACTGCTTCCATTTGCAGCAGATTTTCAAATTATTGCGGGTAGAAATAGCAACATTATCTGTTACCCTTTTATTTTTAATTATCATTGAAGATCAGAGATCGGTACTTGAATTTATATAAAAATAATAATTTTGTTCACAGGCATACACAGAAGACATATTACAGACAACAACGAGAATGATGTGAGCAATTCCTACCGACGGATACATGAAACTTCTCGAAAGTGTAAACAGAATCCAATCATAAATGAATGTATGTGGCCAGACAATGTATGGAGCCTACCTACCTAGATTCTACCTGGAGGCTGTTCCGCGGGTCAATGCCCCCGCGGTACAGTCCTTGTCCAATCCTCCCTCTGAATCAGGTCCTGATTAACCAGGCTGATATTGATGACCAAGCGTAGTTCAACGTACAAACCACAAGCCGGGTTGATCGGGTACTGACTTTAAGGTATCTGTTCAGTTCCCTCTTGAAGGCAGCCAGGGACTATTGGTAATTCCATCATGCCTGCTGGGAGGCTTCTGAACAGTCCTTGGGCACAGGACACTTATTGTGTTTTCTTTTAGTGTACCAATGGCGTCCCTACTTTTCACTGGGGTATACTGCACCGTCTTGCCAGTCTTTTGCTTTCCTAGGGAGTGATTTCAATATGCGGGTTTGGGACCAGTCCCTCTAGGAGTTTCAGGTGTAGATTATGATGTATCTCTATCGTCAAGCATTCCCAGTAATTAAGATATTTAACGGAGCTTATATTCTATAAATCAGCGATTTCACCTGCCTTGAATGGAGCTGTTAGTGTACAGAAGCATTCCAGCCTAGAGAAAACAAGTGATTTAAAAAGGATCATCATTGGCTTGGCATCCCTTGTTTTGCAGGTTCTCATTATCCATCCTATTATCTTCCTCGCAAATGTGATAGTGACACTGTTGTGATCCTTGAATGTGAGATCCTCTGACATTAACACTCCCAAGTCCTTCACACTACTTTTCCGCTCTGTTGTGTTATTAGGCTTTGTAGAATACTCAATTCTAGCTATTATTTCCTTCAGCTTTTCATAACGGAGTAGTTGAAATTTGTCCTCATTGAACATCATTTTGCGTTCCGTTGCCCACTGGAAAATTCGGTTTATATCTGATTGGAAATTTACCTGTCCTCGATGGATGATTCTAATGACATCTGAAAATTCTAGGAACGCCTGCAAAGGATGACACAGTGTTATGGTTTAGATCTATGTCTGTGTCTGATGTGAGGGTGAGAAACAGGGTGAGGCGAGTACTGTGCCTTGCGGAACAAAGTTTTTCTCTGTGGCAGCCTCCGGCGTAACTCTGTTTACACTACACATGCATGTACAATCATATATACATGTATATATATAACAATAATGTTGAAGGACCAGTTATGGAAGGAGAAGAGGGAATATAAATGTGTAAATTCAAGGATTATGTGGATTAAAATAAGGGTCGTATGTGAAAAGTGGTTCATAATATGTTTGTATGCACCTTGTGAAGAGAGGAGTGTAGAGGAGAGAGAGAGATTTTGAGAGATGTTAAGCGAATGTATAGGACCCTTTGAACCAAGTGAGAGAGTAATTGTAGTAGGGGACCTGAATGCTAAAGTAGGAGGAACATTTGGAGAGGGTGTGGTAGGTAAGTTTGGGATGCCAGGTGTTAATGATAATGGAGCCTCTTGACTGAGCTTTGTATAGAAAGGGGGTTTAAATTATACGTAATACGTATTTTAAGAAAAAGAGGATAAATAAGTATACAAGATGTGATGTAGGGCGAAATGACAGTAGTTTGTTGGACTATGTATTGGTAGATAAAAGACTGTTGAGCAAACTTCAGGATGTACAAGTTTATAGAGGGCCCACAGATAAATCAGATCACTCTTTAGTTGTAGCTACAGTGAGATTAAAAGGTAGATGGGACACAAGGAAAATAGAAGCAGCAAGTAAGAGAGAGGTGAAGGTGTATAAACTAAAAGAGGAGGCAGTTAGGGTAAGATATGAACAAGTATTGAAGGGTAGATGGGCTATTGAGAGTATAGGCAATGGGGGTCGAAGATGTATGGGTAGGTCAAGAATGTAGTGTTAGAGTGTTCAGCAGAAGTTTGTGGTTACAGGAAAATGGGGGCGAGAGGGAAGAGGAGCGATTGGTAGAATGATGATGTAAAGAGAGTAGTAATGGAGAAAAAGTTAGCAAAATGAGGTTTTACAAAGTTGAAGTGATACAAGGAGTGAAGAGTATATGGAGAAAAAAGAGAGGTTAAGAGAGTGGTGAAGAAATGTAAAAAGAGAACAAATTAGAGAGTGAGTGAGATGTTATCAGCAAATTTTGTTGAAAATAAGAAGTTTTGGAGTGAGATTAATAAGTTGAGGAAGCCTAGGAACAAATGGATTTGACAGTTAAAAATAGGAGAGAGAGGTTATTAAATGAAGAGTTAGAGGTATTGGAAGATGGAGGGAATGTTTTGAGGGATTGTTAAATGTTGATGAAGATAGGGAAGCTGTGAGGAAGGAGTGAGGAAGAGCCAGTTGTGAGTGGGGGAAAGTTCGTGAGGCAGTGGGTAGAATGAAAGGGGCAAGGCAGGTGGGATTCATGGGATAAAGATAGGAATGTTAAAAACAGGTGGGGATATAGTTTTGGAGTGGTTGGGTGCTATTATTTAACACGCTAAGATAACAGGGATATCTTGCTACTCCTACTTACACTTTGGTCACACTTCACAGAAAACGCACATGCATATATAATATACATACATCAGGTTTTTCTCCTTTTTCTAAATAGCTCTTGTTCTTTTTTATTTCTTCTTTTGTCCATGGGGAAGGGGAAAAGAATCTTTCCTCCGTAAGCCATGCGTGTCGTATGAGGACAAAATGCCGGGAGCAATGGGCTAGTAACCCCTTCTCCTGTATACAATTACTAAAAAAGAGAAGAAGAAAAATTTTATAAAACTGGGTTGCTTAAATGGTCTGGATGTAGTGCGGATGACAAAAACAGATGATTGCTGATTTTATGAATGAAAAGAAGTTGGATGTCCTGGCCCTAAGCGAAACAAAGCTGAAGGGTAGGAGAGTTTCAGTGGGGGGAAATAAATGGGATTAAATCTGGAGTATCTGAGGAGTTAGAGCAAGGAAGGTAGCAGAAAAGTTAAATGATCAGTTTATGGAAGGAGAAAAGAGAATATGAATGTGTAAATTCAAGAATTATTGGATTAAGTAAAGGTTGGATGCGAGAAGTGGGTCATAATAAGCGTGTATGCACCTGGAGAAGAAGGAATGCAGAGGAGAGAGAGAGTTTTTGGGGAAGATGTTAAGTGAATATAAACAGCTAGGAGGATAGATGGGCTAATGAGAGCATAGCAATGGGTCGAAGAGGTAGGGGGTAGGTTTAAAAATGTAGTGTTTAGAGTGTTCAGCAGAAGTTTGTGGTTACAGGAAAGTGGGTGCAGGAGGGAAGAGGAGCGATTGGTGGAATGATGATGTAAAGAGAGTAGTAAGGGAGAAAAAGTTAGCATAAAGAGAAGTTTTTTTCAAATAGAAGTGATGCAAGGGGGGAAGAGTATATGAGAAAAAAGAGAGAAGTTTTAAAAGAGTGGGGGAACAAGTAAAAAGAGAGCAAATGAGAGAGTGGGTGAGATGTTTTTCAACAAAATTTTTTTGAAAATAAAAAAGTTTTGGAGTGAGATTAAAAAAGTTAAGAAAGCCCAGAGAAAAAATGGATTTTTCAGTTAAAATAGGAGAGGAGAGTTATTAAATGAGAGTTAGAGGTATTGGAAGATGGAAGGGAAAATTTTGAGGGAAATTTTTAATGTTGATGAAGATAGGGGAAACTGTGATTTCGTGTAAGGCAAGAGGAATAACATCTTGTAGGAGTGAGGAAGAGCCAGTTGTGAGTGTGGGGGAAGTTCGTGAGGCAGTAGGTAAAATGAAAGGGGGTAAGGCAGCCGGGGTTGATGTGATAAAGATAAAATGTTAAAAGCAGGTGGGGATATAGTTTTTTGGGGTGGTTGGTGGGAATTATTAATAAAGGGATGGAAGGGGTAAGGGACCTAGGGATTGGCAGAGAGCATGCATAGTTCCTTTGTATAAAAGGGAAAGGGGATAAAAGAGAGTGCAAAAATTATAGGGGATAAGTCTGTTGAGTGTACCTGGTAAAGTGTATGGTAGAGTTATAATTGAAAGAATTAAGAGTAAGACGAGAATAGGATAGCAGATGAACAAGGAGGCTTTAGGAAAGGTAGGGGGGTGTGGGACCAGGTTTTTACAGTGAAACATATAAGTGAACAGTATTTAGATAAGGCTAAAGAGGTCTTTGTGGCATTTATGGATTTGGAAAAGGCGTATGACAGGGTGGATAGGGGGCAATGTGGCAGATGTTGCAAGTGTATGGTGTAGGAGGTAGGTTACTGAAAGCAGTGAAGAGTTTTTACGAGGATAGTGAGGCTCAGTTAGAGTATGTAGGAAAGAGGGAAATTTTTTCCCAGTAAAAGTAGGCCTTAGACAAGGATGTGTGATGTCACCTTGGTTGTTAATAAAATTTATAGATGGGGTTGTAAGAGAAGTAAATGCGAGGGTCTTGGCTAGAGGCGTGGAGTTAAAAGATAAAGAATCACACACAAAGTGGGAGTTGTCACAGCTGCTCTTTGCTGATGACACTGTGCTCTTGGGAGATTCTGAAGAGAAGTTGCAGAGATTGGTGGATGAATTTGGTAGGGTGTGCAAAAGAAGAAAATTAAAGGTGAATACAGGAAAGAGTAAGGTTATGAGGATAACAAAAAGATTAGGTGATGAAAGATTGAATAATCAGATTGGAGGGAGAGAGTATGGAGGAGGTGAACGTTTTTCCGATATTTGGGAGTGGACGTGTCAGCGGATGGGTCTATGAAAGATGAGGTGAATCATAGAATTGATGAGGGAAAAAGATGAGTGGTGCACTTAGGAGTCTGTGGAGACAAAGAACTTTGTCCTTGGAGGCAAAGAGGGGAATGTATGAGAGTATAGTTTTACCAACGCTCTTATATGGGTGTGAAGCGTGGGTGATGAATGTTGCAGCGAGGAGAAGGCTGGAGGCAGTGGAGATGTCATGTCTGAGGGCAATGTGTGGTGTGAATATAATGCAGAGAATTCGTAGTTTGGAAGTTAGGAGGAGGTGGGGGATTACCAAAACTGTTGTCCAGAGGGCTGAGGAAGGGTTGTTGAGGTGGTTCGGACATGTAGAGAGAATGGAGCGAAACAGAATGACTTCAAGAGTGTATCAGTCTGTAGTGGAAGGAAGGGGGGGTAGGGTCGTCCCGGGCCTAGGAAGGGTTGGAGGGAGGGGGTAAAGGAGGTTTTGTGTGCGAGGGGCTTGGACTTCCAGCAGGCATGCGTGAGCGTGTTTGATAGGAGTGAATGGAGACAAATGGTTTTTAATACTTGACGTGCTGTTGGAGTGTGAGCAAAGTAACATTTATGAAGGGATTCAGGGAAACCGGCAGGCCGGACTTGAGTCCTGGAGATGGGAAGTACAGTGCCTGCACTCTGAAGGAGGGGTGTTAATGTTGCAGTTTAAAAACTGTAGTGTAAAGCACCCTTCTGGCAAGACAGTGATGGAGTGAATGATGGTGAAAGTTTTTCTTTTTCGGGCCACCCTGCCTTGGTGGGAATCGGCCGGTGTGATAATAAAAAAAAAAAAAAAAAAATGTATGGAAGAGGGTAAGGTACCTAGGGATTGGCAGAGAGCATGCATAGTTCCTTTGTATGAAGGCAAAGGGGATAAAACAAATTGCATAAATGATAGGGGAATAAGTCTAAGTATACCTGGTAAAGTGCATGGTAGAGTTATTATTAAAAGAATTAAGAGTAAGACGGAGAGTAGGATGCATGAACAAGGAGGTTTTAGGAAAGGTAGGGGGTGAGTAGACCAAGTGTTACAGTGAAATATGTAGGTGAACAGTATTTAGATAAGGGTAAAGAGGTTTTTGTGGCATTTATGGATTTGGAAAAGGCAAATGACAGGGTGGATAGAGGGGCAATGTGGCAGATGTTGCAGGTGTATGGCATAGGAGGTAGGTTACTGAAAGCAATGAAGAGTTTTTATGAGGATAGTGAGGCTCAGGTTAGAGTATGTAGGAGATTATTTCCCAGTAAAAGTAGGCCTTCGCCAAGGAGTTGTGATGTCACCGTCGTTGTTCAATATATTTATAGACGGGGTTGTAAGATAAGTGAATGCCAGGGTCTTGGCAAGAGGCGTGGAGTTTAAAGATAAAGAAACAGAAAGTGGGAGTTGTCACAGTTGCTCTATGCTGATGACACGGTGCTTTTGGGAGATTCTGAAGAGAAGTTGCAGAGGTTGGTGGATGAATTTGGTAGGGTATGTAAAAGAAGAAAATTAAAAGTGAATATAGGAAAGAGTAAGGTGATGAGGATAAAAAATAGGTGATGAAAGATTGGATATCAGGTTGGAGGGAGAGAGTATGGAGGAGGTGAGTGTATTCAGACATTTAGGAGTGGACGTGTCAGTAGATGGGTCTATGAAGGATGAGGTGAATCATAGAATTAAAGAGGGGAAAACGGTGAGTGGTGCACTTAGGAGTCTGTGGAGACAAATAACTTTGTCCATGAAAGCAAAGAAGGGAATATATGAGATTATTAGCTGTCTTCCATTTCTCAGGTAGTTGCCCAGTTTCAAGGGATGTGTTGAAGATTGTTGTTAGAGGCACACACAGCATCTCTGCTCCTTCTCTAAGGACCCATGGGGAGATGTTGTCCGGTCCCATCGCCTTTTAGGTGTCAAGGTCACTTAAGAGCTTCTTCACCTCCTCCTCAGTTGTTTGTATGTCATCCAACACTTGTTGGTATATTCCCTCTTAATGTTCCCTACTGTGCTGTCTTCCCACTGCCCTTCCTGTCTCTACTGTAAAAACTTCCTTAAATCTCCTGTTCAGCTTCTCACATACCTCCTGATCATTTCTTGTGAGTTCTCCACCTTCTGTCCTTAATCTGATCACCTGGTCTTTGACTGTTGTCTTCCTCCTGATGTGGCTATGCAACAGTTTCGGGTCAGTCTTGATTCTCGATGCTATGCCATTTTCATACTGTCGCTGGGCCTCCCTCCTTACCTGTGCGTACTCATTCCTGGCTCTGCGACTGATCTCCCTATTTTCGTGTGTTCTCTGCCTTCTGTACTTTTTCCATTCTCTATTGCACTTTGTTTTTGCCTCCTTACACCGTCGGGTAAACCAGGGGCTCGTTCTGGTCTTCCCGTTGTTACTGTTGCCCTTGGGAATGAACCTTTCCACTGCCTCCTTGCATTTTGTTGCTACATATTCCATCATTTCATTTACTGGCTTTCCTGCCAGTTCTCTGTCCCACTGGACCTCCCGCAGGAAGTTCTTCAACCCTATGTAGTCCCCTCTTTTATAGTCAGGCTTTTCCCATTCTACTCCTGTTATTCTCTCCACTTGCAGCTCTACTATGTATTCAAAGCACAGAACCACGTGGTCGCTAGCTCCTAGGGGACTCTCATACTTGATGTCCTCAATGTCTGAGCTGCCCAGGGTGAACACAAGGTCCAATCTTGCTGGATCATCCTCCCCTCTCACTCTGGTAGTGTCCTTAACATGTTGGTGCATGAGGTTTTCCAGCACCGAGTCCAACATCCTGGCTCTCCATGTTTCGGGACCCCCCATGTGGCTCCAGGTTTTCCCAGTCAATCTCCCTGTGGTTGAAATCCCCCATAACCAGCAACTTTGCTCTGCTGGAGTGAGCTCTTCTTGCCACCTCAGCAAGTGTGTCCACCATTGCTCTGTTGCTCTCTTCATATTCCTCTCTTGGCCTCCTGCAGTTCTGTGGTGGATTATACATCACAGCAATGACCACTTTGTGTTCCCCAGACTGAAGTGTACCTGCTATGTAGTCTCTTTCTCCCGTCTCATCTATTCCTTCCATTTTCTCGAATTTCCATCTGTTTTTTACGAGCAGAGCAACCCCACCTCCCCCCCTGCCCCTTCTATCTTTCCTCATGATCTGGTATCCTGGTGGGAAGATTGCATCTGTTATTGTCTCCATGAGTTTTGTTTCTGTAACTGCTATGATGTCTGGATACTTCTCATTGATTCTTTCTTGCCATTCCTCATGTTTATTCGTTAATCCATCTGCATTTGTGTACCAAATCTTCAACTTCTGTTCTAATACTGTAACTGTGGTGCGGGGGGTGGAAACAGAGGGATCGGTGTGTGATGGTTGGTGTGTGTGTGTGTGTGTGTGTGTGTGTGTTGTGTGTGTGTGTGTGGTGTGTGTGTGTGTGTATATGTGTGTGATTGTGTGTGTGTGTGTGTGTGTGTGTGTGTGTGTGTGTGTGTGTGTGTGTGTAAGTTGGTCTATGTACAGAACAGAGTAGCAGAAATAAAAGAGATGCAGAGAGATTATCTCTTCCTCCACGTCTCTACCCAAGAGAATCCCGCTGACATGTTGTCACGTGGTGTCCCACTTAAGAAATTTGTGGATAATAAATTATGGCTCCACGGACCGAACTGGCCTTCTAATGAAAATAACTGGCCTCAGCAAAAAGCTCACATTATGCCAGAAGAAACAGTTTGCCTGAACACAGCAGAAATAAGTTGTGTAAATACTGCAGACACAACAGAAAGAGTCATTGATGGATCTAAATACTCATCGTTGGGTAAACTCTTAAGAGTTACAGCTCTTGTCTTTAAATTCATTAAAGGAATAAAACCTGATTATGAATGTCTTGAACCCATTAAATACTGGGTGAAACTAATACAGAAAGATGTTTTCTCTTCAGAATATAAATTTCTAGAAACACAAGAAAATCCCCAAAGAAACCTGTTATGATTAATTCTTTAGGACTTTATCTCGACTCAGAAAAGATTATAAGATGTCGAGGAAGAATTCATAATTCTTCACTACCTAAAGAAGCCATACATCCAATATTGATCCCCAAGAATCATTGGCTAACAAAACTGATTGTGCAAAACGCCCACAGTAACGTGTTACATGGTGGGGTAGCTGACACACTTTGTCATATACGACAATCCTACTGGATACCTCAAGGTCGACAAAGTGTGAAAAAACAAATAAAGGACTGTATTACTTGTCGTCACTACGATATGCGAGTATGTCAGTATCCAGGTCCACCTCCATATCCCCCAGAAAGAGCTTGTCATGTCACTCCATTTGAGGTGACAGGTGTAGATTACACTGGACCAATAATTTTAACCAAAACAGTTGACAAAGTTCCCATCAAGGTGTACATCTGTTTGTTCACTAGAACAGTACATCTAGAAGTAGCCACTGACATGTCTGCTGAAACTTTTATCAAATTATTCAAAAGGTTTGCAGCCAGAAGGGCATATCCCAGACTGATGATTTCAGACAATGCAACGAACTTTGTTGCTGGTGCTGCTAATATAAGCAAGATCTTTGATCAACCAGAAGTACAACAGATGCTGAATCAACGCAGTTGTCGTTGGAGATACATTCCTCCTAAATCTCCATGGCACGGCGCATTTTATGAAAGAATGATCGGCATTGTAAAGCGTTGTTTAAGGAAGACTCTTCATCGTCAGAGAATCGACTTAGAAGAATTCCGTACAGTTGTGACTGAAATAGAAAATAGTCAACAACAGACCTCTAACTAATGTTACCGATGATCTAGACAATTTAGAAGTGTTAAGTCCATCTCATTTACTCCATGGCAGAAGGCTCGAACCTGTTCTCCCATGAATGATAAAGAAATCATAGAGGATCCTACTTATTTCGAACCTGAGCATCTCAGACGTAAGTTCAAACTCCTTAATAAAGTGATTGAACGTTGGTAGAAAATTTGGCGAGAAGACTATCTCACCTCATTGAGAGAAGAACACTTCTATGGAGCTGGTGTTCCTGAAAATCTTAAGTCCTTAAGACCTTTTGACATAGTGATTATTGACAATGATGGTCCGAGGTCCCAATGGCCACTTGGAAAAATTGTGACCATATATCCTGATGCAAATGAAATCATCAGGACAGTTGATGTTTTAAGCGAAGGTGTAGTGAATAAGCGGACAATAAATAAACTAGTGCCGTTAGAATTACACAGTGTTGAAAACAAAATTAGTGATTCTCCAGAAACCACACAGACTAAAGCTGTTCAGAAAAGACAAGCAGCAGTGGTGGCGAGTGAGAAAATCAAATTAATGTTAAGTGATGAATAGTTCACCTGCAGCGAACCTCTGCCGCCCCCCAGTGTGGAGAAATTTTCTCCAGGAGGGGGTATCAGCCCCCTTCAGCCTCTTTCAGCCCCTTTCAGCCCTGAGGGGCCTAGCCCTCTCAGAAGGGGCAAGCATCTTGCTTACTGTTACAGTGAGTAATTGATCCCAGATGCGACGTGTGGTCAAGCAACCGCCACTCCATCAAGACTCCAGTGTTGCAAAGTGTATTTTAATAAAACACAGTCCATTTCTTACCTTAGCAGGACAATTAAGGAAAATCCTGCTCCCACTTTATTACTATGGTAAAGATAGTGTACATTGTTGTCTATGCTTAAGACAGCAAGATTCAAGCATTCTGCTTTGCTTCATGGAGGAAGTGGTAAGGAAGCAAAAGGTACTATGTCAGCTTTTCCTTTATGTGAGGGGCAGTGACGGCGTGGGACGCTGTTACGTCTTCAGATTACTTTTGGCTCTACTGAGAGTGACACTGACGCCAGGATAACCAACAAAGAACGATCTGTGCGTTAGTGTGAACAAAGTGTCTCACAAAACACAATAAACACTTACAGAGAAGTGTGATCAGCTTCTTTAGTGATAAGATTGTGAACAATAAAGACAAATCTTGTGGAATATAGTGTACCAGTGTGTGTATTCCTAGACTATGGAAGACGTGGACATCCAAGGACACTTCAGCTTCTATCAAGTCACCGATACCTGTCGAAGGTGTGAAGAACACCATAGCTCACGCTACAAGAACAAGGTAGGTTGCGAATTTCTTGTAGTACGGGGGACTGCGCAGTTCTTGAGTCACAAGGAGTTTGTAATCAACCTATAGTCGGCAGTAAGGTGCGGACTTTTGAGTCCACACAAGTACGTAATTTTGTCAGCAATCAGTGAATGAAATATGCTGACGTAACACCCCCTAGGGGTAATTTATAATCTTACAAATTATAACTCATTTCAGCCCATTGAGGAATGACTTCGACAGCTTCTCAAGACCTCGTCTGCAGGGGCGGCTGTGAAGGCGATGAGCTGTTTTTCTAAGTTAAGTTTTCCCTATATTTAATGTATAAGCTAACCCATTTCTCAACATCTATCATAATTAGAAAATAACATCTATCATTATATCTTTCTTTACTACAAGTACATGTATAAGGTATACAGACCATAGCTGATATCAATGACCCCCGAAACTCTCTCCAGGTAATCTCCAGGTAATGACATACTACTATATAGAAAGTCCCCTTGTTATGCTGTGCATTTCTGGCAAACTGGGTCATTGTCCCAGGATGCGACCCCCACCAGTCGACTAACTCCCAGGTACCCATTTTACTGATGGGTGAACATAGACAACCGGTGTAAAGAAACACGCGCAATGTTTCTACCGCGCTGGGAATCAAAAACGCAAACCGTTCGCCGTGTGGGGAATCGAAAGCTTTAATCATCACCAGACACCACGGGGCACAGTGAATATCTCTTGAATAGTTGAATAATGAAGTGCATTTGTGTTATGTCTACCATGTTCAATATTTCTTCTACCCTATTCATTGCCTCGTCTACCACATTTAGGGCCTCATCGACCATAACCATTGTCAGATCTACCATGTGTAGTCTCAACTATATCCAGCGATTATTACCATAACAGCGTCACCTAACATTTACAGTATTTCGTCTACTGTATTTGGCGTCCCATCTATATCTGATGACTTGTCTGTTATATCTAATGTCTCGTCTCCCATATCCAAAGCACACCTTTCATCTTTACTTTTAATAGGTTTCGAGAGTTTCCTACCCCTCACAGCATCGCTCTGGGCAAGGCTTGACTGATGCTTTGGGTTGAAACGCAGGTGTCGTTCTGACGCTCGAGGGGACCCATATCACCAGCCTGGTTGACCTACCTGGAGGGTTCCCTGAAGGTTATTCCTGGATCAACCAGCCCCCGCGGCCCGGCCACGACCAGGCCTCCCCGCTGGATCAGGGCCTGATCAACCAGCTGTTTACTGCGGCCGCACGCAGTCCACGTACGACCACAGCCCCGGCTGAATCCGGCACTAACGTGAGATATCTGTCCACTCTCTCTGAAGGGAGCCAGGGTTTTAGTGGAGTTTTCCCCTAATGCTTGATTGAGCTGCTGAACAGTCCTTGGGCCCCGGACACTTATGGTGTTTTTCTCTTAGTGTAACCAGTGTCCCCTACTTTTTATTGGTGCATTTTACATCGCCTCCAAGCTCTTTTACTTTCGTAGGATGATTTCTGTGTGCAGATTTTGGTGACCATTCCTTCCAGGATTTTCAGTGTAGATTATGATATATCTCTCCCCTCCTGCGTTCCAACGAGTACTAGTCAAGTGCTCCAAGCTCCCATATTAAGGTTCTTGACAGAATTATACGTGCAGTTAAAGGATCTCTGTACACTCTCTAGATCAGCGATCACCTGCTTTGACTGGAGATTATGTACAGCAGTATTCCAGCCTAGAAGAGAACAAGTTATTTGAAAAGGATCATCATTGGCTTGGCATCTCTCTTTTTTGAACGTTCTCATTATCCAACCTATCATTTCTTTCCACTTGTGATCGGGCACTGTTTGTGAACCTTGAAAGTGAGATCCTCAGACATTACTATCCCAAGTCCCTTACATTATTTTTCCGTTCTTTTGTAAAGCCAGAGTCGAAGTAAAACTCTTTTCTAGTTATTATACTCCTCCAGTTTTTCCATAACGGAGTATTGGAATTTGTCCCTCATAACATCATATTGTTTACCGTTGCCCACGGAAACTTTGTTTATAATCTTCTTGGAGGTTAACCGCGTCCTCAGCAGATTCAGTATCATCCGCAAGGTGAAACGGTTGCTGTGATGTATAGACTCTGTCCTATGTCTGATATGAGGATGAGGATAAGATGGGGGCGATACTGAGGGCCCTTGTGAACAAGCTCTACACTATGGCAGCCATCCGATTTAACTCGGTTGACCACTACTCTTTGTGTTCAATTGTTAGAAGATGAAGATCAACTCCTTTACCCCCCCCCCCCCCACTTTCCCAATTATTCTTTAGAGCACTGTCTTTTATGGGCTATTACGCATGATCGCATTGTCAAAAGTTTTGCAAAGTCTGTGTATAATTTGCATCTATCTTGCATCTGATTGTCTTCCATGCATCCAAGGCCAATCTAGAGATCTCAGTACCTGTAGAGCAGAGCGACCTGAACCCATGTGCCCTGATTGGGCAGATTTTGGGAATCCAGGTGATTTGCAATCCTTCCATACTTAGCACTCTTCAAGATTTTTATGATGTGAGACGTCAGAGCTATTTGGTCTAATAGTTGTTAGCTAATGTTGTGGCGCCACCTTTAAGGAGAGGGGCTATATCCGTTTAAAAGTGACTGTGAATTTCACCCATGTCCAAGCTCCTCACCATAGTGTACTTAGAGCACGCCGAGAGGCGTTTCTGCAGTTCTTAATGAAAACAGAGTTCACGAGTCTGGGCCCGGACTGCGTGCATGGGCATGTTGTCAATGGCTTTTACGAATCTATCGAGTTAGGTAATGTCGGAAATCTGGCATACTTAATGGCGTTTTGAAGGTCATTCATGAAAGACCTCATTTGGGTCCCGTCGATCCTCAGATCGATTATGATTCACTAAACACAGTCGTTACAGGGATTTATATGTCACTCATTTTCCTTGGTAGTATCTGTGTAAGTCACCATCCTGTCTAGTAAGAGCCCGATACTAGATGGGTATTTGCCTGATTTTGGCATATGATAAGAAATATTTTGAATTTCTTTCAACTTCATTCACTAAGAGCTTAAGCTCCTCCTGTCCTCCTGGTTCCATAAGATCATTTAACTTAAGTTCGATAGTTTTCCACTTCCCTGGTCACGCCTCCATTCGTGTATCAGATATTCTAGCACTCCTGAGAGCTCAGTGATTCTTCGTCCGCTTCTGTAGAGGGAGCGTCTTTCCTCTCTCCTCCAGTTATTTAACACTCCTGCTCTTCTTCTTTCTAGAGGAAATATGCCCTAGAACATGCTTTCAGCGCCCAGAAGTTGATCCTTTCAAAGCACTGTCTTGGATCCATGTCATTTAAAGAAATCCTCCAACATGTAGCGTTTAGGACATGTTAACCTGGTCCCAGTTATTTCTTGTGGGTTGAAGTTGTATTTTGTGAAGAGCACCTCACAAGGTACATACAGTCTGGCTGATCAGGACCCCTATGCATGTAATTCTAGACTTCGATTAGGTTGGTGAGCGAATTAGTTTGTTTTTCGATATTCTTAAGTCTCTATCTGGTCCTCATTATTTGTGAAGATAAAGGTCAATGTGTTTTTTCTAGTCTTGTTGGCTCCACTGTCTGCTGCTCTGATGGGAGTGGTTTTTTCACCAGAGACTTAGAGCTCATGTGTTGTGACCTTTCATCTGCGCTACCTCCGGAGTGTATCAGCTTTAACATTATTTGCTACATCTTCATGTTTGTATGTCTTAGGTTGAAATCACAAGCAGTAAGAAGTTGGGAATGGGCTGGAAGGTTTTCCAGACCAGTAATCAAATTTTTAAGTAGCTGTTCCTTGAACCGTTGTGAGGTTTGCATCATGGTGGCTTATATACAACAACAATGACTAGGTTTGGTACAACGATCTTTACTGATAGATACTTCAACTACCTCATTTGTGGTGTTTTCACAACTCCGTGCAGATGAGGGAACGCTTTGACATTCAGGCCAACCCCCCCTTGTTGTTGTTCATTCCTGTCGCATCAAAAATGGCTTTGGAAACCACTTTCCCATATTTCACTGTCCAAAGTGGAACTTTTGTGTGAGTCTTCTGTGAAGGACTGCAAACATTGCATTAGACTCCTCAGAAGTCTCCACTGATAAAAGAGTATTTGTTGTTTGGTGGATGGCTTAAGGCCCTGTATATTAGCAAAATATGAAGAGAATTGTATTCTGTTTTTTTGTTGGGTGATTCTTGTTATTGGGATCAGTAGTATGTAATTCTGGAGGCCATCGGGTGCCACTGGCTGCGCCTCCAGTCCTAACAAGCTCCAAGGTGTGACTATTTTTGGTTATTCTTTCCCATTTCTTTTTCTTTCCGTTTCCCCTGCCACTAAAAATCACCTGGAGTTGGTTGCGTAGCTACCTATCGTTTGTCTATTATAGGGTCTGGTGCCTCCGGTAAAAGCCTTTTAGATGGTATGCAGGGCAGGTCGATGTTGCAACACTGCTTTCTGGAGGACAGAGGAGTGACACATTTTTGGGTGAAAGAAAGTACGAAGAAGAACGACACACCTCCTTTAGACAGAGGTCTCTACATTTTTTTTTGGGATGCTCATATTTGCATTCCCCTTTTTTTCCTGATATTCCCATGCTTACAGATGCCCCAAGCATTAATTGCACAAATTCACCTTTGAGAGAATTGTTGGGGAGGTGTGGTAGTCAATTTCAGTAGTTTTTCGGGACGCACATAATCCGCCATATCCACCCAGGGCCACCCCGTTCCTGATTTCCATCTACTTTCCTCAGTAAGGAAGAAGGAGGAGACTCCTCCCAACATCTGTACTGTGGGTCACGGTCTTGTGCAAGAGGTTTAATATTTACGGACATAGTAGGGGAAATTGTCAGGTTTTGCTCTGAAGATTTCTACATTTTTCTCTTATTTGTGGCACCAGCGCCCCAGTCTTTCATTGGGTTTAATCTACAAGTTTTCCCAAATTATCCTACTTCTATGAATGGAACAATCCACACTCGCCAGCAAGTACAATTAGGACATTAAGGGGCACGAAGTACCCTTTCTTCTAATACATCATTAATACATCAGTTACTACATGTTCATTAATACATCATTAATACATGTACATTAAAGATCTTTCTAATAACATGTTCTTACAATTGTGTTGTAACAGGTTTTAGAGAAGAAGCGCAGACCTCTCAATTCCTCCTCCCAAGTTTTGTAAACATATCATAAACAACACAAAACAAATAACTATTCTTAATAAAGTGGAGGTGAGTGTCAATTGGTAAAGGAGTAACAGGACATTAACTATAGAAAGGCCTCCGATCCTTCTTAGCATTTAATATGCCTGTTATATGCGACACACAATGTCCCAATCTCTCCAACGAGTTATTCACATTTACGTCCAGGTTTTGCACTCTAATTGCCGTAGTAAATCCGGCCACAGGAAAAATGGAATATTCCTCGTCATATTTTAGCACAGTCAATGTCTCAATGGGCGCTAAAATATCTTCCACACATTCTACACGTTCCATTGGTGGGTATTTTGACAGCTGGTGTTGATGATAGATAAGGAGGTAGGTTTGGGAAGCCTGCGTGGTGGGGAAGGTAAGTCTCAGGTGTGGGAGAGCTGCGGTAGTGGGAAGGTCGTGTCAGGTGTGGGGTAAGCCTGCGGAGGTGTGGAAGGTAGTGCAGACGTGGGGGAGCCTGTGTAATTGGTGAAGAAGTGGCAAGCACTGGTGGCTGGCAGATGGCAGACGTTAGAGAGAGAAAGCGGGCAGAGATGCTGGAGGCAAGAAGGGAGGAAGGAATGGGCAGAGAAGGTGGCAGTGCTGGTGGTAGTGACTGGTGGTAGTGATTCGTTGGTAGGACTGGTGGAAGTTGCTGGTAGGCAGTGATGGTGTGAGTGACTGTGGCAGTGGCTGAGCAGTGGTAGTGGGCAGTGGCTGGTAAAGTTGCTTAGTGCCAGAGTCTGGTGGTAGAGACTCTTAGGTGACTGTTTGGTATTAACTGGTTGATAGTGACTGGGTAGCAGTTACTGGTGGGCGTGGCTGGCGGTAGTGGCTGTGGCAGTGCCAGTGGCAGTGCCTGTTAGCAGTGTTGAAGTCAGAGGCTGGAGGCAGTGGCTGGATGGCCGTGCCTGTAGTCAGTGATTGGCAGCAGGTAACTGGCGGCAGTGACTTGTGGCAGTGGCTGGTACATTGACTGGTGGCACGAGTATAGGTTATTTAGAGACAGGTACATCTAAGATACAATTACCCTAACTACACATAAGTACAATTAGCTAAGTACATGTAAGTACCATTACCAAGAAAATCCTGAAGTTACTCATTTCCATGAAGCATGAGGGAGGTGCTGGAAATGGTTGGAGGCTTGGATGTTGAGGCTGGATGGTGGAGGCCAGGATGGTGGGAGGCTGCATGGTGGGAGGTGCTGGAAGTGGGAGGCTGGATGGAGCGGCTGGATGGTGGAGGCTGGAAGGTGGAGGCTGGGATGGTGGAGGCTGGATGGTAAAGGCTGGATGGTGAGGCTGGAAGTGGAGGGCTGGATGTGGAAGGCTGATGTGGAGGCTGGAAGGTGATGGCTGGATGAAGGAGGCTGGATGTGAGGCGATGTGGAGGCTGGATGGTGGAGACTGATGGTGGAGGCTGGAAGGTGGAGGCTGGATGGTGAGGCTGAAGGTGAGGCAGGAAGGTGGAGGCTGGATGGTGGAGGCAGGATGGTGAGCTGGAAGGGAGAAGCTGATGATGGAGCAGGATTGTGGAGCTGGCTGGTGGAGGCTGGATGATTGAAGGCTGGATGGTGGAGGTTGGAATGATGGAGAGGTTAGTGGGGAGACAGTGTTGAGGAAGTGGTGGGTGGTGAGACGGTGTTGTGGAAGTGGTGGATGTGGAGACGGTGTTGTGGAAGTGGTTGGGTGTGGAGACGGAGTTTGTTGAAGGGATGGTGGAGACGGTGTTTGTGGAAGTGGTGGGTTGGTGGAACGGTGATTGTGGAAAGTGTGGGTGGTGAGTACAGTGTTGTTGAGGAAGTAGGATGGTGGAGACGGTGTTGTGGAAGTAGGGATGGTGGAGACGGTGATGAGAGAGTGGTGGGGTTGGTGGAGACGGGTTTTGTGGAAGAAGGTATGGCGGCGACGGTGTTGTGGAAGTGTGGTTGTTGGATACGGGTGTTGTGGAAAGTGGAGGGTGACGGCGGCGGTGTGGTGGAAGTGGTGGTGGGGGAGAGGTGTTATGGCCGTGGTGGTGGTGGAGACGTTGTTGTGAAAGTGGTGGGTGGTGGCAGACGGAGGTTGTGGAAGTGGTGGGGTGACGGCGGCGGTGTTTGTGGACAGTGGTAGGTGGGGGAGCAGGGGTTATGGCAGTGGGTGGTAGTGGGACGGTGTTGTGGCAGTGGTGGGTGGGGAGACGTCTTGTGGAAGTGGTGGTGGTGAGACTGAGTTTGTGGGAATTAGGGGATGGTGGAGACGTGTAGTGGCGTGGTGGGATAGGAGCCACAGTGTTTGAGGAAAGTGGTGAAAGTGAGACGGAGTGTGGAAGTGGTGGGTGGTGGAGACGGTGTTGGGTGAAGTTGGTGGGTGGAGGTGGGGAGACGGTGTTTGGCAGTGGTAGGTGGAGGAGACGGAGTTTTGAGGAAGTGGTGGTTGGTGGAGCCGGTGTTGTGGAAGTGGTGGTGAGAGACGGTTTTGGACGTGGTGGTGTGGAGACGGTGTGTGGAAGAGGAAGTGTGGAGGACTGTGTTGTGGCAGAGGTGGGTGGTGGAGACGGTGGTATAGTGGAAGGTGGTAGGTGGTGGAGAACGGCTGTTTAGAAGCGGTGGGTGGTGGAGACGTGTTGTGAAGTGGTGGGTGGTGGAGAGCGGTGTTTGGAAGTGTGGGGTGTGGAGACGTGTTGTGGAAGTGGGTGGGTGAACGGCGCGTGTAGTTGAATGGTGGGTGGTGTAGACGGTGTTGTAGGCCAGTGGTGGAATGGTGGAGAACGGTCTTGTTGAAGAGGTGGGTGAGAGACGGTGTTTTGGAAGTGGTGGATGGGGAAACGGTTGTGGCAGAGTGTAGTGGTGGAGAAGACGTTGTGTGGAAGTGGTGGTTGGTGGAGACGGTGCTGTGGAAGTGGTGGATGGTGGAAACGTTTCCTACGCAGTGCATCTCTTCCTAGGCTTAAAAACTGACTGTTAAAAACTAGACAATGAGACAAAGACATCAACAAATTTTTGATCCCATAGTTGTAAATTTGACCTTGAAATACGATATTTGAGATCTTGTATTGCACATTGTTACTCTTTATTTCGAGAAATGCCGAGACAGATTATATACTTGCACACTACGTAGTAATGGTTGAAGTCGATAGGTTTATTGTGTGAACTCAGTATGTGTGGAAGATTTGCTTAGATTTTCCCTGTAAATATAATGTGTAGGTACGTTAAATATTAAGTAATGCAAATTGTTAATGTAAATATGAAGTATTAAGGTAGGTCGGCAAACTAACCAACATACAGTAAGTAAGGAGTGGGTGATCCCAATGACTGGAGAGAGGGTGTACACTGGTGTGGAGTACAGCCCAGGTGGCCGTCCGAGAGCTGGAGTAACTCTCAACTGGAAATCGGCTGACTCTTCAAATGAAATTAACCTAAGGTGTAATAAAGCAGTATCGTCAGAAATTGGTGAATTTCACTAGCACCTGTAACGTACCGTCCCCAGGGAATTCATTTTCACAACTGGTATTGGCCAATAAAAATGTCCATTATACTTTTTCTAACAGTAATTGATTTGTATTTATTTAAAATTACCCAAGTAAATTACTCAGTTCAAGTAAAAGATATAGACATATAGTCCACTCTTATAATTTTTCAGTGTTACTAAGTATAAATTATCAAAATAATTTAAGAACTATAGGTTCTAATAATAATTTACGGGTCCGGACGTGTGGAGACTTGATGACCTGAGAAGGTGGGCACGAAGGACCGGACCTTATTGTGACCTGGTGACCTTAAAGTCCACTTCACTCTGAGGTCATCACTATCATAAGTGTAAACTGTTATGATGTACCAAAGTCCTACTTCACATTTATGGGATTGAAATGTTTATTCAGGACACTGCTTGTAAAATTTACCCACATAATTTTTCACAGTATGAACTCCTAATATTTGGGTTCACAGGATGTTCTGATACATCGGCTGAATAGACAGAAACTGGCGTCTTAATATAGCATCAGTTTTAACTCTCTCTAATATCTTTTCAAAATATGTAGACAATAATGGCAGATTTAGACTGATCTATAATTGTTGATACAGTACGGTGTCTAACTTTGTTTATGTTAAAACACGAGCTAGCTTACAATATTGGGGAAAGTTTTGGTTGCAAGAGATCTAATTAATCAGAGTTGCAATAACTGGAGTTGTAAATTGGGAGTTTTCGTCAATAAATGGTGATATACCCGATGTAATACCTTGGTTTAAGTACATTATTAGCAGTTAGGCTCTGTAAGAAGCTGTCTGGGACAGGTAAAGGAGGTCTTGATAAATTACCACGGAGGTAATCACTAATCAGAGAGGTAAGTTTGGGATTTTGATGGCTTGGTTAATACCCCTGTAGTTGCGAAAGTCATGAAGTTTATTTATTGCGTCAGCAAAATGAATGGGGGGTTCATCAGGAGTGTTCATACCATTTATCTACTTGGCAAATTTGCGCGCCCAGTAGCGAAGAAAAAGTTTTTCAGGCATCTAATCTCGACCTTTATATCTGGCACCTATCTGGCAACATATGCTTCTCTCGATTTCGTAATAACCATAGTAAAATCATGTATATATCTTATTGCTATTTTCTTTAGGTATAATTTTTACTTTCGGTATGCTTCGTGTCCAGTGGAATTTAAGGATGCTGTTGGTTTAGCCGAGGGTTATTTACTCATTTAGTTGTAATCTATTCGGTATACGAAGGACAATGTCAGTTTTGAAGGATAAACTTAAAGTGAAAGGACACAAGTGCAACTAAAGTGACATTTATTGTGCACGTATTCGCTCGCACAGGAGCTTTATCAAGCCATTACAAACAATACATGGACACAGAGGGTATATAAAGGCTCAGAGTGAGGTGAATACTAGTGAGGTACCTCACTCTGACCCAGTAAAATACAGTTTTAGCATTGTTTTTATGCGAAGATAATGCCAAACAACCTTCTCCAAGTCCACTTCGACGGTACCTTGCATATGTTATGATTATTAGTAAATAATTTTTTCTCAGTTTGTTTTTTGAACTATCTTATTGATACTTGGTCACATTACTATGAAAGGTGCTTCTATACGTACTAAAAAAATGAAAGAAATCGAACGAAATTAAAAAACAATAAAAAATTACCCTTCAATGACCCCTTAAGCTCCTGGAGAGCGAAATGATGCCACAATAAATGTCACATTAAGTTGCACTTGTGTCCTTTTACTTTACATAATTGTCGTAATTCCTACCACTTATTACAGAGATAAACTTAGAGACATAATGAATATCTTGAGCAGTACTGATTCCCTCTGGCCATTACAAAGTATTATAAACATTATAAAATTCTTCACTTAACCCCTCCATCATAGAGCCTGAAAGAAGTTATTTTCTTGGTGATAACTGGTGCTTTTATTTTGTTGGTAAAAAGAATGGTGTAGTAATGACCAGTTTTACATTGATTGCACCAACTTTTAGAAGAGCTGGTAATGATTGTTCAATGTCGTTAAGAGAAGATGTGGGAGTTTTCCACATAATGCATGAAGGACCTAGATGACCACTTTATTGCTACAGCCTAACCCCCAGCGGTCTCGATCTGGGGATCAACCTCCGTCTTGAACTATCTTTGGGTACCCACGGGCTGTGAGGGGCGATATAGCCAGGGTTAACACTTATCCGAAGACCAATATTTTACACATATTTCTCGTATACAACCTGGAAAGTCCGTGGCCGAATCTTACCTGGGTTAAGGGTAATCGCCCGTATGTTACGGTGTCTCCTGGTTAGCTCAGGCAAATCCACATCTGTATCTATCAGCAGCAGCAAATCCAGTAAAATGAGTTTTGATGAGGTTACCTGGGTACATGTAACTTGCCCAAGGATGTGACCCGGAAGATGGCTTGATTGAAGATAAATAAATCCACTCTTCCCCTTTGATGACGTTGAACGGATAAATAGCACGGTAATGTAGCGTTGACAGGTTTCTTGTTCACTAAATTAATATGCTGGGTAAATACGAACTGTTCAAAGTTCACTCGAATTGCCCATCACTTATCACCGTAGCTATCAATTCGATTTGCAAGATAAGTGAATCTTTATTCCAAATCCTCCTTAATGGATCGATCGAGTGAAAATACCGACAGCGGCGAACACATTGACCACGATAGCGTTTCTAGGCATGGATTTGTGTAGCACGACTGTTTGTGAATTTCGCCCATCCGCTCATTGATGTTTTGAAAGTCTTGCCGTCTAGAAGAAATACACTAAATTTTCCTTTTCCTGTCGTGCAGACCCTTATATGGGTGGAATAATGCAGGGAGAATGTCCTGACCAGATATTGAATGCCAGACTATACTACGGATTGCGTCGTGAAACTGATTTCTCTGTCCTGACGCATTTCCATGTGACTTATAATTAGTAGGAACACTTCTGTATAGATAGTTTTAAGATTTTAGGGCAAACGTAAATATGAATATTATTGTGAGTCTTGTTGAACGCGCGGGAAAGTAGTTGCGCCTACAGCCCAACTGGGATGTGCTGATGACAATGTTCTAATCTGCATGTAATCTCACTCGAAATTAATAATTGCTTATTTAGGCTGCAGTGTTTGCAAGAAATCGAGTCTCCACCCCATCCCCACTCAATGGAAACCTAAGGTTCCTCTTAACGCCATCCTAACCCTCAACGTGTTGGCGAGAGTGAGGGGGTCCCAGCTCCCTCTGAAGGGGGGTCACAAGTTCGAAGATAACTTTCTTGCTCTACATAAGACGCAGATGTCTCAGTACTGCCGAGTGGGTTCGGTTTACTGTGGAATGGTTGCTGTTGAGATTCCATAATCAATAGATGAGATGATCCCTTATGTGTCCAGATCTATAGGGGTCGTTCACTATCTTCAGTTTTATTTTGAACATTTACGTCATCAGCAAAACAGCAACAATCCCAGGACTATGACTTGTGCATGCCACATATGTGATCAACTGTCCTTGCCTACATTATTGAGCCAATATTGCTCAAATATTTCCAAGTCTTTTGCCTTAGACATTGATGTTATATTGATGTTTAATTAAAGTTAGTCACAGACAACTGTGAAATGAGCCATTATTTATAATTTTTCTTATTTAGGTCTTGTGTTATTCCTGAAAGTGCTTAGGTTAGAATGTGGAGCTCTTTTGACAGCTACAATTGCAAATGGGGGTAATTATAGTTTTAGTTAGTAAACTGAAAAAATGTATATTTTCCATCTTTCATCTCTGTACTGTAGACAACAAATGCACCTTATTGGCATAGTATATTGGCCACGTAGCCTTTCAATTTTGTTGAGGTCTTCAGTTAAGAATGATCTGTAATGTCACCGTTGAGTCATGTATTAGCTAGTTCTCTGCTAGAATAATTCACGTTACATTTATATACTAAGAAGTGCTCCAAAGTCATCATAGTATTTAACTTAGGGATTTGGCAGTGAAGTTGAATAACTGGGATGCTCTTTGAAAAAAATTTTTTGTATTATGCTTCTTGTGTAAAATTTCATTTTACTTATTACGCTGATTCTAATGAAGGATTTGATAGCACAGTGTAGCTCTAACCATATCCATGATTACGTGTACCATAATCCCTGCGTCTCACCAGTCATTCTCAGTGTCTCGAACTACCGCTACCAATGCGTCATATATATAATACATATTCCGTCAACCATATCCAGCATCTCCGTGCACATATACAGTGAGGTTAATATGAAACCAATGCAGTTATTTTCACCACTAACATCAACACTGAAGTATCATTGTGTAAACTCTGGGCCACTTGTAAACAACATAAAGTAAAAAATGTAATCTAGAATAATGAATGTCACAGTACAAAAAAAGCAACTTCATTCAGCTGCCCTAGTGTGTTCTTGTTGACCAGATCTTATTTGGTCTGTTGACCACGTATTGGCCTTTGATGTTGATAATAAGTCTGGTGTGGTCTTACTAACACCAGGGATGCTATGGTCTTGAATACATCTGGGTATGAATCATATGAGTAGGTCTGGTTTGGTTTTGATGTCATTATCTGGTGTGGATTTTTGATGATCAGAGTGCTGTGGTGTTGATGAAATATTTAAGGTGGTCTTGATGATCATGTGTGGTAATGGATTTGATTGATCCCATTCTGGTGTGACTTGAAACACATATGCTCCTAAGGACCTGGTCTTGAGAATCTTAAAGAACACCAGAGCTGGTTGGTTCTTGATGACCAGTTAGGTGTGGATCTGATACACACGTGATGATATTGATGACCAAATAGAAAAGCTGTAATGTAAAATGATACTGTCAAAAAGTATTCCTCCTGTCTAGGCTCCAGTTCTCAAAGTACATGTAATCCTCTCGCGATCCACAACACAGAAGCACCCCTTGTATATAATCCATTTAAGAAAGTAACATAACAGTTTACATATAATCAATTATCATAACGAAGTACAATAGAAATAATAGACATAATACGTAGTAAACAATAGTCAAATTATTGCACAAGTCTCCAGGAGTCATACGGTTTTAAGTTAGTGTCTTTAGAAACTGAGTATTTGGATAAAATCTTGGTTCTTCGTGCATATATTACAACTTTTACCCTCACCGTCTCAGGGCCTCATGCAAAGATTTGGCCAAGCGTTTGTAGGAGAGCACCACAATCCACCACCAATTGGTGTGTGATTGAGTAACTAGTGCGTGTGGTTGTGTGTGTGTACTCGTTGAGGCTGCAGTAGTCGAGTCACTGCACCTAGGGCCCCGCCTCTTCACTTGTCGCTACTAGTCACTCATCCCTGATCCATGAGCATTATCATACACAAGTTCTTAAAGGCTATGTATGGATCCTGCCTCCAATATATCCTCTTCCTTTCCCGACTATTCCATTTCCTGACAACTCGTGACTGAGAAATACATCCCTAACTCACTGTGATTCGTCTGAGTCTTCAGTATTCAAGTGTGACTCCTTGTTTGCTGTGTTTCCATCTCTTGGAACATCCTGTCTCTGTCCACTTATCAATTCTCTCAGTATTTTGTGTCGTTATATCCTCCCTATCCTGCTGGCCCTTTAGTGTCGTCGGGTCCGATTTCCTTAGCCTCTCTCGTAGGACATTTCCCTTAGCTCCGGGACTAGTCTTGTTGCAAACCTTTACACTTCCTCTAATTTTCCTTACTTTGCTTTGGCTAGGTTTGGCTCCAAACTGGTCTGCATACTCCGCAATATAGCCCTGACATACACTGTGTACAGGGGCTTTGTGTGTGTGTGTGTGGTGTGTGTAGTGTAGTTGTGGTGTGGTGCGTAAATGTGTACTAGATTTAAACTTTGTCATCAGTCTGTGCATAAAAGGGGTAAACTTCATTATTAAGTATTAATGTGTAAACTCCACAAGCAGTGAAAGTATACTTTGTACTCGACAACCAGTGTAGATTTACCACCAATGTGTGAAAACTAGTGTGAACTCCACACAAATATTGTGAAAATTAGTATAATTCTACCAGTGAGAGCAGTAGGGAACAATTGCGCTACTTTATGAAAATAGTAATTTATAGTTCACTATCAGTGTGTAGAGTTTACTTGGATAGTCGAATTTACTCTAGCGAGGGAGTTTACTAACTCCACCATAGAGTAAACTTCTCGATCACTGTGACTGCTGGTGTAAACAATAGTGTTAACTAGAGTGACTATAAAACTTATACCAATGAGTGACTAAATGTAAACTCGTATACTTTGTAAACTCCTATATCAACGGGTGTTCTAATGTAAACTTATAACCAGTGACTATATTACCTTCATGGTGTATACCGAAACAAAATCTGTACATTAATACCTGTACTTATTAACGTGACTAATTACTGGTTCACTTCTTATTGTCAAGTTTACAAATTATTACCTTCCAAAAAAATACTTTCACAACTAACAGCTGAGACGATGTTTATAGTGTTCTGTAAAACTCCGTGTTCAACTTCTTGTAATAATATGCATTTAAAGATGTACTATAATATTGGTTTATCAAAGGGGCGGTGACATAGGCTTCCATATGATCACCATTTTCCCTTGACGATTAGTGTATTTTGGTGAAGATTTTGGTTTTACATAGTTTTTTCCTTTTGTTATGCCTCTCTCCCGTGTGGACAGACGGGCGTCTACCTGAAATTTGTAATGACAACGATTGCAAGCAAATAATACCACCACAACTCTGACTGCGGGTTCAAGCCCCGCCCTGGTGGTGGTTTTTAAGCACATTCTTTTTGATTCAGTGAGGAAGTAGCATATCCTTATGTTTGAAGTATAGTACTTAAGCTTAGTCCACTCGAGGACCCCCAAAAAAATGAAATTTGTCTCTAATTAGTATCTTCGAAGTGTATTCTGTGCGGATAGTCCCTGGACCAAAAGCATCATACACACAAAATGTGGTACATTAGTGTAATTATGTTGATTCTGTAACTCATATACTGACGATATGATTATCCCCAAGATGTTTTTATCTTATTGTTAAGGGCATTTTACACTTTTTGTCTTAACAATTCCCTAAACTGGTGATTAAATTGATTTTGTATTCGCAACTATAAGGTGCTGCCGACCCATGACGCTGTCCCGCTGGTTCCTATGCGGAAGCTCAGGTTTATCCTTCTGCGATCTAAGCCTTAATAAACGGGAGCATGGTTCTGTCTGCGGTTTAAATTTGTCTTAGGTCATGTGTCTACTGTCTAGAGCCGGTTGTTTGGCTCTACGAAATTAGTCGTTCAGAGTTAAGTACTACGGTTTGGGGTATAATTCTTTATTTCCTTGATACACTGGGTTGAAAGTTAGTATTTTGGTTCAGAGAACTAAATTAGCTTGCCAGTATATCGTCAGAAATATTCAGGACGTAACGAACAAACAATGAATCGATTCCTGGCTGTCTTTGCCACTTCAAAAAAGTGAGTTCCTACAACTTCTGGATATTAAGTGAGACTCCACAACTTTCACTGTGTCCGTTATCAAGAAAACAAAATATTGGAAGGCGATTTTTATTTGTCTGAAACAAATCGCTGCAAAAAAATATTTTAGAGCCTAAACAGAAAAAATACGGATGAAAAAGGACTCGATCGAAAAAATTCTTTTAGTTAAGGAGTTCCACATACCTACGTAAACGAAATGCCATCACCTGCACGTAGAAGAGAGAAGCTATATACGACGTTCGGTCCGTCTTGGACCATTTACACAGTCACGAAACACAAAAGAGGAGGTAGCTAGCATTTATGGGTGAGCAGAGAAGGACGGGACCAAAGAAAGTGTGCAGTGGTAGCGTAAGAATGGAAATCAGGGTATGGTAGTAACAGTAGGGTTGTATAAAGTAGTTTGTGGGGACAAGAAAATAGAAAGGGGAGATTGAATGATGATGGGAGACAAAAGCAGAGCAATGGTAGTAGGAAATGTAGTAGTAGTACACAAAAAACCCGCACACTAAAAGAGAGGAGCTTACGACGACGTTTCGGTCCGATGTGGACCATTTACAGTCACAGTAGAGTTAAGGGCCCACAAGGAGTAGGGCCAAAAACACAGTGAAAAAACTAAAGGACAGGACACCCTAAGGTAGAATAAGACAAAGAAAGGAAAAATGAAAAGTAGGAAAGGAGAAGAGGGGGGGCGGGAGAGACGAGATAAAATTATCAGGTTCAGTCACGTGTGTTCTGGAGTTTAAAGCATTTTACAATGTAATGAGAAATGAAGGTATGTACAGAAAGTTATGAATAAGGGAGATTCTTCAACAAGACGGCGACTGTGAAAGTTAGAAGTAAGGAAAACTTTTCTAGTAAAGGACCAGTCAATAGGATGACCACGATCTCTAACACGACATTGATGGTGTCGGCAAACCTAGCACTTAGTTTGTGCTCCTTGAGTCTGTCAGAAAGAGGGCGGCCAATTTCTCCAAAGTACTGAAGAGGACAAAAGGAGTAAGAAATAGAGTAGACACCAGGGGCATCCATAGCAGGAGTAGAGGTACGAACTATATCACTACGAAGGGTGTTCGTTTGCCGAAAAGTAAGATTGATGTCTAAGGAACGGAGAGAGTTGAGATTAGAAAGACTGGAAACATAAGAAGGCAGATAACAGGAGATTTCACAGGAATAGAGTTTGAGAGAAGAAAGTCCTTTTAGCCCGTGAGAAGGCAGAATTTATGAAATGGGAAGAGTAGCCAAGGCAGAGATTGAATTACGAAGAGAGGAAATTTTTGATTCAAGGAACTGAGGGGTCACAAATGCGGAGGGCACTGAGAAAGATAAATGAGAACACTTTTCTTAACAGATGGAGCATGGTAAGAAAAGTAGTGAATATACCTGCCACTGTCCATAGGTTTGCGTTAAACGGAAAAAAAGAAAAGTTCGTACCAGCGCAGTGGGCCAAAATGGAAAGGAAGCACAGAATTTGATTATCATTCAGCATTAAACTTGATGGAAGGAACAATATTAAGAGCATCGAGAAAACGCTGGAAAAGACTGAAGTCTTGAGGCCAAAGAGCACAGATGCCATCTATAAAGAGGAGCCAGAGAGAAGGGCGCACACCAATATTAGGAAGAACAGTTTCGAAGTGTTACATATAAAGGTTAGCATGGATAGGTGATAGAGGAGTCCATAGCGACACTGAAGGTTTCAGAGTAAAATTTACCTTGGAAGGAAAAGAAGTCAGTTAACACATAGACTAATAAGATCAAGAAAGACATATATAGGTAGAGGGAGAGGAAGGAAGCCTTAATTAAGTACATCATCAAGAGGGACATTGCTGAAGAGGGGCTCAATGTCAAGATTAAACATCTTACACTTCAGTGAAGTCTTGGGAGTGACGGAGGTGAGCAGGAGAAAAAGTACTATGGAAAGAAGTGAGGGTTTTGGCCAGCCTACTACTCCCTCCACAACAGTTTTACCCACTTCAGCGTTTAGTCCCCCACCACAGGTACTCTCTCAAATGGTTCAAAACGCTCCGCACACACTCAACATCTCCACAAATCTCTCTCTCTCCAGTACGCTTCTCTCTTCTCCAGATACACAAACACTTACCATAACCCACCTTTCACATCCGACCCGTATTTTACTCCACATATTCCTTGAGTTAATACATTTATAATCCCTCTTTTCAACATTATTGCTATTCCTTCCTTAGCTAAAACTCTGTTAGAAACCCCTGACCAAATCCCACTTATTTCTCCCCACTGAAACACTCCTACCCTCATCAGCTTTGTTTCACTTAGAGCCATGACATCCAGCTTAGCGAGAAACTCGCCTAATATTATTGTTTCACTTGCTATACGTAATGTGAATGGTTGTAGAGTAATATTGTATTTATTGATCGATGACAGCTTGTGTGTGTGTGTGTGTGTGTGTGTGTGTGTGTGTGTGTGTGTGTGTGTGTGTGTGTGTGTGTGTGTGTGTGTGTGTGTGTGTGTTACTGGTTTAGAACTGCTGGAAATTAACAATTGGTATTTCTTGAGTAAGAGTTTTTAGTCTCCCACTAGTGTGTACTTATGCACAAAATATTGGAATTTATAGTCCCTTGGTAGGTATAATGTTTGTCAATGGGTCTTAGTCATATGATGACCTGCAGCTGGAGCTTTTGGTCATCTGACCGAGGCCTTCCTCTGGCATACCGGTATATCCCTTTAAAAATTAATGGTTATAATTGTAACATTGGTACAGTCTCTTGTGAAGGTTGTGACAATGTATATATTGGAGAAACGGGACGAAACTCGTGAAGATGATCACATAAGTGACCACTTAAACAACGAACATTTACAACACTGAAATACAACCAGCCATTTGATGAGATTTAATGACACCTTCCAAATGGTTAAGTAACTAAACACTCGCATACGAAAATGTTTAGAAACATTGTTAATCTTACTTTCAACAGTTACACAGAACAAAGGCAACTTCGTCATCTATGGAACATTGCCAGGAATCCTCATGACAATAAAACCCTCCCGACACATGACAAGAAGTCGCTTCTACTATTGCCGCTACAACTACTTCTATTATTACCACTACTACAACCCCACTGTCTGCTACTACTATTACTACTAATACTAGCAATAGTAGTAGTAGTAGTACTACTACTACTACAACCTCTAGTACTACTACAATCACTACAACTGTTACTACTACAATCACTACAACTGTTACTACTACAATCACTACAACTGTTACTACCACAATCACTACAACTGTTACTACTACAATCACTACAACTGTTACTACTACTAGTTCTACTGTTACTGCCTCTACTTTTACGACCACCACTACTAATACAACCACTACTAATACTATTACAACTACAGCAACCACTACTACTACCACTCCAACCACTGTTCCTACAACTTCTACTACATTGCTAACACCACCACTACCAGTACTACCATTTATACTACTAAAACAACCACAACTACACCTACAACTACTACTGCTATTACTACTACTATTACAACCACTACTGCTAATATTTGTACTGTAACCACTAATTTCAGCATTACACAAACACTACTATAAGCATTATAAACACTATTACTGCTGCTACTACTACCACTATTACTACTATCAGCATGCGTCAGTCTGTCTACCGCTGTGCTTATCTTATACTACTTTCACTTCGTCCACTAGACATCTACTGCTTCTTCAGACTGCTGCTTCCTCAGCAGATATCTCCCGCTTCCTCAGTAGACATCTGCTGCTTCCAAAGTAGACACAAATGCTTCTCTAATAGACTCTGCTGCTCCTGCAATAGACTAATGCTCTAAGTCGACATTTCTACTCGTCAGTAGGCACTACCTGCCCTTCAGTAGACACCTCTGCTCCCTCAGTAGTCACTGCTGCTATCCCCAGCAGATAATGCTGTCACCAAGTGATACAGTCTCTACCTAGCAGACCTCCACAACAGACACTGTTACTATTCCTAACAGACTGTCGTTTTCTTCATAATCCAGCAGGAACGTCTGCGTCCCCTTGCAGACTCATCTGCTTTTCCAGCAGATAGTGAAGCCTTCCAGCAAGATCTTCCTTTCTGTCTGATCCCTCAGCAGACACTATTCTCCATCAGACAGTGTTGCCTCTTCCAGCAGACACTACCACTTACTCTACAGACTATTATTCATTCTTCCGACACACCTGATTCCAGCAGACACAATTGTTCTCTAACACTACCACTAGCAAAGGCTGAGGATCTTTCCCCCCTCCCCAATAGAGCAGACACTACCACTCTTCTAACCTAAGCAGACACTAGTGTGCAGTTCACCCACCAAGAGTCGCTGAGGCACCGCTCCTTCCAGCAGACACTGCGATTCTGTTCTCTCGTGCAGTCACACAGCATATGCTAACGGCAGCAGACACTGCCACTCGGATCATCCCAGCAGACACGGCTATTCTGCTCTCAGTGGGAGAAACTGCTACGCGACTCTCCCCAACAGACTTTTCCTCACTTCTCGCTTTAACAAAATCTACCACTTCCGTCTTCATCCAAGCAGACAATTTAAACCATCTCCCTTCAAATAGCAGACACTGCCGCTTTCAAGAGCAGACTTTGCTTCTTATTCAGCAGTCAGTGCTGCTTAAAGCATACACTACTACTGACCCCTGCAGACATTTCATTCGCTGGTATTCTCCATGAAGAAATTGCCACTATCGTCAGCAGACAATGTTCTTACCAGCAGACACTGCAACTTTTCCAAAAGCAGACACTGCCAGTAGGCAAGAAAGTCGTTACTTGAAATGTTACTAAAGAAAACTTGTTTTCAGAGAGGCAGAGACTCTCCTCTATATTTCTGAAAATCTTCAGAAGTCGTCGCAAATTTGATTTTCTTCAACCAAGTAAAATACGAGAACCTCTTAAGTTTGTGTTTATATATAAAACTCCTGCGGAAGTCTGGCGTGTGTGTGTGTGTGTGTTTGTGTGGGTGTGTGTTTGTGTGAGTGTGTGTGTGTGTGTGTTTTGGTGTGTGTGTGTGTTTGGGTGTGTGCATGTGGGTGTGTTTGTGTGTGCGTGTGTTTGTGTGCGTGTGTTTGTGTTTGTATGTGTTTTGGTGTGTGTGTGTGTTTGGTGTGTGTGTGTTTGGGTGTGTGTGTTTTGGGTGTGTGTGTGTTTGGGTGTGGTGTGTGTGTGTGTTTTTGTGTGTTTGTGTGGGTGTTTTGTGTGTGTGGGTGTTTGTGTGTTTGGTGTGTTGGTGTGATGTCAGGGTGTTTGTGTGTGTGGTGTGTGTGTGGTGTTGTTGTGGTGGGTGTGGGTGTGTGGTGTTTTGTCCTCAGTAGTAGTAAACCAGTTACAAGTAACCAGTGTAATCCGTTGACTCAAACGAACCAACCGGTCTCTTCCTAGTCCCACTGTCTATTCATATTGCGCTGACCTGGTCATACATATTCAAGACCCGTCTATGGGTACGTGGGCGGCCAGACATCAGGATACGAGAGTGAGCAGGAGAATAGGTACGGCTGCAAGGGCGTTTACACACATATCTGATATTCACTATAACTAATAACGCGGCCTACGTGAGTATTTCTTACGCTAATCCACGTGTCGAACTCCACATATAAATGGTGACAGAGCGGTGTGGAGCGTGGATTTAAACAACGTTTTTTATGGGTAATTCAGACGTTAGAAGGCCTGTTTTGGTGAGTAGCGGCAGGTCTAAGGTGAAACCTCCAGCCACCCGCTTATACCCTCACGTTCACCACCTCCAGCCTGCGGAGCTGTTGCAGCCGTTTCAAGCTTCCTGGCTTAGTTTCGTGTGCTAATTGCTTAATCTCCGAGGGGTTGACCCCGGATTTTGCAATTAACAAGCCAGTCAGTAAGCCAGGACTGTGGAAGTGACGCCAGTCAGCCTATCTAATCCAGCCTTTCTCCTGTCATTCGCAACTTGCTCCTCCGTGCTTTGTGTGCATCGTTACCACGTACTTCCAGTCAGCCACTCGTGGGTAAGCCAGTCAGACCAAACCCAGCTTTCTAACCCAGCTGAGAAGAGAGAAGTAAGCCAAGCTAAGAAGTAAGCCAAGTATACTGCGAAGTATAGTCATATCGCTTTGTGCTTCCTGTTGGATCTGCTAAGAAGTGGTTTTTCACCATTCCTGGTGCAAAGAGTGGCTTATATCAAGCCACCTTCCGAGGGGTAGAGTGGGGTGTCGCGCAGTGCCCAGCCGAGAAGTCTCTCACCCACCATACTCTCACCACCCACCATACTCTCACCCCACACACCTCAATCACCACCACCCCAGTTAGCCAACCACCTCATCTACCTGTGTTGTTTGTAACCTTTGTACCGGGTCCTAATACTGTGGTTGGCGCACAATAATGGTCAAGAGATTGTAGGTGAGGCGCCGAACCGGATTCATTACAACCAATTATGAGTTAGTTCACCCGAGAACCTTGGGGGCGCATTTGACTTTCCGCAAACAGTGAGGTTGTCTCGGAGACGTCCGAGCCTCATCCGCTGCAGCATGACAACCCTTCCTCCTACCCTCATTCACCAGTAATCACCCCGACCACTACATACTCAGTGATAATTTAGAGATCATTTTTCTTGGCATTTAAAGACATTTGCGTGTGTGAGACATCTATAGTAAATTGCTTGCTGTACTCTAAACCTTGTGTTTTCATGTAAATGCAGTATTTCTTTGACTCATTAATTTTACAATATTTTTCATGTTTTTTCACTTAATCATATATTTTTTATTCTGTGGTTTTTCCTTTTATGCTACTCCTGTCTCTAGTAAGTATTATGTGTAGTGCACCAGTCAGTCACTCTGTGTGAAGTGATTCAATTTTTTTTATTGGTATTCTTTCAGCGTTGTATTCCTCCAGTAAATTGTCATTGTATTTTCATGCAGTGATATTCACCCCATTATAAACCAAATTATCCATTTATTTTCTATGTGTGTCTAGTTTTTTTTCGTATGCCAGCAGTGTCTCATTCCTCTAAATTTTTTTTCGCAGGACTTGATTGTACAACCATTATTTTTGCCAGCAAATTTTTTGTCGTAATCAGTCACAGCAAGAATTTGTTGTAAGAATATACTATTACTGTTGTGTGCCCTGCCACTGTAAGTGTAACACTACCCGTTTTGTTCCTTTAATTTATTTTATTCATATTTTATATTTCTCTTTGAACAAATTCACTCTTGATGACATTTGATTACTTTTAAACGTAAAGTGTAGATTTCTTTCACACTCCGCGGTTAGTAATTGTTTTGTTCTAATTTACAATTAAGAGTTAAAGTTTCATCAGTTTTATCTTTGTTTTTTCTTCATATTTTTAATTTTATGTCTATTAAATACTGATTCTTCCCAGTGACACTTTATTGACTGCATTGACTACACTTTAATTTTGTTGCACTTTTTCTGCAGTGAATTATTTTTTCTTTTTATTAATTTTTTTATGATTATTATTTTATTTTGTCTATGCATTCTTAGAAAACAAATACACTTACATTTCCCAGTATACAATGATTAGTAACTCTTTTATTTTATACTATTTACATTGCTATTAAAAAATTTAATTAATTAATTGTCTTTATAGTCAAGAGTAAAGCCAGCTCATTTGCATTTAATTCAGGTCTCCCAGTAATAAGATTTTAACTTGTATATTTACAATGTCTCAATTTTTTTTTGACCAATAGTCCTTTAAATTTGAGTTGTTTCTTCCTCTTGCCGTGTAATCATAGACATTTTTTTCTTTTTAATTCTTCTGCAGACTAGTTGTTACTTTTTTTCAATTCTAGAATTTTATACTCATTTTATTGTTCATTATTTTTGGCCTTATTTTGTTTCTCGTGATACTTTGGCCATTATGGCTCACATAACCGTCAAGTGATACTTTAGTGAATGTCGACACTCCGACCTCTCAGGCTACTGTATGCCCCTGTCATCAGTCACTCACAGTTCCTTAGCGACTGACAGACCGACCCAAGATACCGCGATAACTATAGTTATACTCCGTGATTCCCTTGATGCGTTTACCTTTATTCAAGTGGCCATTTACATAGTCTTGAAGCATGTTTGCAGCCATTCGTTCTCGTGCTACAGTGCTCTAGGTGAATGGGTCTCCTTAGAGGAAAGTCTTATCACAGACTTGCTAAAGAAGCTCTTATCGAGATTCACCTGCTGCTGTTCAAGGTTGTTGATCTCCTGATAATGTCCGAGACTTCAGAATCTTACAAGTGGTCACAATATAGAACTGTGATTCGTTCTTTCCTTGACCCCAGTAAAAACAGCATAGATCCATATGTCGTTCTTAGGAACATAGTGAAGATGCTACAAAAACCCAATGAGTAATGAATCGTTGTCAGTGCATTTGCTGTTAGATTAGACAAACTTTTATCATCATATATCAATGCTGTCCCAAATCATCATCTTTTCCCACCCTGAACTAGGCTAAACCAATTACAGGCAATCACTTGCTAAAATGCAGCTTTGGAAGGCAATCAAAGAACTAATGCCGCCTGCTTACCTTTCCCGTGTGTGCCTTATGAGGCCAATACCTCCGACTGTTGACGATGGAACACTTACAGCCTTAAATCATTTAGTTTCCCCTTGTGGCCCCCCAAGGGTACTTCCCTTTTACCAAAGAAATTTCCCACTATGCCTCCAGTCTGCACCACGTCCTTGTTTGCGCCACAAGACAAATCGTGTCGTCAACCAACTCAGAGATCACCAAGAACCAGTGTACAGAGTCGGTATACACCTCTATATTCATAGTACATTCCAGTAACATATTCGTCGGAATCGTTACAACTGTGGTGATTCCGTGGCCATATTGCAATTAATTGTCCGATAGTTACCCTAGAGACGTCGTACCAGATGAAGAGAACCCAGATTCTTTCCCTACTGTACTTATCATAGAATACATGGACATGACACTTCTGAGTGCAATGCTCTCATAACCTTGCAGTACTCTAGGTCTTTCCGTTGGACGTACAACCGCAGAAAACCCGTAGATAGAAACAGATATCGTGGACTCTCAATCTAACCAGAATCAGGCTCATTCTTCCAATTCTCAAACTAACCAGAACCAGGCTCGGTTCTTCCAATTCGGGAATTCGAGCGCCCCAGGGAAAAGTAGTGTAAGTGGGTTAAGGTTGTTCGGCATCCAGCGAACCATTAGTTACGTCCGCTGCACTCCCGCCCTCCTCTCTGGCGGCCGCTGGGGTGGAAACTAGATCGCTGGTTCCGATTTGTGTAGTTTTCTACTCCTGGTAATATTGACCTTACTGGCGGGTTGAAGTTTGGGAGAGTCACTTCACTTCTCACTCTCTCCTAATCAGGTAGGGTTATATTACCAGGAAGTATCACTTGTTTGTTTTCTTCATTTTGTTGCTGTTACCAGTAAATTAGATTTTTGGCATTTATCATTCTTTTCAATTTTTAAAATGTTCTTAATTATCAGAACTATGTTAACCAGTTTATTATTTCCTCTTATTTACCAGCTCTGTCATGGCGTGGTCCTCCAGGATAAGACGCAGATAGAAGGGCAAGAATATGTTAAAATACTTAATAACATTAATTCTACTACATCAACCGGCCCTTACCTATTCTACTTGTGGTGACTCCATCTAAGTGGTAGGAACTCTCCAGAAACTATCGGATTATTACCATCTGCTAGATAACCTACATAAATAACATCAGAGAACTACAACCAGGGCCATATCTCTACTCCGCCCACACTACAAGCTCACTGAAGGCCATTTTTTTTATTATATTTAAATTTTAAGTAAAATTCTCAAAAATCATTATTCTCATTTTTCCTAAGTTATTTTCTTTATTTATTTATTTTTCCATTAGTTTCTTTTGTTCAGTTGGAAGGCGTCCACTACTTCATTCCCTACTGTACTTATCATAGAATACATGGACATGACACATCTGAGTGCAATGCTCTCTATAACCTTCAGTACTCTAGGTCTTTCCGTGGCCGTTCCAACCGCAGAACCCGTAGAGGAAACAGATATCGTGGTTCTTCAAAATAACCAGAATCAGCTCATTCTTCCAATCGTCAACTAACCAGTACCTAAGGCTCTTTCTTCAAGTCGGCGGGGGAATTTCAGCGCCCCCATCAAACCGTCCCATGGTGACAGTAGTGATATGAGTACAACCATCCCCGTTCACAATTCCTTAGAAGACTTAAGCAGTCTCGAGAAATGAAACCCTGCGTGAGAAGTTTGCTTCACAAGTCTTCTGACATAGATGAATTTGGGGATGAAAGTAGCACAAGTTCTTTTCTGATGGACGAGAGAGCCACCCTTTTGTTTGACCACATAAACTTCCAATGCAACCATAGGCCCTATAGTGCAAGCATCTTTTATAATGCGCCCGTTCATAATGTTCATGGACCTCTGGTGCGCAAGTCAATATTATTAGGTCTAGTTTTATTGTTTAAGAATAAGCAGATTACGAACATGTTCCTTTCTCGTAGAACCGACTCATGTGTCCTCCCTTAGTGGGAGTAGGCCGGTTCTCACCTCGTGCCGAGGTCCGGAACTTCCCTAACCTTTTCTATCCCAAGGTAGAAGACTTCACCTGCTTCCTTACTTGGTTGTCGACCAGATACTTTCTCCTGGTGACCATCTATTGGGATTTGCTCTCCAATGCGAGACCTGTACTCATGTTGCTCGCCCTTATCGATTGGCATGCCAACAGTTTGACACGTGACTTGATCGTTCATTCTGGGGTTTACGAATCTTGGAATCAGAAATCTGTTTTATACTGCTGCAGAGAATGATGTACGATTAAGTCCTGACAAGCTAATGCATTCTCCAGTAGCGTAACCCAAGCGGTCAGCACTGGTAAATGTCTGCACTCCCATCAGTGTTCCAACCTATATACCTTCAGACTTGCAGGATAGTCCGATGTCTCAAGTGTCCGAGGACACCCAATTTGCCTTGATTGCACAACCTATCCTGCAATGACTGCTAGTTCGAGTATAGTTTCTCCACAGGGACCCCTTTGTCGAAAACATTACTTGAAACTATTAAGCCATCATTCTTGTTATGTCACATGCCGTCCTGCAGAAAAGAACGTCTCTGTTAGCGGGCTAGTGCTCTCACTAGAGTGTAGTTGTTTCTACAGTGTTCCAGATGGTGTAGCGTTCCTAGTTGAACAGTCTATTCTTGCAAAGTAAAAGTCTATTTGTTTGAACCCATCCTTACATGATTTGTAAGGATCAGAAGATCCATTTCTCTACCTGGCAACACGGAGGAGGATACCCCACACAGTGTCGCCTCGAGCAAATACCAATCTTGTTTGACCTTGAATCACTATCCTTACCCTGTTCAGGTAGAGGATGATTGTCACCTTGACCAGTGGGTCGGTGCTATGTTCTTTCTGGCCGGGAGACCTCATCCACTTCACTGGATAAATCTGTTCCAACAGTAGAGTGGAGAATGACCTTACACTCCACTGCAACTTCCTTCCAATGAAGTCGAAGCGTTTGTTGACTCTGGTGACAAACGTCGTAAGCCATTGCTTTACCGAGGTGAGCGAAGACATGGGTATTAACGAAACTTATTATCCTCATCGTATTCACCAACATTAATAAAACCTGGTACTAGACCTATCTACAGTACCTGCGTAACCAGAATGCCTCAATTCACAAGTTGCTGTCGCAGAAGAATTGATCAATCAAAATGCTCTGAATGATGGAGTTATTGCACCTAGCTATTCTTACCTTGGAATGCACCCTTGGATACAAGTTACCTAAAAGGATGGTACTTGCGCCCAGTGGATTGACTTTAGGAAGTTTTAAACGCGAAAACCATTCAGATCGCTTCCACTCCTGTTACTGGGTGATCTTTTACGTAATATCGGAGATAACAAAAGTCTTTTCAACCCTGGTATTTGTTACAAGGGTTTTGGCAAGGTCCCTCTTCACGAGGACAGCCAAAGAGCAACTGGCATTCTCCACTCCTACAGGGTCCATTATCACTTCCTCCGTATGGCATTTGGATTACGACTTCCTCTATCACGTCCTCTCTCAAGGCTCATGACTAATTTCTTTTAGAGGATCTCATAGGTAATGCACTTATGGTGAGTACTTAGATGACGTACGATCGTCATGTCTAAAGACGTGGATACTCTCACTTGAAAAGACTTAATGTAGTACTTGGTAATCTTGAAGAAAGCAATTTAAAGATCAAACTGTCTAAATTTCAATTTTCAGATCAGAAATTAAGTTTCTAGGTCACGTAGTCACTCCTAGAGGGTTACGAATCTGACCAAAGTAACGTAACTGCGTAACTAAAATTTTCCAACTCCCAAAACTGCTGATGCTCGTAACATCTCACATATTGTGGGTGCGTTAGCAGTTTTTTTTTTTTTTTTTATAGATCTTTCATTGCCATTTTTCTTCATAGCTCTCCTACACAAAACGTGAGTTGCTTAAGAAAAATGCTCCTTTTGTTTGGACCTTTCGTCAAGAAAAAGCTTCCAAACTCTAAAAGAAACTAACTTCTGCTCCAAATTTTGAAATTTCCAGACTATTATTTTCTAAGCCTTTCTATCTGACAACTGATGCTTAGTTCAATTGGCATAGGTGCCCGTAACTAGCTCAGAAGACCGGATGGCAAGTATACAACGCAGTTGCAATTCTGCTAGCTCGAGGTCCTTACGAAGGCCTGAACGTAATTATGCAGTAGCGCTGTCAGCAATGCTAGCTTTAGCATTAGTATGGTCTTTAAAGCACTCCGAGACATTATTATCAGAACTCTGTTTCATGTCCCTTGACAGACCATGCCTCCACTGATACCCTTATTCCAGAACAAACAACCTACTGAAAGGTTAGCCAGATGGACCTTGACTATCCAAGAGTTCAATCCCTCCTTTGAGCATGTACCCTGCAAGTCAAATGTAGTCGCAGATAGGCTTATCGCGACATGTTAGTAATAGTAACTGCAGACCCTCCATTAGTCGAAGACTAAAGAATGCTCAACGAATCAGATCCTCATGTGGTCTGGTGTGATTCGATTCCTGCTTCCACTATAGAAGATCTTGAATATTCTGACTGGAAGCCCACCAGCAACCCATCAGTGATCTTTGTCATGAACCAAGAATTACTAGTATCGAACAGCCGAGTTTAGGTACTCCTAGCAGAAGAGTATACGCGATTTAGTAATGTCCACAGTCCACTAGTGAATGTAGCTACAGCTAGTTCACGATGTACCAGGTTTTGCACACCCTGGTATGGATCGTTCAGTAAAAACAAGCCAGATGAAATACTTTTGGCCTCGTATGTCAACAGCGATTTTTCTGATATGTTAAGAATGAAGTGTCCTGCATGCAACATAAAGGCATCTGCTAATGGTCCTAATCCAATTCCAAGTTCTATATACAACTACTAGCGAAACCGTGGGAAAGGTTGCCGCTAGATTGTTAACTAATTTCCAATGTTTCCCTCCAATCAGCAACAAGACCGCTATCGTGTGTTATGGCTAGACCATTTCAACCAGATATTGTTGAGTTAGATTTCCTATTGCAGGAATAAGACTGCCGAAGACAGTAGCTAAAATCGTTTAAAAGACCACGCATTTCTGAAGGCATACCACCCCTAAGTCACTAGTAACGAGAAATGGAGGCGTGAATTCTGTAATGAGAATCTTGAAAATTGTGTACCTTGTATCAAGATCTCTAAATCCACCATTGTTCCTCATCATCCTGCCAGCAAGGGTTACGGAACGAACAATAAGAAATTATCACTTGATGTCTTGCGAAGCCACTATCAATCCCAACAGTGAAACTTTGGGATGAAGTTATACCTATTGTGCAGTGTGCTATAAATTCTGCTTACAAAACGTTTTCTAAAGGTGATACTCCGACATTAAAATGCATATGTAAGGTGTAAGACAAAACGTTTGGCCTTATTTATGATTGTAATTCTAATCCGAAACCAAATTAACAACCCTGAGATTTCATAGGCAACTCCGTACCAGCTTAGCCCTCATAGGTTATTAAGAAGAATCCGTGATAGAACACCCATAAATCAACAGCAGAATTTTACAAGAGTCGCAAACACTCAAGCAAAGCCATCCAACCTATCAAAGTAGGTTCGAGAGTTATGCTGATTAACTTTTAAACAAAACGTCCTGCAAATGCCAAAGCTTGATCAAAAGTTTGTTGGTTCCTTATCGATAGTTGAACATAATCCTGGTAATAATAAGTATAAGTTAGAGAGATAGTACTGGTCATATAAAGAATCGCATTAGAGCCTATGAAGTTAGTATGTGGATGATAATGATGTTCCTAACCCAGACTAATGTGACAGACTCTGACAATCCTCCTGATCCTGTACTCTCTTCCTCTGATACCCTCATCAGACTACGATCAACCTAATGTCGTTATTCCCTACGTACACGACAGGTATCGAGAAATCCTCAGTATCATTTGTAACTTCCAATTCAGATTTGCCTCAAATAACAGCATGAGTTAGCCAACTATGGCTACAGAGTTTGATCCCCCAGAGATGACACCTCATTCGCATATCTCAATCTTACCCTACAGAGTTGGCTTAAATGTAAATACCCTGTATAGATTGAAGTAAGTACAGTATCAACTTATCAGTATTCAAGGAATTTTTTTTTCTGTGTTTCATGGATTTCTCTCCTCCGCATTCTTGAAGTTAACCAGTCTAGATTTGATTGCAACGCGAATCTGCCTTTACTTTAAACACTCGTTCTTTTTTTATATATTCCTTCCTCAGAAATCCGTAGATTCACAGCGAATACAGATCGATCGATCAAACAATTTTTTTTTTATCACTTGTAATCTCAACGTTGATTCGTTTGTTCATTTGTTGAGTTTTATAAGGTTGTACTACAGTTTATACCTTATATTGCAATTACAGTTTCCAGTAACGTACCGCGTTCCATTCCAATGTTCTACTTATGTAGTTATAATGTTTAATTGTTGTGAGACTTTGACATTGTATAGAATCAGCCCAAGCCGGTACACCTGCCATCTGCTAGTGTGTATTAGTTGTATGTCGGGACGACATACGTTTAGCGAGTCCCGAGCTCTCAGTCAGTAGTAACCAGTTACCATTCAACCAGTGTACCGTTGACTCAACGACCAACCGTCTCTGCCTGAATCACTGTCTATTCATATTGCGCTGACCTGGCATTATTCAAAGACCCTCTATGGGTACGTGGGCGGCCAGTCAGTCAGTGTTACGAGAGTGAGCAAGGAGATAGGTACGGCTGCAAGGGCGTTACACACATATCTGTAATTATACGTAATAACAGCCTACGTGAGTATTTCTTACCTAATCCACGTGTCGAACTCCCACATGATATTTGTGTGTGTTTGTGTGTGGGGGTGTGTGGGGGTGTGGGTGTTTGTGGGTGTTTGTGGGTGTGTGTGTGGGTGTGTGTTTGGGTGTGCATGTGTGAGTGTGTGTTTGGGTGTGTTTGGGTGTGGTTTTGTGGGGTTTTGTGTGGCGTGTTTTGTGCGTGTATGGTGTGCGTGTTTTTGGGTGTGTGTATGTTGTGTGTTTGGGTGTGTTTGTGTTTGGGGTGTTGTGTTTGGGGTTTTTGGGTGGTGGGGTTTTTGGGTGTGTTTGTGTGGGGTGTGTGTGGGTGTGTGTGGTTATGGCATTTTTTATTTCTTCTTTACCCCCTCCCCTCTTATTAGGAGATTTAAATGCTCATCATTTCCTCTGGAAGAGTCTCATGTGACTCGTGTCGATCAGTTAGAGGCCTTTCTCATTCCCCTCCAGTTTTAAATCAGGTTCCCCCCTTCTTTCGCCCCTCGCACCAATTCACTCTTGATAGATTCTAATTTGCCCCTCCTAATGCATCGACTTTATCGGGTCTTCTCCCTGAGTACTGACAGCGATCTTTTCCTATCCATTTCTCAAGTGGGTCATTAACATAAATTTTTTTTTTCTTTTTTTGAAAACCTTTCTCTTTGTCCTCAACTGCCGAACCTTTAAATACTATTTTACCCTCTTTTTTAACCGCACTACAAAACAATCCCTAAAAACCTCAGGTAGACCCCTTCGTGTGTCTGAAAGGGGTTTTCCCTGGGCCCGATTCGTTACTTTAGGATAATGAGACTTCTTGATTTCAAGGGGCTTGGGGGTTGCCAAACCCGGCGGTTACCCTTTTTTGGCTTCCAAAAGCCATTTGGACGTGAAGCTTGTTTTCAGGGAAGCACACGAGCCAAAAAATTTTAACGCAGATCAGAAGAAGTTTTTTCTGTCATCCATAACCCCAAATTTTCAAAACAAAATTTAGTGCTTTAACAGGAATGAGAAATTCACCCCCATAAGGGGGACTAAATTGTTCAAAAAACTTACCAAATTACCTTTCACGGCGTTAAAAATTTTTAAAAGCCATTGAGAAAAAGATTCATTACAGGTCCCCCCTTCTGGGCAATTTAATATTTATAATTATGATTATGTAAAAATTTAATGTTTTGTAAGAGTATGTATTTTTTATTGATTGTATCTCCCTTGAGGTAGTGACTAAAAGTAACGTGCAAAGTCCGTCGAGGGGTGACACACGATTTTGCTGCCTAATGCCCCACCGTGTTGATATGCAGTCATTTCCCCCTTTTCCTCTTCTTATTTTTTCTATAACTACCTTTTTTGATTACTATCGCATTTGCTTTGTTTCGAAAGGGGAAGCCCAGGTCGCTCCAAAATTAGGGTATAACTTAAGAATCATTGGGGGCATAGTTTGAGAGGTTGGGCAACACTATTGTCCTAAAAGTTTTGTTTAGTTATACAGAATTAGGGAACACCCTAGTTCACCTTGCAAAGCAAACAAAGCAAATACGTACTAATTAAGGACAAGGTATTTAAATGGGAAAAAAAATAAACATGTTGTTGGGAGACGGAAAACTCATAGCCCTTAATCCCAATTACTAAACTTTCATTAGCAAGAAAATGCTTTACCATATGGAGGATATTGTTCCATGTTTTGGATACAATAAAATACAATGTTCCACTCTGTAGACCTGTCTCTGTCACACTTTATTTTTCTATACTGAAATAATCACACCAGCCCAACCCCTTTAGGGAGGGTAGGTTCCTGAGCCCGAGCCTTTTGCTCTAAGATGTCATTCCCCTTAGCCCCCTGGGGGGGGATGAGCAAGAGGCCTGCTTGTGGCTAGGCTGGGGACGTTGGTCCCCAAAAATAGGAGGTATTGGCCTCCCCCATGGGGGAAATTAGGTTCAGACACTCCCCAAAGAGGGAGTCAAGGCCGGGCCACCCTTGGACAAGGCCCCGGGGGGGAGAAAACCGGGTAATCTTTAACTAATAACTTTGATGAAATTTAAATAATGCCCTAGGGGCAGCAGTTGAGCTTCAGACAAGCAGTTGCTACATCTTGTACTGAAGTCTGCTGATCGTCTAACTTTCCCCTGAGATGTAGTTTTACCAGACACGTTTTATGATATATAAGCATTATCAGTACTTAGTCGAGGATATATGCGTTGTGACGGCAAGATATAAAAATACATAGTACTATTGTAATTAGTTGTTTAATGAGGATTAGAGCCTGTCAACTACATGACGGTCATTAAGGCTGCACGGTAAGTTTGTTTTTTTAATCACCAAACAAGAATACATTAAACACTAAAGTGCTGATTAAAATAAACTCTGTGTGTATATACGCTGAGAAAAATACCCCCATGGATGTATATTTTATGCGAGTTTATGGCACTAAATGTTGATCTGGTCTTAGCGTAATGTTTAATATTTCTTCTTGTATATTCGCAAGCAATTTCTTTCACCAGTGATTTAATACAAGTATTACATGTGCACCGAGACTTTAATTGCCTTCAACGTAAATCAAATACAAGTAAATAAAAAATATCAGAAAAGTATGCATAATATTGCAGTAGCAGGAAATATTGAGGGAATATAAAGATTTAATAATTCATGAGTGTGGACAGACTTTTGTAGACCAAGTTATCATAATACTGAATATTAGAAATCAAATGTCTAATGATGTATGAGGAAGGTCACTAATGTAGAGTCAATATTATATTCAGTAGTGATGGTCTTCAACCACTCCAGCGTTTTGAAGCCTCTCTATCTGAATATATATATATATATATATATATATATATATATATATATATATATATATATATATATATATATATATATATATATGCAAAACAACCACTCTTTCACAGTGTTTTGCATATTTTAATATATATATATATATATATATATACATATATATATATATATATATATATATATATATATATATATATATATATATATTTCTTTCTTTCAACACACCAGCCGTATCCCACCGAGGTGGGGTGGCCCAAAAGGAAAAACAAAAGTTTCTCCTTTCATATTTAGTAATATATACAGGAGAAGGGGTTACTAGCCCCTTGCTCCTGGCATTTTAGTCGCCTCTTACAACACGCATAGCTTACGGAGGAAGAATTCTGTTCCACTTCCCCATATATTAATATATATATATATATATATATATATATATATATATATATATATATATATATATATATATATATATATATCGTGCCGAATAGATAAAACTGGTAAGTTAGCAAGAACTCATTTTAAGTTCAATTCTAGATATGTATTTTTCATATATGTAATTTTGTACCAAAAGGACCTCAGAAAACTTACCTAACCTGATTATTTCAAGCGCAATTTAATTTAGCTTAATCGCTTGCCTTATTCGACAAGAAGAACGTTGCTATTTAAGCCGTAAAGTTTCACCTGCACCTCAAGCTTATCAAGGTGATCACAGGTGAATATACCGCTGGAGACAACTGAAGAAGTTATTTAGAGATAATCCATCTCTGTCATGATGAGAGGTGGTGATTTCCTCAGCCTTAAGGACTAACCGCCTCCAAACTCTTGCACTGTCAAGTTATAGCTGCATGTTTTTGACTGAAGAGGCCTGCCGTGTAGTCGAAATATTATTACAATAAAAATACCCGAGTGTTGAATGTGTCTTATTCTTCAACTTGATGGAATTGCTCATCAACTCTGTTTTTATGTATGATATTAGATTTATTCTCCATTTTTTAAAACTACATCTATTTTCTATTGCATCTGGGTACATATTTTTTCGACGCTAATACTTTATTTTACATGTATATTTTTCTTCACCGTCACCACTACTTAGTGGCTGTTCATAAGTTTGTCTACGTATTTATGCTTGTATTAACACTAAACGGCACCGGAAAGGAGATTCCACACCTTGTTTATGAAGCAATGCTGGCGGTCTGTGCAAGTTTTACTGGCCAGTTGTGCTAGCCTGTGCAGCGTCTGGGACTGTTGGAACAAGTGCTGGAGAAGAGTTGCTGCTCTCCGGGTGACCACTAGTTTATGTAAAGGCGCCCACCACCAGTGTGCCGGAGATTGCAGACCTCACTCGTAAAAGTAACTCTTGTAGCATTAAACTTGTGTCTGCATCATGAACTTTGACGATTTCACACTGCCACACTTTTTCTTCATATTTACACGTATAATTTCTCACACATACTTTGTCTCCTATACTCACACATTAACTCAAACATAGACACACACACACACACACACACACACACACACAGACACACACACACACACACACACACCACAGACACACACACACACAGACACACACACACAGACACACACACACACACACAGAGAGAGATCTGGTAGACGAACCAGGGAGGAAAGACTGGGAGTTAGAGCTCCAAAAAAGGGAGGAAGAGTGGGGAAGGAAGATAGTAGAGCTTGGTAGGAAAATGGAGGAGCGGATAGCTGAAGAGTGCAGGAAGTGGGAAGTACAGGTCTTAGCAGCAGAAGCTAGGATACAGTGCTTAGAAGAGAAACTGCAAAGCCTGAAACAGATTAGAGAGACAAATGACAATTCAGATGTGACATCAGGAAATTCAAAGTCAGGCGCAGACAAGGGGATGGTAAGCAACAACGGAGACATGCCGTACACGAAGGCCCTATCAGACCCACGTGGGGCCAGGGAAAAGACGATGAGCACACTAAGATCAAGCGACAGGTCCGAAGACAATGAAGGTTTGTTATATGCAGAGATTCTAACAGCCAACTGCAGTAGCAAGGGACAGCTGGTCAGGAAAGACAGTTCACTGAGAATAGAAGTTTCAGATATGACAGGGACTGAAGGCAAGAACAATGTCAATGGAAGGAAATAAAATGCCTCAGAGGAAGCAGATGGAGACTCAGTGGAGGAGGAAAGGGCGAGGTCAGTTTTTGTGTACGGGCTCCATGAAGCCAAGGGGGCCAACTTTGAAGAAATAAAACAGGAGGAAAAAAAATGATTGAAGGCATCATGAAAACAATAGGGGAGGCAATATGACCCAGGTGACAAATTTTCAGAGAATTGGGTGGTTTGCGAGTGGAAGGATACGGCCTGTCAGAGTAACTTTCAAGAAGAATCAGTTCGAACCAGGATTCTGCAAGAGAAAGCAAGACTGAGGACAAAGAGGGGTACCAGAGAGTATACCTCGACCGCGACAGAACACAAGAAGAAAGGACTACACTGAAAGAGAGGGTACAGAGACGCAAGGAGGAACGAGAAGCATGAAAATGAGCAGGACCCAGACACAGGAGGAAGGGCAAACACACCCCACAGAATCTCCCACCAAAAGACTCCACCCGCGACATTCCCAACGCAACTGAGCAACCTATACTACAACCCACTCACTGTTCCCTCTCGCCACCAACCCCCATATCACAAACCTCACCCCAACAGCTGTCCCTTATGGGCATTCTGACCCCACCCCCATCAACACAAACCCCACCTACACCACAGCCCATATAGGCCCCCACCAAGGCTCTCGCTCCCCCAACCCCAATATACTTGCAGGACCACAATGATAGAAAAGAAACTAAAGGTTTGGTACACAAACGCGGATGGAATAACGAATAAACATGAGGAGTGGAATGAAAGAATCAGTGAAAAATCCCAGACATCATAGCAGTCACAGAAACAAAACTCGCTGAGACAATAACAGACACAATCTTCCCAACAGGATATCAGATCCTGAGGAAAGATAGAAGGAGTAGAGGGGAGGAGGGGTTGCACTGCTCATAAAACACCAATGGGGATTTGAGGAAATGGAAGGCATGGACATGATTGGAGAAAGAGGACTACATTGTAGGTACAATTCAGTCCGGAGAACATAAAGTAGTCATTGGAGTGATGTATAACCCACCACAGAACTGCAGGAGGCCAAGAGAGGAGTACGAAGAAAACAACAGGGTGGTGGTGGACACACTGGCTGAGGTGGCAAGAAGAGCTCACTCGAGCAGAGCAAAGTTACTGGTAATGGGCGATTTCAACCACAGGGAGATCGACTGGGAAAACCTGGAGCCACATGGGGGTCCCGAAACATGGAGAGCCAAGATGATGGATGTGGTACTTGAAAACCTCATGCATCAACATGTCAGGGACACAACCAGAGAGGGGAGGATGAGCCAGCATGACTGGATCTTGTGTTCACCCTGAGCATTCAGACATTGAGGACATCACTTTACGAGAGGCCCCTTGAGCTAGCGATCATGTGGTTCTGAGTTTTGACTATATAGTAGAGTTACAAGTGGAGAAGGTAACAGGAACTGAAGGGGACAGGCCAAACTATAAAAGGGGGACTACACAGGTATGAGAAACTTCCTGCAGGAGGTTCAGTGGACAGAGAAATGTAGGAAAAATCAGTAAACGAGATGATGGAATATGTGGCAACAAAGTGCAAGGAGGCAGAGGAAAGTTTTGTTCCCAAGGGAAACAGAAATAATAGGAAGACCAAAACGAGTCCTTGGTTTACCGAAGGTGTAGGGAGGCAAAAACTAAGTGGGAACAGAGAATGGAAAAGGTACAGGAGGCATAGGACCCAGAAAACAAGGAGATTAGTAGAAGAGCCAGAAACGAGTATGCGCAGATAAGGAGGGAGGCCCAGCGACAGTATGAAAACGACATAGCATCGAAAGTCAAATCTGACCCGAAACTGCTGTATAGCCACATTAGGAGGAAGACAACAGTCCAAGGACCAGGTGATAAGGCTGAGGAAAGAAGGTGGAGAACTCACAAGAAACGATCAAGAGGTATGTGAGGAGCTCAACACGAGATTTAAGGAAGTATTTACAGTAGAGACAGGAAGGACTCTGGGGGGACAGACCAGATGGGGACACCAACAAGGAATACACCAACAAGTGTTGGACGACATACATACAGATGAGGAGGAGGTGAAGAAACTGCTAGGGACATCGATACCTCAAAGGCAATGGGACCGGACAACATCTCTCCGTGGGTCCTTAGAGAGGGAGGCAATATGTTGTGTGTACCACTTACCACAATCTTCAACACATCCCTGGAAACTGGGCAACTACCTGAGGTATGGAAGACGGCAAATGTAGTTCCCATTTTCAAAAAGGAGACAGAAAAGAGGCACTAAACTATAGACCTGTGTCATTGACGTGTATAGTATGCAAAATTATGGAGAAGATTATCAGGAGGAGAGTGGTGGAGCACCTGGAGCGGAACAGGAGTATAAATGCCAACCAGCACGGATTCACGGAAGGCAAATCCTGTGTCACAAACCTTCTGGAGTTTTATGATAAAATAACAGAAGTAAGACAAGAGAGAGAGGGGTGGGTTGATTGCATCTTCCTGGACTGCAAGAAGGCCTTTGACACAGTTCCTCACAAGAGATTAGTGCAGAAGCTAGAGCATCAGGCGCATATAACAGGAAGGGCACTGCAATGGATCAGAGAATACCTGACAGGGAGGCAACAACGAGTCATGGTACGTAATGATGTATCACAGTGGGCACCTGTGACGAGCGGGGTCCCACAGGGGTCGGTCCTAGGACCATGCTATTTTTGGTATATGTGAACGACATGACGGAAGGGTTTAGACTCAGAAGTGTCCCTGTTTGCAGATGATGTGAAGTTAATGAGGAGAATTAAATCTGATGAGGACCAGGCAGGACTTCAAAGAGACCTGGACAGACTGGACACCTGGTCCAGCAAATGGCTTCTCGAATTTAATCCTGCCAAATGCAAAGTCATGAAGATAGGGGAAGGGCACAGAAGACCACAGACAGAGTATAGGCTAGGTGGCCAAAGACTGCAAACTTCACTCAAGGAGAAAGATCTTGGGGTGAGTATAATACCGAGCATGTCTCCGGAAGCACACATCAATCAGATAACTGCTGCAGCATATGGGCGCCTGGCAAACCTGAGAACATCATTCCGATACCTTAGTAAGGAATCATTCAAGACACTGTACACCGTGTATGTCAGGCCCATACTGGAGTATGCAGCACCTGTTTGGAACCCGCACTTGATAAAGCACGTCAAGAAACTAGAGAAAGTACAAAGGTTTGCAACAAGGTTCGTTCCAGAGCTAAGGGGAATGTCCTATGAAGAAAGATTAAGGGAAATCAGCCTGACGACACTGGAGGACAGGAGGGTCAGGGGAGACATGATAACGACATATAAAATACTGCGTGGAATAGACAAGGTGGACAAGGACAGGATGTTCCAGGGAGGGGACACAGAAACAAGAGGCCACAATTGGAAGTTGAAGACACAAATGAGTCAGAGAGATAGTAGGAAGTATTTCTTCAGTCATAGAGTTGTAAGGCAGTGGAATAGCCTTGAAAATGACGTAGTGGAGACAGGAACCATACACAGTTTTAAGACGAGGTTTGATAAAGCTCATGGAGCGGGGAGAGAGAGGGCCTAGTAGCAACCGGTGAAGAGGCGGGGCCAGGAGCTAGGACTCGACCCCTGCAACCACAAATAGGTGAGTACAAATAGGTGAGTACACACACACACACACACACACACACACATGAAAGAGAGAGAGAGAGGGGTGGGTGGATTGCATATTCTTGAACTGCAAGAAGGCGTTTGACATAGTTCCACACAAGAGATTAGTGCAAAAACTGGAGGACCAAGCAGGGATAACAGGAAAGGCACTACAATGGATCAGGGAATACTTGTCAGGAAGACAGCAGCGAGTCATGGTACGTGGCGAGGTGTCAGAGTGGGCACCTGTGACCAGCGGGGTCCCACAGGGGTCAGTCCTAGGACCAGTGTTGTTTCTGGTATTTGTGAACGACATGACGGAAAGAATAGAATCCGAAGGGTCCCCCTGTTTGCAGATGATGTAAAGTTGATGAGAAGAATTCATTCGATCGAAGACCAGGCAGAACTACAAAGGGATCTGGACAGGCTGCAGACCTGGTCCAGCAATTGGCTACTGGTGTTCAACCCCACCAAGTGCAAAGTCATGAAGATTGGGAAAGGGCAAAGAAGACCGTAGACGGAGTACAGTCTATGGGGCCAGAGACTACAAACCTCACTCAAGGATAAAGATCTTGGGGTGAGTATAACACCAGGCACATCTTCTAAAGCGCACGTCAACCAAATAACTGCTGGAGCATATGGGCTCCTAGCTAACCTCAGAACAGCATTCCGACATCTTAATAAGGAATCGTTCAGGACCCTGTACACCGTGTACGTTAGGCCCATATTGGAGTATGCGGCACCAGTTCGGAACCCACACCTAGCCAAGCACGTAAAGAAACTAGAGAAAGTGCAAAGGTTTGCAACAAGACTAGTCCCAGAGCTAAGAGGTATGTCCTACGAGGAGAGATTAAGGGAAATCAACCTGACGACACTGGAGGACAGGAGAGATAGGGGGGACATGATAACGACACACAAAATACTGAGAGGAATTGACAAGGTAGACAAAGACAGGATGTTCCAGAGATGGAACACAGCAACAAGGGGACACAGTTGGAAGTTGAAGACACAGATGAATCACAGGGAAGTTAGGAAGTATTTCTTCAGCCACAGAGTAGTCAGGAAGTGGAATAGTTTGGGAAGCGATGTAGTGGAGGCAGGATCCATACATAGCTTTAAGCAGATGTATGATAAAGTTCATGGTTCAGGGAGAGTGACCTAGTAGCGATCAGTGAAGAGGCGAGGGCCAGGAGCTTGGACTCGACCCCTGCAACCTCAACTAGGTGAGCACACAGTACCATTTTGGAACCCACACTTGGCCAAGCACGTCAAGAAATTAGAGAAAGTTCAGAGATTTGCAATAAGACTAGTTCCATAGCTAGGGGGAATGTCCTACGAAGAAAGGTTAAGGGAAATCGACCTGACGACACTGGAGGACAGGAGGGTTAGGGGACATAAGATAACGACATACAAAATACTGCGAGGAATTGACAAGGTGGACAGAGACATGATGCTCCAGAGATGGGAAACACAAACAAGGAGTCACAGTTGGAAGCTGAAGACTCAGATGAGTCAAAGGGATGTTAGGAAGTACTTTTTTAGTCAGAGTTGTCAGGAAGTGGAATAGTCTGGCAAGTGATGTAGTGGAGGCAGGAACCACACAGTTCTAAGACGACTTATTATAAAGCTCATGGGGCAGGGAGAGAGAGGACCTAGTAACGATCAGTAAAGAGGCGGGGCCAGGAGCTATGAATCGACCCCTGCAACCACAGAGGCGAGTACACCTCATCAAATTTTTACTTTCTCTTATTCACATTCCCTCGTTTCCACATTTTCCTACACTGTCACACATTCACCCAATCACAGATACTCTTACATATTCATACGCTCTAAGGAAGTGAAACGACCTAGACAGCGAAGTGGTAGAGCCGCGATCCATACATAAATTTAAGAATAAATGATATAGCTCATGCAGCTAAGAAATAAATGGAAACCGGATATCTGCCAACAAAGGCGGGGGCCAGGATCGCAGAATCGATTCCTGCAAACACAGGTTGGTGCGTACAGATAAGTGAGTGGAACTCTACATTTGCTCTAGTTCAATGTCAGGTTGGTTTAGTGTAAATCTGGATGATAATTCTTCTGTCATTTTCTCCTCGTGTTTGTGCTGCTGCTTTCACGGCTAAACTGACGAATTTCCTCACTTACGATAAGGACACAGGACGAGTCTGTTATATGATCCTACACGTAAGGCTTTTTCAGTCAATTACAGGGGAGAATAAACATGGAGACAGCAACAGTAGTGACAAGGTAAAGATGTAATCTATCAGCCTTGAATTCAAGGAGTTCTTGAGGTGGTCAGTTCCTCAGCTTGGAGAAGTCTAGCCTCATTTTGGAACAATGTGAAGGGGAACTATAAGAATGGACTTATACTGCCACATATCAAGAGTGGAAATTATTGAAGCTGTCGGAAGAGTCTGGGCCCAGTACTAGAAGCAAGACAATAGAAAGTGAAGAGCAATGCAGCCAGCCTACTGGCCCATACTAAGCAGATCCTACTGTAATCCAATAGTCCTTACTCATAACGATTGGTTAAATTGTGGAAGATGTCCTCTGTATAAAGATACTCATATGCAACTGCTGTTTATGAGTTGGAATTGTTGCATACCTGTAACAATCCGTTTATTATTTTCATAATTATATATGTATAATGGTGTTCGAGACAAGAATAGCTTCTCAGTGAAACATAACAGACTGTTGATTTGCTGATACCTGAGATGCTATTTCTTGAAGATCAAGAGACGTGCTTTTGTGTTTTTGTACTGCACAAGCATTCCTGAAGTGGTTCGTTCTACAGGAGCATCTCTCTTCATAATTATAATAATTATAATTATGATAAATGTCTTAGATTTTTATCCATCTTATGCCATCTTGCATTACTTAAATAATTACTGGGAAACTTTGTCCAGTAACCATAAGTTTTCATAGCCCACGGTTGAGTAATATTGTTGAAAGTTAAGACACATGTGCAACATCTGGGTATCTTTTTTGTAGACGTTTCGCCATCCAGTGCCTTTATCAATACAGATTCTAGGACATAATTGGAAGACAGTAGAACTATATACAAAAGATGAGGTAATCAGTCCCTCAGCCTTGGAGTTAGCGTTCACAGCATCGTGGTGGATTCTCCTCCACCACGATGCTGTGAACGCTAACTCCAAATTCTGCACTAAGACGAGACTTGCTCTCGTCACTAAAAATGTTCCATCTATATACACAAGGGTCGTCAGAAACTGTTTACCAGACAATGATGCAGTAGCTTTACTTACCTTTTCCGTCCATACAAGAAGAAATTATCAAACCATACCACGGGCGGGGATAGAACCCGCGATCAGAGTGTCTCAAAACTCCAGTCTCTCTGATAGCGGGTTCTAACCCCGCCCGTGGTATGGTTTGTTTGCAATCTTGTCATTACGATTTCGTGAGTCATGAAGAAATTGCCCCTATAAACAGTGGGACTGAGCTTACTAGCCATGACTCACGAAATCACCATGACGATATCAACCAATGAGTGATGACCATGCCGAAACAAAGGTTTTCAGAATATAAGTACATAAACCGATTTGGGTGGTGGAAAGTCAGAGTTCCTTACCCTACCAAAACCAATGTGCACAAAAGATGATCTGACGGTAGTCAACAAATGATGAAGTATAAACGTAATAAAATTCAGAATATCAGAAAATCAATGTTGTCTCATTTTATCCGTGTCCTACAGACGCTCTGGGTCAACTCAGAGAATAATTCCTAGCTTTCTCTACCAAATAATAATGAGACAGTGTCTCAGCCAAAATGTCCGTACAGCGAGGTAAGTCCTGACACGACTCAGAATAATTACAGAGCGTTGCAGATCTAGAAAACTAGCTCGAATTTAAGTCGCAATCGAGAAAGAAGCAATTCAGGTTCCTAAACAGGGCAGGAGATTTTTTTCCGCAAAAGTAACAAGCGTATCTTCAACAACGACAATATTCATATATGGTTTTTCTTTGCCTTTCCTTTCTACTGGCCATGTTGTTTGGTCCTGAGCTTTTCCACTATGTTTTAAGTCCCACCCTCATGGGTCATTACCTTTCCTCTAGTGTTCTTTTTTCTTGTCTTTAGACTTCCTCCATTACTAATACTTCGCTACACTTCACTCTGACTTTTGTGTCACTACCCATACCTACTATTACGACTATAAACACCAATACTTCCTTCAATTTATTATTTCTTCTTTTCTCTCTTCCATCCCCGGAACCCTGTCGTATATGTTCGATATTTGTGTGCTTATTATATTATTATTATTATTATTATTATTATTATTATTATTATTAAGTTATGTAAAATATAATCAAATTGGAAATTAAATTCGACCTAACAAAGTTTACGCTACACCACGTTTCCTTTCACGCATTAAGGGACGGATCTGATCTCGTAATAATTCGGATTCCACTGGTGGCATCAACAGCTACACTAGTGCGTGATGTACGTAGGATGGGTGAGATTGTTAGTTGTGGTGCAAGTGGCTGAAATTAGGTTATGTTTATTATCAGTTTGGGTTCAGACTAAATTGTGTATCAGAACTTTATATGGAGAAGGACTTTCAGGAGATCATCGCTGCTAACTCTAAGTTCTGAAAGAAAGAAATCACTAACTGCTTCTTTCAAGATTTTCAAGTCTTGACCTGAGTAAAAGTGCCTGAGGTCGTCCTTATTGCTGGGTGTCATATAAACCATTAGTTTGACTTGATCTTTCTCTTCCGTAGGATTTCCAAGAAAGGAAGTGTGTCACTTACATTTTCCTCGAATTGTATTGTGGGAACAACGTGGATACAACCTTGTGTAAATAAAAGATTCCTTGAATTTTGTGCTTTTTGCTACATGCAATACATGAAAATAAATCTGGAGTCCTGGTAAGTGAAAATTTGAGGTTAAAACTGCACTGTCCATAAAAAAAATTAAGAGATTCCCTGGATTTATACCAAGAAATATAATTTAAAAAAAATATGCTTCATCTCTGTACAACATTAAGGCTTCAGTGAGATTTCGCGGATCATTTCTGTTCTCCGTATTTTTGACGGCATCAATGCGTTAAACATAAATATGAGCAAAAAATATTCCAAATATATATTATATAATTATATATATATAATTATATATATATATATATAATATATATATATATATATATATATATATATATATACACACATATATATATATGTGTATATATATATATATTTATATATATAATATATATATATATATATATATATATATATATATATATATATATATATATATATATATATATATATATATATATAATGTCGTGCCGAATATGTAAAACTGGTCAATTAGCAAGAACTCGTTTAAAATTAAGTCCTTTCTAAAAATTTCTCTTGTACGTTTAAAGATATATTTTTTTTCATTGATGTTAATGTAAAAAACAAATGAAATATATTTTTTTCGTTAGGTTCAGAATGATTTTGGCGAAATTATTGCATACACAAATTTTCGCTTGTCTTATATGGCAAGATGAGCGTTGCTATTTAAGCCAAGATCGCAAGTTCTGCTTATTCGGCACGACATATATATGTATATATATATATATATATATATATATATATATATATATATATATATATATATATATATATATATATATATATATATACCCACAAAATAGGACTCCATATTCTCTTTCGATAGATTCCTAATTCAGAGAATAAAATTTTGTCAAATATTCTCTGCATGTTCTGCAACGTATTTACGTCTGTTATACGAGAACCAGAACTCAGCATAAAAATAATTGTCAGTGTTGTATATTGTTATCTCTGGACGACCTTTACTTTTAAGGTTCATCATGGTATTCATGGCAGTTTGAAAATATTGCCTACCCAAGATATATCTTAGTCCCTTTGCTATCCTAATGGCTACGGATTTTAATTCCAGTTTTCCTGTGTAGAATCATTTTTTTTGGGGGGGGGGGCGGGGCTGTTGGCAACTTGCACAATATTGTGAAAGGTATTGTACTGACAATCTTCAGTGCAAATAATAGACTGACTCTGGAGATAGCAAGCTGCTAGTATTAAACTGTTGGTAGTAAACTAGTGGTAATGAGCTAGTGGCAGTTAACTGATGGTATTAATTTGGTGGTATTAATCTTATGGTAGCGAGGTAGTTGTAGCAGGATGGTGGCAGTAAGCAGATGGTTGCTTGCTAATGGTAGCAAGCTTGTACTTTTAAATTTGTGACATTAGGATGGTGGTAGTCCCTTGGGGGTAGCACATAAGTGGTAGCAAGATATATTTAGCAAAGGTGGCAAGCTGGGGGTGTCAAGCTGCAATAACAAGTAGCAGGTGGCAAACTGTTGTTAACAAATTACAATAGTAAGTGGATAATAAAAAGCTGGGGAGAGTAAGCTAGAGATTATCTAGAGGTAGTAAACAGGTAGCAGCAAGATGTAGGGAGCAAAGATTACCTGCCTGGGTTTAAAAACATGCGTTTAGCAACTCTTAGCCTGCTGGGTTAGTCTCCTGGGTTAGTCTCCTGGGTTAGCCTGCTGGGTTAGCCTGCTGGGTTAGCCTGCTGGGTTAGCCTGCTGGGTTAGCCTGCTGGGTTAACCTGCTGGGTTAGACTGCTGGGTTAGCCTGCTGCAGGAATTCTCGACTTTTCCTCCATCATTAACCCCTCGGCTTGATGTATTTCTCCATTTACCCCCTTCCATACAAAAGAAAATTATCTCCATCATAAAGCAACAGAAAAACAATGTCAGAAAAAAAATAAATCATTTACTTATTCAGTTATCAGGTACATGGTAGTATCAACCTTGTACAAGCCGTTGGCTTAAATTTTTTTTAACGTTTTTTAAACGATTTTCCAGCATTTTCAAAAAAAAAAAATCTTTTCACCACTAAAATTATTACATTTTGGAAAAAAAGCAATATTTTAGAGTAGAAGTGTAATATCTGGAAATGAAGCTTATTGGTAACCAGCTGAAGCTTGGGGAGGCAAGCATAGTGAATCAATTATGGTGTAGCAACATTGGATCCGCAAGCTGGGATCAATCAGCTGAGGCTGAAACCTGGGGTAGGAAGCTGGGGTAGGAAGGTTCGGTAGCATACCGAGGAGAGCAGGCGTGAAATAGCAATCTGGGGTAAGAAGCTGCGTGTAGCAAGCATATGTAGCAAGCTCGCTGTGTGAGATTGGCTTAGAAAGCCTTTAGTAAGAAGCTGATGTAGCTCGGTCGGAGGATCAAGTTGATGCTATGTAGTTGTAGCAAGATAGGGTAAAAGAATATGACTAGGAAGCCAGGAAAGCAAGCTGTGGTAGTAAGCTTGAAGTAATATGCTGGGAATAACAATATGGGTTAACAAGCAGCAGGTAGCATACTAGGGGTAGCAACTTTGGCAGCATGTTTTGAATAGTAACGAGCTTCAGATAACAAGCTGGAGGGAAGCAAACTAATGTAACAAGCTTTCTATATGGTGGTATATGTAAGCCTGGGTTTAGGAAGCCTGGGGTAACAGGCTTGGGAAGCAGCTATTGAAAGAAGTTGAAAGAAGCAAGCTGGGAATAGTAAGATGAATAATAAAGCTGCAGTAGCAAACTGGGGTTTGGAACCAGGGATACCAGGCAGGGACAGCAAGCCGCCATAAAGGTGGCAGCAAAACATTAGCTAAGAACTATAGACCAATAGCTCTAACGTCCCACATCATAAAAATCTTTGAAAGAGTGCTAAGAAGCAGGATTGCAAACTACCTAGATTCCCAAAATCTGCACAATCCAGTGCAACATGGGTTCAGGGCAGGTCGCTCCTGCCTCTCACAACTACTGGATCACTATGATATGGTCTTGGATGCACTGGAAGAAAATCAGAATGCAGATGTAATATACACAGACTTTGCAAAAGCGTTTGACAAATGCGATCATGGCGTAATAGCGCACAAAATACGTGCTAAAAGAATAACTGGCAAAGTGGGGAGATGGATCTTCAACTTCCTAACCAGTCGAACACAGAGTAGTGGTCAAGATTGTTAAATCGGAGGCTTCCATAGTGAAGAGCTCTGTTCCACAAGGCACAGTACTCGCCCCCATCCTGTTCCTCATCCTTATATCAGACATAGACAGAGATGTAATTCACAGCACCGTATCATCCTTTGCAGACGATACTAGGATCTGCATGAGACTGTCATATATTGAGGACACGGTTAACCTCCAAGAAGATACAAAATTTTCCAGTGGGCAACGGTAAACAATATGATGTTCAATGAGGACAAATTCCAACTACTCCGTTATGGAAAACTGGAGGAGATAATAACTAGAACAGAGTATACTACAGACTCTGGCCATACAATAGGGCGAAAAAATAAAGTAAGGAACCTGGCAGTAGTAATGTCTGAGGATCTCACTTTCAAGGATCACAACAATGGCACGATCACAAGTGCAAAGAAAATGATAGGATGGATAATGAGAACGTTCAAAACGAGAGATGCCAAGCCAATGATGATCCTTTTCAAATCACTTGTTCTCTCTAGGCTAGAATACTGCTGTACATTAACATCTCTATTCAAAGCAGGTGAAATTGCAGGTCTAGAGAGTGTACAGAGAACCTTTGCTGCACGTATAAGTTCTATCATGCACCTGAACTACTGGGAACGCTTGGAAGCACTTGACTTGTACTCGTTGGAACGCAGGAGAGAGAGATGTATCATAATCTGCACTTGGAAAATCCTAGAAGGAATGGTCCCAAATCTGCACACAGAATTCACTCCCTACGAAAGTAAAAGACTGGGCAGGCAATGCAAAATACCCCCAATTAAAAGTATGGGCCCCATTGGTACACTAAGAGAAAACACTACAAGTGTCCGGGGCCCAAGACTGTTTAACAGCCTCCAAACAAGCATAAGGGGAATTACCAATAGGCCCCTGGCTGCCTTCAAGAGAGATCTGGAAAGATACATAAAGTCAGTGCCGGATCAGCCGGGCTGTGGTTCGTACGCTGGACTACGTGCTGCCAGCAGTAACAGCCTGGTTGATCAGGCCCTGATCCACCGGGAGGCCTGGTCGTGGACCGGGCCGCGGGGGCGTTGATCCCCGGAATAACCTCCAGGTACATAACATGCTGGCAACGGCTTGTATTAGCAAGCTAGTAGCTGCAAACTATAGCAATGTAGTAAGGAAGGGGTAGCAAGCATGATTAGCTGGATATGGTAGCTAACATCAGAGAGGAAGTATGCTAGGATTAACAGGCTGGATTTGGTTCGATCCTAGAGTATATTTGGATTGGAAAGAAATGGTACACTGCTTTTTCTCTTTTAAGGACGATGGTATCGTTTATTGCTTAAGTAAACTTGTATTAGTGCAAGGATGTCTTGATTTTTATAAGAATATAAGAAGGGTTCCATTTGTGAATGTTTTGATCTGCGATAAATCGTCGTTACGCTGAGGTGAATGTGAAGCTAAATTTTATATTTGTCCAAGTGCAGATAAGAGCTTCTCTTATTGTATGAAACATGTATTGGTTAAATTAAAAAATAATAACCGGAAAACGTATGCATTCAAATTGAGCATTTGACTCTGAAAGTAATTAAGCATCATATCAAGGGCGTAGTTTTCAACGAGTGGGATTAACTAAACATCTAAATTTGACTTGGTTAATTTCGTTATATTCTCTTTTGCAGTGAAATGTCAATAAATAAAAGAAATTAATGTGAAAAGAGTGAAACTGAAAGAGATTTGATGAGTCTGGAGTGCAGAAAAATTCGTGTATTCTGGGGTAAACATATCGAATGGAGAGATGATATGTCTAAAATGGGAGACCAGGGACGAAAAGCAATTAAGCACTTGAAAAGTATTGGCAGCCTGAGAGGGGAAGTAGCGTGCTGTGATGGTCTTTCTGGCAGGAGAAATAATGTCATGGTGCTGGTGGTAGGGAGAGATAATGCGAAATAGTCCGGGGAAATAGAACAATGGGGTATCGAGTACCTCATATCAGATAAGAAACAATTGCTGTTCAATGTGTGCAATTTATTTGACGAAAGTCTTATTGGGAATTTGTGCAATGCAATGTTTTGAACACGAAACCAATGGTATTGTGAGGTAATGAGTTGGTTTATGGGGACATGTGTGGTTGTCATGTGTGTGTCATGCTGCAAGTATCTGACACTGGAACTGTGAACATGTTTCGTGTTTCACTGGAAAAGTGTTATTGCAGAAACGTGCTGCTGACAGAATGTTTTGAGTGGTATTTAGTCGATGTTTCAAGTGGTACTGGAAAGATGTTTAGTGTAGCTCTAAAAGATCAGTGTTTTGAGTGGAATTAGGGTGGTGCTTTTAATGGTACTGTGTTGAGATATTAAGCTGTATGGATGGTGCTTTTAATGGTACTGTGTTGAGATATTAAGCTGTATGGATGGTGCTTTTAATGGTACTGTGTTGAGATATTAAGCTGTATGGATGGTGCTTTTAATGGTACTGTGTTGAGATATTAAGCTGTATGGATGGTGCTTTTAATGGTACTGTGTTGAGATATTAAGCTGTATGGATGGTGCTTTTAATGGTACTGTGTTGAGATATTAAGCTGTATGGATGGTGCTTTTAATGGTACTGTGTTGAGATATTAAGCTGTATGGATGGTGCTTTTAATGGTGTTGTGTTGAGATATTAAGCTGTATGGATGGTGCTTTTAATGGTACTGTGTTGAGATATTAAGCTGTATGGATGGTGCTTTTAATGGTGTTGTGTTGAGATATTAAGCTGTATGGATGGTGCTTTTAATGGTATTGTGTTGAGATATTAAGCTGTATGGATGGTGCTTTTAATGGTATTGTGTTGAGATATTAAGCTGTATGGATGGTGCTTTTAATTGTACTGTGTTGAGATATTAAGCTGTATGGATGGTGCTTTTAATTGTACTGTGTTGAGATATTAAGCTGTATGGATGGTGCTTTTAATTGTACTGTGTTGAGATATTAAGCTGTATGGATGGTTCTTTTAATGGTACTGTGTTGAGATATTAAGCTGTATGGATGGTTCTTTTAATGGTACTGTGTTGAGATATTAAGCTGTATGGATGGTGCTTTTAATGGTACTGTGTTGAGATATTAAGCTGTATGGATGGTGCTTTTAATGGTACTGTGTTGAGATATTAAGCTGTATGGATGGTTCTTTTAATGGTACTGTGTTGAGATATTAAGCTGTTCTGATACTTCGAGTGGTGTGATATTGTTGGTTTGGAAGGACACTTACAAGTTGATTTGAATTGTATTAGAAAAATGTTATAATGGAACTCGGGTGATCATTTGAGTAACACACTGGTTGATGTTTTTAATGGTACTTGGATGATGTTTTGAATGTCGTTGGGTGGATGTGTTAACGAATGTTGGGATGTTGTTTAGAGTTGTAAATATTTCATGGTATACTAAATACGTGTTGAGCTCCATGGATTATTTAAGCTTGTTTTAATAGGCACCTACGATGGTTATTAAGTAGATGATTTATAGAAGTGTCTTTCACTGCAACCTGTTTTTAACGTGTATATGAATGTAAATATTGCTTATGGCCCTTTTTTCATAGGTTTACCTAGCGTAAAAAACCCATTTTGCTTGTTGAATAGAAATCGGTTTCCTATAATTAATAATCTATTGATGCGAGTTATTCGTGAAAAATGTTCCCAGTGTTTCAATTCAAATATTAGCATAAACTATACATAATTCTTATATTTAAGCATTAAGAGCACTATATTTATGTTTAACTTTATTTGGAGTCAAGACTAGTCATAGTAGGTTCGGGAAAAGTAAATGTGATACCACTATTTCCTCAGCGTTGTATATCGAGTATGACACTGCGTCTCAGTACGGGAAAACTGTGACCATTTCAGCACAACTCAAGTTACCAGTAACTTAATAATTTTTTACCACTATACAGTACTCTGCTTGACAAATGTTTAACAGCAGCTTGCCCTGTGGCACAAAATCATTAATATTTTTTAATTACATTCTTTCAGTACGTTCAGAGTTGAGTGGTTATAAATTTATAATGTATTTCAAAGCATTATGAGTTTTTCAGGACGCTTTAGCCAATTAAACTTGAGGAGAAAGGAATTTTCCCCTTCATAATTCTTAATATTCAACAGTACTGGTGTGTGTTCTAGTGTTCTCACGACTGTCTGATTGTGGTACTGTAAAAATAAATACATTGTATTGGTAACGAAAGTTTAAATGGCCAGGATGGACTTTCGTAAGTTATCAAAAGAAATAATGTGCTAATATTGTCAGTTAAAATAAAGAATTAGTACCTACACAGCAGCAAATTAATTTGAACCCTACAAAAATCAAGCACCCAGCAGAGCTGTGTGTTTTATCTTGATCCGAGGACATACGGTGGTGTGAGTGCCTCTGAGCTAATTTCATTCTACTCCCCGTTTGGTGTACTAGCCTCTACGAGCGGTATATATATTGTGACCACGAACACGTGGTATTTAATCAATAACATTGCGGTTAGCCGAGAATTCGAACCCATGTTGCTATTGATTAAATACCACTTGTTTGTGGTCAAGGTAATATATGTACTGCTCGTGGAGGCTAGTACACCAAACGGGGAGTAGAATGAAATTAGCTCAGAGGCTCCCACACCAGCATATATCCTCGGATAAAGATAAAACACCTAGTTCTGCTGGGTACTAATTTCTGTAGGATTGCCTGGTCCTGTGGGTTAGAGCGTCAAGTGATTTTCGCTCACCATGAGGCGGGCCAAAACGACACGGGTTCGAATCCTCGGCTAGCCGCAGCGTTGTTATTGATTGGAGTCCAGGACCAAAAGTTCATTGACGGATCTGGGATAATCTAACGGGCTCTGAAATCAGACCTTTTCTCCCCAACAACTGCAAACAGTCGCACTGGGATGGCCTGATAATGGAGAAAATAGCCTGAACAATGCTTCAGTGTGTGTTAGGGAAGGATAGAGGCCGCCTCCTGGCAGTGAGAGCTCCTCATGCAGGGGACTTTCTGTTGGCTGTTCCCAACTCCAGCCTTGGCACACGGCTCAACCCACAGACAAACCGCATCGGTGTTGCCCTTCGACTTGCCGCCCCTATTCTCGCCGAACGCAGGTGTATTTGTGGCAGTGGAGCAGCAGACCAATTCGGGTACCATGGTCTTGTGTGCAGTAGATCCGAGGGAAAGATTGCAAGACATGAAGAGGTTAATAACATTATCAAGAGGAGCCTCACAACAGCCGGATGCCCAGCACTAAGGGAGCCACTCTAACTATGCAGATCTGATAGCAGCCAGAAGCGTTCAGATGGTATCACACTTCAAGCCTGGACAGACAGCAAGCAGGTGGTGTGGGACTATACATGTGCAACTACCTTGGCTGATACCTATCTCCAATACACAAGGGAGGAAGGAAGGGCAGCCACCAGCTTCAGGTAGTCCCAAAAGTCTAGAAAATATGGTGAACTTGACCATCATTATATGTTTGTTCCCATAGGCTCAGAGACCCTTGGCTAGTGGGGAAAGAGTGCATCTAAGCTCCGTAAGGAGCTAGGTTAAAGATTCATCAGGGAAACTAGGGATCCCAAGGCAGCTAATTTTCTGTTCCAGCGACTCAGCGCTACTGTTCAGAGGGGTAATGTCCGCAGTATTTTGGGCACGTGCCCCAGTTCTGAAGAGTTGGATGAGATTTTCGCATTATAATCAGTGACAAACATATAACAATATGTACTAGACATGTATCTCTCACATCTAACGTACTGTACATGCTATCTTTATATCAACAATGTATCTCTTAAACCTTTTGTACCATATTATGTAATTATATGACTCACGAAATCGTAATGACACGATTGCAAACAAACCATACCACGGGCGGAGATAGAACCCGCGATCAGAGAGTCTCAAAACTCCAGACCGTCGCGTTAGCCACTGGACCAGCTAACCTTCCTATGGTGTAGAAATATACCTAGTTGGACGAATCTTATTGTGGCTTGCTGGTCCAGTGGCTAACGCGACGGACTGGAGTTTTGAGAGACTCTGATCGCGGGTTCTATCCCCGCCTGTGGTATGGTATGTAATTATATATATATATATATATATATATATATATATATATATATATATATATATATATATATATATATATACATATACATATATATATATATATATATATATATATATATATATATATATATATATATACATATATATATATATATACATATATTATATATATATATATATATATATATATATACATATATATATATATATACATATATATATATATATATATATATATATATATTTTTAGGTAGTAGGTTGGTAGACAGCAACCACCCAGGGAAGTACTACCGTCCAGCCAGATGACTGTGAAACAGAAACCTGTAACTGTTTTGCATGATGGTAGGATTGCTGGTTTCATTTTGTCTCATAAACACGTTAGATAACAGGGATATCTTGCCACTCCTACTTACACTTTGGTCACACTTCACAGACACGCACGTGCATATATATATACATACATCTAGGTTTTTCTCCTTTTTCTAAATAGCTCTTGTTCTTCTTTATTTCTTCTATTGTCCATGGGGAAGTGGAAAAGAATCTTTCCTCCGTAAGCCATGCGTGTCGTATGAGGCGACAAAAATGCCGGGAGCAATGGGCTAGTAACCCCTTCTTCTACAGACATTTACTAAAAAAGAGAAGAAGAAAAACTTTATAAATCTGGGATGCTTAAATGTGCGTGGATGTAGTGCGGATGACAAGAAACGGATGATTGCTGATCTTATGACTGAAAAGAAGTTGGATGTCCTGGCCCTAAGCGAAACAAAACTGAAGGGGGTAGGGGAGTTCCGGTGGGGGGAAATAAATGGGATTAAATCTGGAGTATCTGAGAGAGTTAGAGCAAAGGAAGGGGTAGCAGTAATGTTGAAGGATCAGTTATGGAAGGAGAAAAGAGAATATGAATGTGTAAATTCAAGAATTATGTGGATTAAAGTAAAGGTTGGATACGAAAAGTGGGTCATAATAAGCGTGTATGCACCTGGAGAAGAGAGGAATGTAGAGGAGAGAGAGAGATTTTGGGAGATGTTAAGTGAATGAATGTATAGGAGCCTTTGAACCAAGTGAGAGAGTAATTGTGGTAGGGGATCTGAATGCTAAAGTAGGAGAAACTTTTAGAGAGGGTGTGGTAGGTAAGTTTGGGGTGCCAGGTGTAAATGATAATGGGAGCCCTTTGATTGAACTTTGTAATAGAAAGGGGTTTAGTTATAGGTAATACATATTTTAAAAAAGAGGATAAATAAGTATACAAGACATGATGTAGGGCGAAATGACAGTAGTTTGTTGGAGTATGTATTGGTAGATAAAAGACTGTTGAGTAGACTTCAGGATGTACATGTTTATAGAGGGGCCACAGATATATCAGATCACTTTCTAGTTGTAGCTACACTGAGAGTAAAAGGTAGATGAGATACAAAGAGAATAGAAGCATCAGGGAAGAGAGAGGTGAAGGTTTATAAACTAAAAGAGGAGGCAGTTAGGGTAAGATATAAACAGCTATTGGAGGATAAATGGGCTAATGAGATCAGAGGCAATGGGGTCGAAGAGGTATTGAGTAGGTTTAAAAATGTAGTGTTCAGCAGAAGTTTGTGGTTACAGGAAAGTGGGTGCGGGAGGGAAGAGGAGCGATTGGTGGAATGATGATGTAAATAGGAGTAAGGGAGAAAAAGTTAGCATATGAGAAGTTTTTACAAAGTAGAAGTGATGCAAGAAGAGAAGAGTATATGGAGAAAAAGAGAGAGGTTAAGGGAGTGGTGAAGCAATGAAAAAAGAGAGCAAATGAGAGAGTGGGTGAGATGTTATCATCAAATTTTGTTGAAAATAAGAAAAAGTTTTGGAGTGAGATTAACAAGTTAAGGAAGCCTAAGGAACAAATGGATTTGTCAGTTAAAAATAGGAGAGGAGTGTTATTAAATGGAGAGTTAGAGGTATTGGGAAGATGGAGGGAATATTTTGAGGAATTGTAAAATGTTGATGAAGATATGGAAGCTGTGATTTCGTGTATAGGGCAAGGAGGAATAACATCTTGTAGGAGTGAGGAAGAGCCAGTTGTGAGTGTGGGGGAGGTTCGTGAGGCAGTAGGTAAAATGAAAGGGCGTAAGGCAGCCGGGATTGATGGGATAAAGATAGAAATGTTAAAAGCAGGTGGGGAAATAGTTTTGGAGTGGTTGGTGCAATTATTTAATAAATGTATGAAAGAGGGTAAGGTACCTAGGGATTGGCAGAGAGCATGCATAGTTCCTTTGTATAAAGGCAAAGGGGATAAAAGAGAGTGCAAAAATTATAGGGGGACAAGTTTGTTGAGTATACCTGGTAAAGTGTATGGTAGAGTTATTATTGAAAGAATTAAGAGTAAGACGGAGAATAGGAGAGCAGATGAACAAGGAAAGGTAGGGGGTGAGTGGACCAGGTGTTTACAGTGAAACATATAAGTGAACAGTATTTAGATAAAGCTAAAGAGGTCTTTGTGGCATTTGTGGATTTAGAAAAGGCGTATGACAGGGTGCATAGAGGGGCAATGTTGCAGATGTTGCAGGTGTATGGTGTAGGAGGTAGGTTACTGAAAGTAGTGAAGAGTTTTTACGAGGATATTGAGGCTCAGGTTAGAGTATATAGGAAAGAGGGAAATTATTTCCCAGTAAAAGTAGGCCTTAGACAAGGATGTATGATGTCACCGTGGTTGTTTATAATATTTATAGATGGGGTTGTAAGAGAAGTAAATGCGAGGGTCTTGGCAAGAGGCGTAGAGTTAAAAGATAAAGAATCACACATAAAGTGGGAGTTGTCACAGTTGCTCTTTGCTGATGACACTGTGCTCTTGGGAGATTCTGAAGAGAAGTTGCAGAGATTGGTGGATGAATTTGGTAGGGTGTGCAAAAGAAGAAAATTGAAATTGAATACAGGAAAGAGTAGGGTTATGAGGATAACAAAAAGATTAGGTGATGAAAGATTGGATATCAGATTGGAGGGAGAGAGTATGGAGGAGGTGAATGTATTCAGATATTTGGGAGTGAATGTGTCAGCGGATGGGTCTATGAAAGATGAGGTGAATCATAGAATTGATGAGGGAAAAAGGGTTAGTGGTGCACTTAGGAGTACGTGGAGACAAAGAACTTTGTCCTTGGAGGCAAATAGGGGAATGTATGAGAGTATAGTTTTACCAACGCTCTCATATGGGTGTGAAGCATGGGTGATGAATGTTGCAGCGAGGAGAAGGCTGGAGGCAGTGGAGATGTCATGTCTGAGGGCAATGTGTGGTGTGAATATAAGGCAGAGAATTCGTAGTTTGGAAGTTAGGAGGAGGTGCGGGATTACCAAAACTGTTGTCCAGAGGGCTGAGGAAGGGTTGTTGAGGTGGTTCGGACATGTAGAGAGAATGGAGCGAAACAGAGTGACTTCAAGAGTGTATCAGTCTGCAGTGGAAGGAAGGCGGGGTAGGGGTCGGCCTAGGAAAGGTTGGAGGGAGGAGGTAAAGGAGGTTTTGTGTGCGAGGGGCTTGGACTTCCAGCAGGCATGCGTGAGCGTGTTTGATAGTGAATGGAGACAAATGGTTTTTAATACTTGACGTGCTGTTGGAGTGTGAGCAAAGTAACATTTATGAAGGGGTTCAGGGAAACCGGCAGGCCGGACTTGAGTCCTGGAGATGGGAAGTACATTCCCATTTTGGCTTCCAAGGGCAAAGCTCTTTTTCTCCACAGACTCCTAAGTGCACCACTCACCTTTTTCCCCTCATCAATTCTGATTCACCTCATCTTTCATAGACACATCCGCTGACACGTCCACTCCAAAATATCTGAATACATTCACCTCCTCCATACTCTCTCCCTCCAATCTGATATCCAATCTTTCATCACCTAATCTTTTTGTTATCCTCATAACCTTACATTTTCTTGTATTCACTTTTAATTTTCTTCTTTTACACTCCCTACCAAATTCATCCACCAACCCAAGAGCACAGTGTCATCAGCAAAGAGCAACAGTGACAACTCCCACTTTGTGTGTGATTCATTATTTTTTAACTCCACGTCTCTTGCCAAGACCCTCGCATTTACTTCTCTTACAACCCCATCTATAAATATATTGAACAACCACGGTGACATCACACATCCTTGTCTAAGGCCTACTTTTACTGGGAAATAATCTCCCTCTTTCCTGCATACTCTAACTTAAGCCTCACTATACTCATAAAAACTCTTCACTGTTTTCAGTAACCTACCTCCTATACCATACACCTGCAACATCTGCCACATTTCCCCCCCCCCCCATATCCACCCTGTTGTACGCCTTTTCCAAATCCATAAATGCCACAAAAACCTCTTTAGCCTTATCTAAATACTGTTCACTTGTATGTTTCACTATAAACACCTGGTCCACACACCCCCTACCTTTCCTAAAGCCTCCTTGTTCATCTGCTATCCTGTTCTCCGTCTTACTCTTAATTCTTTCAATAATAACTCTACCATACACTTTACCAGGTATACTCAACAGACTTATTCCCCTATAATTTTTGCACTCTGTTTTGCCCCCTTTGCCTTTATACAAAGGAACTATGTATGCTCTCTGCCAATCCCTAGGTATACCCTCTTCCATACAATTATTAAATAATAGCACCAACCACTCCAAAACTACATCCCCACCTGCTTTTAACATTTCTATCTTTATCCCATCAATCCCGGCTGCCTTACCCCGTTTCATTTTACCTATTGCCTCACAAACTTCCCCCACACTCACAACTGGCTCTTCCTCACTCCTTCAAGATGTTATTCCTTCTTGCCCTATACACGAAATCACCGCTTTCCTATCTTCATCAACATTTAACAATTCATCAAAATATTCCCTCCATCTTCCCAATACCTCTAACTCTCCATTTAATAACTCTCCTGTCCTATTTTTAACTGACAGATACATTTGTTCTCTAGGCTTGTTAATCTCACTCCAAAACTTTTTCTTATTTTCAACAAAATTTGTTGATAACATCTCACCCACTCTCTCATTTGCACTCTTTTTACTTTGCTTCACCACTCTCTTAATCTCTCTTTTTCTCCATATACTCTTCTCTCCTTGCATCACTTCTACTTTGTAAAAACTTCTCATATGCTAACTTTTTCTCCCTTACTACTCTCTTTATATATCATTCTATCAATAGTTCCTCTTCCCTTCCGCACCCACTTTCCTGTAACCACAAACTTCTGCTGAACACTCTAACACTACATTTTTAAACCTACCCCATACCTCTTCGATCCCATTGTCTATGCTCTCATTAGCCCATCTATCCTCCAGTAGTTGTTTAAAACTTACCGTAACTGCCTCCTCTTTTAGTTTATAAACCTTCACCTCTCTCTTACCTGATGCTTCTATTCTCCTTGTATCCCATCTACCGTTTACTCAGTGTAGCTACAACTAAACAGTGATCTGATATATCTGTGGCCCCTCTATAAACATGTACATCCTGAAGTCTACTCAACAGTCTTTTCTCTACCAATACATAATCCAACTAACTACTGTCATTTCGCCCTACGTCATATCTTGTATACTTATTTATCCTCTTTTTCTTAAAATATGTATTACCTATAACTAAACCCCTTTCTATACAAAGTTCAATCAAATGGCTCCCATTATCATTTATACCTGGCACCCCAAACTTTCTAAAAGTTTCTCCTACTTTAGCATTCAGGTCCCCTACCACAATTACTCTCTCACTTGGTTCAAAGGCTCCTATACATTCACTTAACATCTCCCAAAATCTCTTTCTCTCTCCTCTGCATTCCTCTCTTCTCCAGGTGCATACACGCTTATTATGACCCACTTCTCGCATCCAACCTTTACTTTAATCCACATAATTCTTGAATTTACACATTCATATTCTCTTTTCTCCTTCCATAACTGATCATTTAACATTACTGATACCCTTTCCTTTGCTCTAACTCTCTCAGATACTCCAGATTTAATCCCATTTAGTTTCCCCCACTGAAACTCTCCTACCCCCTTCAGCTTTGTTTCGCTTAGGGCCAGGACATCCAACTTCTTTTCATTCATAACATCAGCAATCATCTGTTTCTTGTCATCCGCACTACATCCACGCACATTTAAGCATCCCAGTTTTATAAAGTTTTTCTTCTTCTCTTTTTTAGTAAATGTCTACAGGAGAAGGGGTTACTAGCCCATTGCTCCCGGCATTTTAGTCGCCTCATACGACACGCATGGCTTACGGAGGAAAGATTCTTTTCCACTTCCCCATGGACAATAGAAGAAACAAAGAAGAACAAGAGCTATTTAGAAAAAGGAGAAAAACCTAGATGTATGTATATATATATATGCATGTGCGTGTCTGTGAAGTGTGACCAAAGTGTAAGTAGGAGTAGCAAGATATCCCTGTTATCTAGCGTGTTTATGAGACAGAAAAAGAAACCAGGAATCCTACCATCATGCAAAACAGTTACAGGTTTTTGTTTCACAGTCATCTGGCAGGACAGTAGTACTTCCCTGGGTGGTTGCTGTCTACCAACCTGCTACCTACTACCCCACACGTCACCTTTCGGGGGGGGGGGAAGAGGGAGAGGAAGGGATAGCGGGAGCTAGACTGACTCTACCTTAACAAGCAGCCGGCAATCAAACTATCACTTTCGGGGTGGGGGGAAAAAAAGGGGGAATAGCGGGAGCTAGACTTACCCCACCTTAACAAGTAGCCGGCAATCAAACTATTGTTACTATATACTCCCTCGCTACTCCTATCTATTGAACTTTTCCCTCACAATATATATATATATATATATATATATATATATATATATATATATATAATATATATATTTATAATGTCGTGCCGAATATGTAAAACTGGTCAATTAGCAAGAACTCGTTTAAAATTAATTCGTTTCTGTAATTTTCTCTTATACGTTTAAAGATATATTTTTTTCATTAATGTTAATGTAAAAATTTATAATTTTGCACCAAAAGGAACTTAGAAAACTTACCTAACCTTATTATAACAAGCGCAATTTATTTTAGCCTAACCCAACTAAATATATTGACCTCATCGCTCTAGGGCCGTGAGGTTGTGCTGCGCCTTGCTCCTGCATTCGTCACTCAGCCTTGGTGGAGGACGGACGTTGGCAGTTGAGCTAGCACCTGTTGGTAGCACTGAGTGATTTTCACAAGATGGCGCAGGCTATCAGGCGGAGAATCAACACTGTGTGTATTGAGGTGTTGAAAGGAGCAGTATATCAAACCAATGCCTCTGTTATGCTGCCTGCTATACTACGGGATACCTACTGCATCAGCAAAGACGATCTGTATGGTATTGCCTTAAATGGAGCAACAAGGATATTTGTGAAATTTGTGACGGCTGCGACTTATGACAAGATGGTGGAAAAATACCAAGACGTGTGTATGACGGTTAATCCTGGTCTGGAAGTACGCATGAGGGACGTATCCAAGTATTATACTTGGGTAAAGTTACGGAATGTCCCATTTGAAGCGGATGAAGAAGATATAAAAGCAACATTCAACGAGTATGGTGTTATACATCAGGCAACAGTTGAAGGTGGTCTGATAAT
>NC_069423.1:39425760-39457495 GCF_026875155.1 Cherax quadricarinatus | reverse complement strand
GTAAGGGGTGTACTGTCTCTTATAAAAATACACTTTGCAACACCGCTGCAAGGAGCAGAGGTCACTTGACTACGTGGCATAGCATCTGTGATCAATTACTCACTCTAGCAGTAAACAAGACGCTCGCCCCTTCTGAGGGCTTGGCCACTCAGGGCTGAAAGGGGCTGAAGGGGCTGAAGGGGGCTGAAGGGCCGAAGGGGGCTGATACCCCCCTCCTGGAGAAAATTTCTCCACATGGTAGACAGCAACCGCCCAGGGAGGTACTACCGTCCTGCCAAGTGAGTGTAAAACGAAAGCCTGTAATTGTTTTACATGATGGTAGGATTGCTGGTGTCCTTTTTTTCTGTCTCATAAACATGCAAGATTTCAGGTACGTCTTACTGCTTCTACTTACACTTAGGTCACACTACACATGCATGTACAAGCATATATATGTATATATACACATCCCTCTGGGTTTTCTTCTATTTTCTTTCTAGTTCTTGTTGTTGTTTATTTCCTCTTATCTCCATGGGGAAGTGGAACAGAATTCTTCCTCCGTAAGCCATGCGTGTTGTAAGAGGCGACTAAAATGCCAGGAGCAAGGGGCTAGTAACCCCTTCTCCCGTATAAATTACTAAATTTAAAAAGAGAAACTTTCGTTTTTCTTTTTGGGCCACCCTGCCTTGGTGGGATACGGCCGGTTTGTTGAAAAAAAAAAAAAAAAAAAAAAAATATATTATATATATATATATATATATATTATATATATATATATATATATATATATATATATATATATATATATATATATATATTATATATTACTTTTTATTTATTATCACACGGGCCCGATTCCCACCAAGGCAGGGTGGCCCGAAAAAGAAAAACTTTCACCATCATTCACTCCATCACTGTCTTGCCAGAAGGGTGCTTTACACTACAGTTTTTAAACTGCAACATTGACACCCCTCCTTCAGAGTGCAGGCACTGTACTTCCCATCTCCAGGACTCAAGTCCGGCCTGCCGGTTTCCCTGAATCCCTTCATAAATGTTACTTTGCTCACACTCCAACAGCATCTCAAGTATTAAAAACCACTTGTCTCCATTCACTCCTATCAAACACGCTCACGCATGCCTGCTGGAAGTCCAAGCCCCTCGCACACTAAACCTCCTTTGCCCCCTCCCTCCAATCTTTCCGAGGCCGACCTCTACCCCGCCTTCCTTCCACTACAGACTGATACACTCTTGAAGTCATTCTGTTTCGCTCCATTCTCTTTACATGTCCGAACCACCTCAACAACCCTTCCTTAGCCCGCTGGACAACAGTTTTGGTAATCCCGCACCTCCCCCTAACTTCCAAACTACGAATTCTCTGCATTATATTCACCCCACACATTGCCCTCAGACATGACATCTCCACTGCCTCCAGCCTTCTCCTCGCTGCAACATTCATCATCTATGCTTCACACCCATATAAGAGCGTTGGTAAAACTATACTCTCATACATTTCCCTCTTTGCCTCCAAGGACAAAGTTCTTTGTCTCCACAGATTCCTAAATGCACCACTCGCCCTTTTCCCCTCATCAATTCTATGATTCACCTCATCTTTCATAGACCCATCCGCTGACACGTCCACTCCCAAATATCTGAATACATTCACCTCCTCCATACTTTCTCCCTCCAATCTGATATCCAATCTTTCATCACCTAATCTTTTTGGTATCCTGATAATCTTACTCTTTCCTGTATTAACTTTTAATTTTCTTCTTTTGCACACTCTACCAAATTCATCCACCAATCTCTGCAACTTCTCTTCAGAATCTCCCAAGAGCACAGTGTCATCAGCAAAGAGCAACTGTGACAACTCTCACTTTATGTGTGATTCTTTTTCTTTTAACTCTACGCCTCTTGCCAAGACCCTCGCATTTACTTCTCTGACAACATCATCTATAAATATTATAAACAACCACGGTGACATCATACATCCTTGTCTAAGGCCTACTTTTACTGGGAAATAATTTCCCTCTTTCCTACATACTCTAACTTGAGCCTCACTATCCTCGTAAAACTCTTCACTGCTTTCAGTAACCTACCTCCTACACCATACACCTGCAACATCTGCCACGTTGCCCCCCTATCCACCCTGTCATACGCCTTTTCCAAATCCATAAATGCCACAAAGACCTCTTTAGCCTTATCTAAATACTGTTCACTTATATGTTTCACTGTAAACACCTGGTCCACACACCCCTTACCTTTCCTAAAGCCTCCTTGTTCATCTGCTATTCTATTCTACGTCTTTCTCTTAATTCTTTCAATAATAACTCTACCATACACTTTACCAGGTATACTCAGCAGACTTATCCCCCTATAATTTTTGCACTCTCTTTTGTCCCCTTTGCCTTTATACAAAGGAGCTATGCATGCTCTCTGCCAATCCCTAGGTACCTTACCCTCTTCCATACATTTATTAAATAATTGCACCAACACTCCAAAACTATATCCCCACCTGCTTTTAACATTTCTACCTTTATCCCATCAATCCCGGCTGCCTTACCCCCTTTCATTTTACCTACTGCCTCACGAACTTCCCCCACACTCACAACTGGCTCTTCCTCACTCCTACAAGATGTTATTCCTTCGTGCCCTATACACGAAATCACAGCTTCCCTATCTTCATCAACATATAACAATTCGTCAAAATATTCCCTCCATCTTCCCAATACCTCTAACTCTCCATTTAATAACTCTCCTCTCCTATTTTTAACTGACAAATTCATTTGTTCTCTAGGCTTCCTTAACTTGTTAATCTCATATATATATATATATATATATATATATATATATATATATATATATATATATATATATATATATATATATATATATATATATATATATATATATATATAATAATGTGTGTGTATGTATGTGAGGCGTGGTTTAAGCCCTTAAATTGCCTTACCTTGATGTATTACTTTCATAGTTCCTTGACAATGTGAGTAGTCACGAAAGTGCTTGGAATTTCACTACTCTTTCACAGTGGTTGTTTTGCATATTTTTAAAATCACCTGTTTACTGTGATCTTATTGCATATATATATATATATAATATATATATATATATTATATATATATTATATATATATATATATATATATATATATTTATATATATTTATATATGTAATATATATAATATTTTCGCTAATATGACCCTCACTAACAGCATAATATTTTCTTACTGATTTTAATAATTTACCACTCATTCTACGAATCTGTAACATTTGCCACATTTCTCCTTCATTCACCCTACCATATGCGCTATTCTAAACTCATACATGCAATTATAACTTCCTCACCTTTAAGTATTGTTCACTTATTTGCTTCAGTGTAAATACTTGTTTTAAAAATTTTTCAACTGATCTGAAACCCCTTGTTTCTCTGCGTCCTACACTCTCTTACCCTTATTTTTTAAGTAATCATCCATCCCTTTTTGGAGATTTATTCGGTCAGCTAGTTTTTAAATCTCGGCCAGCGAGTTCTCCATAAATTAAGACACACTCTTAAAGTGTGCATTTTATTGATGATGCTTCTTGGTTGAGGTTAACCTTTTGCTGCTTGTCTTCAGAGTCCGAAAGTGATTATCAAAATTTTTATGTAAAAAAAGCTAATGTGTTTAGAAGTGCTAATAAAATCTCCTGTGCTAATGTTTCTAAGAAATGTCGCGTCCTAATGCATTCTAAAAATTTCACTGCCCAAATGCATTAAAATAAATACATGCCCCAATGCTTCTAATAAATATCACGTTCTAATGCTTTCCCTAAAAAAAACTTTTTTTGAATTCTGTGCTAATTTGTTTTCCCAAAATTTTATGCTTAAAAGAAAACCCAGGAAAACGTAAAGCAGTTGTACAGGAAATTTAGTTTCTTAAGTGTCTTGCTTAAAATGATCATTTTTTTGCCACGACTCTGACATTTTTTTCTTTTTTATCAAATTAAATGTCTCCCCACTAGCATTTCCCGCCCTGCTTATGTGAAAACAATCACCCCACTCACCTCTGGTTCCACCTGACCCCCCCGATTTACGTTCCCTTTTTCCATGTTTTTCTTTATGTAAAGGCTTACTCGCCCTGAAACACTTCATAAGTATTACAAAGGCTTCCCCCTCGGGAAAAATTTAATAAATAGAAAAAAAAAATAATAACAGAAAAACATAAACATTTATTATATAAAATTTAAAATATAAAACATTTAAAATATGAAATATTAATCCTACTTTAAAAAAAATAAAAAAAGAAAAATAAAAAGTAACTAAATTCAAGCTAATATATATAGGGGGTTGGTGTTGGTGACACTGTGTTGTTGAATCGTAGCCGTTGCTGAGATGGGGGGGGGGGGGTCGCAGGTGTTGGTTACGTAGACCTTGATATCTATCCCGATGACGGGAAAAGCAGGTTTTTTTACCCGCTGCATGATGGGGGGTTACGTCCTGCAATTTCATACGGTGCACAGGTAATTAAAACCAAAAAGGAGAAGTCTTGGACGTTAATCCTTTTCCATCCGTTTCCCCGTTGATTGACAGGTGACCCCCTCTGTCACCAAAGTGAAAAAATAGACAGGTTCCACTGCTTAAAAATACTCTCCATGGTAAAAAAATACCCAAAAGATTGGGGATTATTAAACCCCTCACCTAGAGCAAGACTAAAGACAAGTTTTTTATTGGTCAAAAGTAAAGTTTAAAACCCAAAAAATCCCCTGAATACAAGGCAGGCTTGTTTACAGTTTTGTTGGGGGCTGTGAGTCGGTGATTTTCTGTTTGACAGGGCCCCCCAGTCCTTTTTGGGGGGGGGGGAGAGGGGGGGAAAGGGTAGTGGGAGCTAGATGACACTAGTTTTAAAAAAGGCCGGCAGTCAAAATATACTTTTGGGGTGGGGGGGAAAAGGGGGGAACTTGACTTTCCCCCCTTAACAAGTAGCCAGAAAGAAACTATTGTTATATTACTCCATCGCTACCCCATCTATTGAACTTTTCCCTCACACCCCCCCCATCAAAACTTTAGTCAAGGAGTATAAAAGAACAGGGGAGGAAAAAATTCTAATGTGGAAATGTGTAAGGCAAGAAAAACTATTGCTGTCACGACTTAACCCTTTAGAGAAAAATTGGGGAAAACCATTGTTACACAATTTTTAAACTTAAAAGCCCGGAGGCCCAAGTCCCCCTCAAGAGGCGCTGTTGGTTCCTTAAAAGTTTTTAGGTTTCAAGGTTTGTGGTCCATTTTAAAATGAAAATTCTTTTCCCACAAATAAAATTTAAGTTTGGAGATACCCCACAAGGCCAAAAATTCCTTTTCTATGGTGGGTTTTCTCGTTTTGGGGGGGAGTTTGGCTTAGGAACTACAGGAAGGGAGTACCTCTGGATTGTAGAACACTGCACCTAAACCAGTATTGGAGGGTCAGTTCTTAAGCAAAATGTTTTATAAAAACTGGAACTTGAGTATAGGGTCTTTTTGAAAAAAACTTTTAACTCATTAATTTTTTCCCCAAACCCACGTGGGAAAGTTAAAGGGGGGTTCCTTCACAGACTTTTTAAGGAAGTCGGTTAAGATCCCTGTAGATCAGTATGGTTCGGGATAAACTGTGCATAAAAATTTACAGAAACCAAGAAAGCTACGCATGAGCTTCTTGGTTTTGGGGAATTTTAAATTCTAATAAAGCTTTGTTCTTACTGGGGAGAGGCTGCAGAGTGTTATTAGAAAGTTCAGTCCAAGATATCTAATCTTGTTATACCCAAGGAAGGGCTTTTTCTTCGGTTTGGCAATGGGGCCCATGTGAGCTTTAACCTATGCAAAACTGATGTTAATGTTTGGATATGTTCGCCCCACGTGGATGTATTACGTAAATGTTGTCAAAAAACTGAAAACATTTGGCATATTACCCTAGACCTTTCTATCAGTCTCACTTAGGTAGCACAGGCAGTTCCCAAAACCCGAAGGGCATGTTCTATATTGCATCAGTCCTTGGTGTGTGGGAAAAGCGGTTGTACTGTTAGAAGAAGGATCAAAACATTACTTGATGATATGCCGGGTGAAATGTAAATCTCTGAAAAAAGGGGAAGCGTCATAAAATTTGTGTAGATCGCTATCTATTAAGGGCATGGGGTTTCAGCATCCCACCGAGTTATAGCATTAAGGTCTCTGAAGTCAATAGGAAGTCTATATGAATTATCCTCCTTCTTAACCATGACTACTGGTGAACAATATGAAGTACTGAAGGTTCAATGATCTTTGTTTTAATAATTTGTTACCTCTCGGTCAAATGCATCCCTAAGGTGAACTGGAAACTGGGTTATAATTTCCGTTTGATAGGATTGTCCGTCACAAAGTCATCTTAGGGGACTACCGTGGAGGTAAAAACCTGGAATATCAGTAAAGATGTCTGAAAAGTTACTCACACATTGGGAAATAGTTCATGTCTCTTATGGTCATCCAAAGATTCATTAATATTTTTGTTGGTAGCATCCGAGTGGTTCAAGAGTCACCAAGTCATTGTAGTTGAAAATTAAGACACATGTGCAAAAAATCGGATATCTTTATTGTAGTAGACGTTTCGCCATCCAGTGGCTTTATAATACAGATTCTAGGACCCTAATGGAAGACAGTAGAACTATATACAAAAGATGAGGTAATCAGTCCCTCGGCTTGGAGTTAGTGTTCACAGCATCGTGGTGGAGGAGAGTCTGGAGCAAAGGCAAGAAGACTGGCGCTTTTTATAGGCGTCAGTGAATTTGGGGCGGGCAGCAGACGAGGGCAAATCACTGGTAGGCGGGGTTCCCAGTGGAAGTAGGTCCTTCCCAAAAAGATGGGGGTTTGTTGCAGCAGCCCTGAAGAAAGGTCTTGTAGTGTCCTCTGAACCAAGAATTCCATGATGTTGCAGTGTCTGACAAGTTGTGCAAGAAAGGGATAAAATATCGACAATATGAAAGTTTAAGACACATGTGCAACATCTGGATATCTTTATTGTAGTAGACGTTTCGCCATCCAGTGGCTTTATCAATACAGATTCTAGGACTAATAGGAAGACAGTAGAACTATATACAAAAGAGAGGTAATCAGTACCTCGGGCCCTTTGGAGTTAGTGTTCACAGCATCGTGGTGGAGGAGAGTCTGGAGCAAAGGCAAGAAGACTGGCGCTTTTTATAGGCGTCAGTGAATGGGACGGGCAGCAGACGAGGGCAGTCACTGGTAGGCGGGATTCCCCAGTGGAAGTAGGTCCTTCCCAAAGAGATGGGTTAGTTGCAGCAGCCGTGAAGAAGGTCTTGTAGATGTCCTCTGAACCAAGATTCCATGATGTTGCAGTGTCTGACAAGTTGTGCAAGAAAGGTATAAAATACCGACAATATGAAAGTTAAGACACATGTGCAACATCTGGATATCTTTATTGTAGTAGACGTTTCGCCATCCAGTGGCTTTATCAATACAGATTCTAGGACATAATAGGAAGACAGTAGAACTATATACAAAAGATGAGGTAATCAGTCCCTCGGCCTTGGAGTTAGTGTTCACAGCATCGTGGTGGAGGAGAGTCTGGAGCAAAGGCAAGAAGACTGGCGCTTTTTATAGGCGTCAGTGAATGGGACGGGCAGCAGACGAGGGCAGTCACTGGTAGGCGGGTTTCCCCAGTGGAAGTAGGTCCTTCCCAAAGAGATGGGTTAGTTGCAGCAGCCGTGAAGAAGGTCTTGTAGATGTCCTCTTTGGGAAGGACCTACTTCCACTGGGGAATCCCGCCTACCAGTGACTGCCCTCGTCTGCTGCCCGTCCCATTCACTGACGCCTATAAAAAGCGCCAGTCTTCTTACCTTTGCTCCAGACTCTCCTCCACCACGATGCTGTGAACACTAACTCCAAGGCCGAGGGACTGATTACCTCATCTTTTGTATATAGTTCTACTGTCTTCCTATTATGTCCTAGAATCTGTATTGATAAAGCCACTGGATGGCGAAACGTCTACTACAATAAAGATATCCAGATGTTGCACATGTGTCTTAACTTTCATATTGTCGGTATTTTATACCTTTCTTGCACAACTTGTCAGACACTGCAACATCATGGAATCTTGGTTCAGAGGACATCTACAAGACCTTCTTCACGGCTGCTGCAACTAACCCATCTCTTTGGGAAGGACCTACTTCCACTGGGGAATCCCGCCTACCAGTGACTGCCCTCGTCTGCTGCCCGTCCCATTCACTGACGCCTATAAAAAGCGCCAGTCTTCTTGCCTTTGCTCCAGACTCTCCTCCACCACGATGCTGTGAACACTAACTCCAAGGCCGAGGGACTGATTACCTCATCTTTTGTATATAGTTCTACTGTCTTCCTATTATGTCCTAGAATCTGTATTGATAAAAGCCACTGGATGGCGAAACGTCTACTACAATAAAGATATCCAGATGTTGCACATGTGTCTTAACTTTCATATTGTCGGTATTTTATACCTTTCTTGCACAACTTGTCAGACACTGCAACATCATGGAATCTTGGTTCAGAGGACATCTACAAGACCTTCTTCACGGCTGCTGCAACTAACCCATCTCTTTGGGAAGGACCTACTTCCACTGGGGAATCCCGCCTACCAGTGACTGCCCTCGTCTGCTGCCGTCCCATTCACTGACGCTATAAAAAGCGCCAGTCTTCTTGCCTTTGCTCCAGACTCTCCTCCCCCACGATGCTGTGAACCTAACCAAGGCCGGGGACTGATTACCCTTTTTTGATATAGTTTATGTCTTCCTTTATGCCCTAGATCTGTATTGTTAAACCCCGGGATGGCGAAACGTCTATAAAATAAGAAATAGATGTTGCCAGTGTTTAAAACTTTCATTTTGTCGGTATTTTATACCTTTTTTGCAAAGTCAGTAGTTCTTCATCTATTTCCTAATTAGAGGTGACAATTACGCACAGTTCATTCTTCGTTGTCTTATCAAGTTGTGGGGAAAAAAATAAGTAAAATTTATTAAGGCATTTAAAACCGAATTTTTCGTAATATTTTTTAAGGAGTTGATATGATAAAGGTGGTTTCCCCCGCTTCTATGGGGGTAGTCAACTTTCCCCTAAATTTTTAATACTTTATATGGCCCTTTTCCTTTTACTAAAATTTATTTGACTTGATAGGAAAAGTAAAAAACTACTTCCTACTTAAAACTTCCCTCTGACTTTTGGAATCAAAAAAAGGTTTTGTATGGCCCTTGACAAGCTTGGTTTTTCGAAAAATGTGTCAGAGGTCTCCTCAAGTTTGGATCTAAGGTCAAGGAGAAAATGGTAAGAAGATGCCCCCAGCACTCACCCCCTCATTAGTCCATAAGTCAGAAAAGATGGACGTGGACCTGGCCTGTTACCCTAGAGAAGTTCAAAAGGTGAAAACCCCAAAGAGTCCTGGGAAATTTCCCCCCCTGGCAAACAAAGTATAGGGTAGGTGCGATGCCATCCTTTGGTTTAAAGGGAGCAAAGTTTTTAAAATGACTTGAGATCGAAAAGCTGGGCTCAATCCCCCCATTTTAGGGGATGATAGGGGTGTGGTGAAAAGGGGGGCTTCATCCCCGAGTTTGGATGATTTTCATTAAGTAGATGTGAATTGTGTCCCCCGGTCGACAAAATTTTTTTTTTTTGGGTGCACTTGGAGAAGATGGACAAAAGGGCTTCAGCCCCCTCTGTAGTTTTTGGTCTTTAAGGGTTGGTTTAGGGGAAAAATGAAGCTAATCACTAATGTTAATTATAAACTATGTCCCCAGTGAAGTGGAGTAAAGGACCAACGATGTCAATAGCCTTTTCAAAAGGTACCGTAAAGATAGGCATTTTGACCATAGGTACCGCCTGGGACTGGGAGGGACAGTTGGCAAAATTTACCGATTACTAGGTGTGATATCTGGGAATTTTTGCCCAAAAATAGGTTTCCCTAATTTTATTTGAGGTTTTACGATGCGAGAAATGTCGGCCACTGGCAGGTCATGAGCCATTTTAAGAACAGTCTCTCTGCATTGACTTGGAACAACTAAGTTGGATAGTCTATCTCATATGAATTTAATTTGAATACTGACTTGTACAAGATACCTTTTATATATTCAAATTTATATGAAAAGTTTTTCCTTAGGATAACTTGATTTTGTTTAGCGGCATTATGGCAATTCTGAAGAGAGGGCAATTACGTTGTAATTGACAAAGGAGTCCTTCGATATGTTTATAAAGGCTTAAAGTCAGGGAAAATCAAAGGATGGACAGTGGGGGAAGCAGGGGCTTTGGTTGTGCCTAGCCCAAGCTTTTTGGGGTATCGGAGGTGATATTTTCACTTTCTTTCTAAAAAAAGTAAACCCGGGGTGTTCCAAATACCTGGGTTTTCGGGGTTTAGCATCACTGATTTTTTAACCCACATGAAATCTCCGAAAAATTGTCTCATCTAAAACTTTCTGGGGGGTTTCCCCGGGATTTCTCAGGAAGGGGAAATCAAAAAAACCCACCTATGTTAATCTTTGGTGATAAAAGGTCAACTCAATGGAAAAATGGCACCTTTTACATTCCTATTAGTACGGAGCAAAAAGGGTGAGGGGAGCTGGGTACTTTCCCACTGAGGTTTTGGTTTCTTAAGGTCTGAAAACCCCTTCCCCTTTTTGGGTTCGATCCCTTTGGTCTTTTTGGGAATTTTGCAAAGGCCTAAAGAATACAGGTTAGCAGCCTCAGAAACCTTCCTCACCCTTTTAATCAGATTACGTTTTTGGATAAAGGGTTGGGTATCGAGGGGGGAAGAGCTGTCGGGAAAACGGCCCAGAACCCTTAAAGGGGCTCTAAGGTTTTCATAACTGTAAAAAAATTTCCCTGAACTCTTACCCCAAAAGCGAAACAAACGAAAGATTTGGTTACCTGTAACTGCTAAAAGTTTGGCCGGGGCGGGAAAGGGGGGCATACCTAAAATTTTTTTCCTGTAGAATTATTTGGTTTTTTGATAGGCTTTAAAGGGGTTCCCTTCTTCAGTAGGTTTTTTAAATCCCAAATGATATCCTGGACAAAGTTGCAAGATATTAAGGGCTGTACCAAAAAAATAACATTCCCTAACCGGGTTTACCCCGGTGTCAGCAGGCCATTCACAGGGGGGTACCCGGTTTATTTTCAAACCTGATAAGTATGGTTTGTCTTCACCCTTCTGTGATGGGGGGGAAAATTTTTAGGTTTTGGGGAATATGTCCTCTAGTGCTTGATGAAAAAATTTATTTTCCTTTTTTGTCGTTGAGAAAAAGTTAACTTTTTATTCTCTAATTAAGGGAGATTTCTCGAGCTCGCAATCCTTTTCTTCTCTTTTTAATCGTGTTCTTTTTTCCTTTGTTTTTCCTCAAGTGCTTTTTAATTTAACTTGTTCCTCACTTATCATAGCTTGGCCTTTCAGGGTTTTTTTGCCTTTTCCTCACTTTCCCCTAGCTCTTTTCCTCAGGGATTCAAGTCTTTCACGCCCCTTTTTGGTCTTCTCGCTCTCGTTCTAACTGTCTTTCTGGGTTTTCTTCTAAATTTCTCTCTTTTCCCCTTTTTTCTTTTTCTTTTTTCCCTTTCTACTGTCTTTTTCTCTCTCAATTCTTTTTCCCAAAGGTTTTTCCTGGATTTAGCACCTAATAAAGGGTTTTCAAAATTTTTCCCTGTTTTTTCCTAAATTGCTTCCGGGTTTAAACCCCAAAAATTGGTATTCCTCCTTTGGCTTGCAAAAATATCTTAAACTACCCGGGGGAAAAATGAAACGGGTTTTAAAGAAAAGGGGGGTTTTAATTTCCCTGCCCCGCTCAAACGGTAAAAAAAAACCAGAGGGCTTGACCCCTGCTTCATTTAAAAACAATATGTATTAATTAAAACAAAGGGGTTTTCTATGCCGGCCCGAGCAAACAGTAAGTTGAAAGGGGTCCCTTGACCAAACCAAAAATTTTCACCCAAAATCAAGAGTGTCCATGACAGTTTTCCCTTTATTAATAAAGAGCTCAATGAAAAAAAAATTGTCATGGGAAAAAACTCGGGGGTCCCCAAAATCTTTAAAATTTTTAAAATTTTTTCAAGCTCCCAAAAAAGGGGGGCAGGGAAATTTAAAAAAAATTTTCCCGGCCCGACTTGACTTACAATTTAAAAGGGGATATTTAAAAATCACCAAATCTTTTAAATACGTGTACCCCTTTGTCCCCACCATAGAGAAAGATTTTCTCATGGCTGGTGGGGAAAAGTCTGTGGGATGCAGCGTTGAAGTTCCGTGTTAGATTTGGATGGGTTTTAATCATGATTCAGTCGAGTTGATCCTGGAAGGTCGCCCCTTGTGAAGCTTACTCAGCCCCGTAACAATTTTTTAGTTTTACTAGGCTGTCTTTCCCTTTTCAGGGAAAAAATTAATGAATAGAAAAAAAAATAATAACAGACCCAAAAATAAAAAAAATTTTTTTTATAGAAATTTAAAAAATTAAACACTTTAAAATGGGAAAAACTAATACACATTAAGGAAAAAGAAAAATATAAATTTAAAACTGTATTCAACGTTTAATTTATATAGGGGTGTCTGGTTTTTGGTGGAAAATGTGTTGTTGAAAACGTAGCCCTTGGGTGATGATGGGGGGGTGGGGGGCGCTGATGTTTTGGTTTTCGAACCCCCTGGTTGTTCTTCACGTTGATAGAGCCTTGAGTTTTTTCCCGATGCAGGGGGAAAACAGGTTTTTTTACCGCTGCAATGTGTGGGGTTTTGTCCTGCAATTTCTTTTCAGGGCACAGGTTTTTTAAATCCAAAATGGGGGGAAGTCTCCCGGACGTTTGTTTCCTTCTCTATCCGTTCTCCTCGTTTTAAATTTACGGTGACCCTCTCGTCATCCATGCTGGGAAAAAAATAGGGCAGGTTTCCCCCTGTTAAGGGAAATCACTCTCCATGGTAAGTACAATACCCAAAAGATGTGGTGATTATTACAACAGTCAACCTAGAGCAAGACTGAAAAGACTAAGTATATTATTGGTCAAAAGTGAAGCTTTCAACCAATAAATCCACTAGAATACAAGGCAGGCATGTACTTACAGTAGTGTTGGGAGCTGTGAGTCGAGTGATTTACTGTTTGACCAGAGCCCCACACGTGTCCTTTCGGGGGGGGGGGGGGAAGAGGGAGGGGAAGGGATAGTGGGAGCTAGACTGACCCTACCTTAACAAGCAGCCGGCAATCAAACTATCACTTTAGGGGTAGGGGAGAAAAGGCAGGAACTTGACTTACCCTACCTTAACAAGTAGCCAGAAATGAAACTATTGTTACTATATACTCCCTCTCTATTCCTATCTATTGAACTTTTCCCTCACAATTAGATTGATAAACACCCAGCTGGGAGAAAGTTTTATAAGAGATACCCTGTTATTGTTCATGTGTCTTACCATCTTTTCGGTGATACATTCCCTTGGTCGTCTTGTGTTAATAAATCCTAAAATCTAACAGCATAAAAGAACTAGGAAACGTAAATTTACTGGAATAAGTGTAAAAAGGGTTTTACATAGCTTGAGTAAAATTGTTTTTTACGTTTCCCTGGAGAAATTGTATTCTCTGCACTGAAGCAATGGACTTACATAAAATAGCAGGCTATACAGACATAAAATTACGAATATAGAGTTTTACATAAACTGCAATTCCAATAAGACTCAAGAAATCGTAATGACACGATTGCAAACAAACCATACCCACGGCCGGGATTGAACCCGCGGTCATAGTCTCGAAACTCCAGCCCGTCGCGTTAGCCACTAGACCAGCTAGCCACAATAAGATTCATCCAACTAGGTATATTTCTACACCATAGGAAGGTTAGCACAGGCACCACTGTGACCACAAATGCAAGTTTTTACAGACGAATCTCCAGCTAGCGTGGCCGTGACGAACTCTAGCTCAAGTCCCTTCACTGCCGTCAACATGACTCAAGAAATCGTAATGACACGATTGCAAACAAACCATACCCCCGGCCGGGATTGAACCCGCGGTCATAGAGTCTCAAAACTCCAGCCCGTCCCGTTAGCCACTAGACCAGCTAGCCACAATAAGATCATCCAACTAGGCTAGCTGGTCTAGTGGCTAACGCGACGGGCTGGAGTTTTGAGACTCTATGACCGCGGGTTCATCCCGGCCGGGGGTATGGTTTCTATTCCAATAGTTTGTGCCATTTCATTTTCTCTAAATCATTAGAGAAGAAAGTTATTCAATGAGGATTTCACTATCGTTCTCGCCCTCTCTCTCCTACCCCTTCCTGCACCTTCTTCCGTCCAGCACAATGAGAGCTTGTGCTCATAACAAGAGTGAGTAACAACATTATATGGAATGAGTTCCCCTTCTTGCGCTTTGTATTTCCAGCTCCACCAACACACAGTCTCCTAGGTAGGAACTCCGTCTTCTCTTCCGCACAATGGTTCTTCCCTCCAGCACAATGGTCTTCCTTCATTAATATCAAGGAAGAATCGGCCAAAGAATTTAAAATGAAACCCAGAGTGCTTATTCATTATATATTTACACACTGAAAGACCTTATTGGATCCTGGCATCACCTCGCAGTGGCTGGAAAGGACTTGAGATTTTAAATCAGTGTGATCAAAAGTCTTTCATCAAATGAATTATTACAATCTAGAAGAAAGTAAGTCCGTCAATAAATCGACCAAGCGATGAGTAAAATAATTAATAATTTATAAAGTATTCATAAATAGTGAATTGTTTTCAAAAATTGGATATACGAAAATCGAAAATTGCTGGAAAAGAGCGAGTGGGTCAACCACTTGGAAAAGTTCTGAAAATCTACTATATTTTTCTTTATTTCGAGTTATTTCCCAGTTTATCACAACAGACATTTCTTAGTTTTCTTTTTATTTTATTTTTTTTGATTCCCCAGTCATAATTTATGCTTCATTCATACTCTATTCCTGCTTTAGCGATGCTTGTTGCCACTTTCTCACTATCCTCCCAGGTGATACGTATTATTTTTTTCCATTAATATTACATTAAACCTGTTGATGCCGTTCACTGCTAATACTTTTGATATTTCGGAAAAAGAACGTAAGAACATAAGAACATAAGAAAGGAGGAACACTGCAGGAGGCCTGTTGGCCCATACTAGGCAGGTCCTTCACAATTCATCCCACTAACAAAACATTTGCCCAACCCAATTTTCAATGCCACTCAAGAAATAAGCTCTGATGTGAAAGTCCCGCTCAAATCCAACTCCCCCCATATGTACTTATCCAACCAAAATTTGGAAACCCCCAAAAGGGCCTAGCCTAATAACCCAACTAGGTAGACGGGTTCCACTCATCAACTACCCTTTTTTCCAAACCAATACTTTCCTATGTCCTTTCTAAATCTAAACTTATCTAATTTAAATCCATTACTGCGGGTTCTCTCTTGGAGAGACATCCTCAAGACCTTATTAATATCCCCTTTATTAATACCTATCTTCCACTTATACACTTCGATCAGGTCTCCCCTCATTCTTCGTCTAACAAGTGAATGTAACTTTAGGTCTTCAATCTTTTTCATAAGGAAGATTTTTAATGCTATGTATTATTTTAGTCATCCTACGCTGAATGTTTTCTAACGAATTTTATGTCCATTCTGTAATATGGAGACCAGAACTGACTGCATAATCTAGGTGAGGCCTTACTAAAGATGTATAAAGCTGCAGTATGCCCTCTGGACTTCTGTTGCTTACACTTCTTGATATAAATCCCAGTAATCTATTTGCCTTATTACGTACGCTTAGGCATTGCTGTCTTGGTTTAAGGTTGCTGCTCACCAAAACCCCCCAAATCCTTTTCGCAATCTGTATGGCTAAGTTCTGCATCATTTAACTTATAAGTACTAGGGTTATGGGCACTCCCAAGCTTCAAAACCCTTGCATTTATCTACTTTTGAACTGCATCTCCCAAACTTTTCTGCCCAAGAATAGAGCTTGTTTAAATCCTCCTGAAGTTCCATAACATCTACGTTTGAATCAATTATCCTACCTATCTTTGAGTCATCGGCGAATTTGCTCATAACACTAGTAATTTTCCTCATCAAGATCATTGATATATATTATAAACAACAACGGGCCCAAGACTGATCCCTGTGGAACGCCACTTGTTACAGATCCCCACTCGGTTTTAAAAAACCCCATTTATGGACACACTCTGCTTCCTGTCAGTGAGCCATGACTCGATCCACGAGAGAAACTTTTCCCCCATGCCATGAGCTGCCACTTTCTTAACATTTCTATGGTGCGGAACTCTATCAAAAGCCTTACAAAAATCTAAGAAAATAATATCAAATTCTTTACCGTGGTCACAGCCTCAAAAGCTTTACTGAAGAAATTTAATAAATTAGTTAGACAAGCCCGGCCTCTTGTGAATCCATGCTGAGTATCATTAATCAAGCTATGCTATCGAGATGGCTTCTTAAAATCTCAGCTATAATTGACTCTAGTAATTTGCCTACAATTGAGGTCAGGCTTATTGGGCGGTAATTTGACGGTAACGACTTGTCCCTGTTTTAAAAATAGGAATTACATTAGCCATCTTCCACATATCAGACACTACACCTGTTTGAAGAGATAAATTAAAAATATTAGTTAATGGGTTCACAGAGTTTCATTTTGCATTCCTTAAGAACCCTTGAAAAAACCTCATCAGGACCCGGCGACTTTTTTTTGCTTCAGTCTGTCTATCTGCTTCACAACCATCTCACTAGAGACTGTGATGTTACATAATTTATCTTCTTCTAGCCCACTGTAAAAAAATTAATTACTGGAATATTGTTAGTGTCTTCCTGTGTAAAAACTGAGAGAAAATAAATTTTTTAAAATCGAGCACATTTCATTCTCTTTGTCAGTAAGGTGCCCTAGTTATTTTTAAGGGGACCTATCTTATCTCTAACTTTTGTTCTATAGACCTGGAAAAAAAATTTTTGGGTTAGTTTTAGAATCCTAGCAACTTTAATTTCATAGTCCCTTTTAGCTTTTCTTATCCCCTTTTTAATGTCCCTCATAATGTCAATATACTGATTCATAAGATGACCCTCACCTCTTTTGATACGCCTATAAATTCCTTTCTTATGCCCTAGTAGATATTTGAGCCTATTATTCATCCATTTTGGGTCATTTCTATTTGATCTAATTTCTTTATATGGGATAAACGTTCTTTGAGCAGCATGTATAGTGTTCAGAAAACTGTCATATTGATAGCTCTCTTCGTTACCCCAGTCAACAGATAAGTGTTCTCTAAGCCCATCGTAATCTGCTAAGCGAAAATCTGGGACTGTTACTGAGTTATCGCTACTATCGTACTTCCATTCAATGCTAAATGTAATTGATTTGTGGTCGCTAGCACCCAGTTCCTCTGAAATTTCTAAATTATTAACAAGGGATTCATTGTTTGCCATAACTAAGTCAAGCAGGTTATTTCCCCTTGTAGGTTCTGTCACAAACTGCTTCTAAAAACAATCCTGAACTGCTTCTAAGAAGTCGTATGATTCTAAATTCCCAGTCAAGAAATTCCAATCAATATGACTCAAGTTAAAGTCTCCTAGAATTACTATATTATCGTGCCTTGTGGCCTTAACAATTTCCTCCCATAGTAGTCTCCCTTGGTCCCTATCTAAGTTTGGGGGACGGTATATCACTCCTAAAATCAGTTTTTCATGCCCCTCTGAAAATTCTATCCAAACAGACTCTGTGTTACTTCAGACTTAATACCCGTTTTTATGCAACAGTTCAAGCGATCTCGGACATACAATGCCACCCCACTCTCCCCTCCCGATACTTCTATCTACTTGGAATAATTTAAAGCCCTGAATATGACATTCCGCAGGCATGTCCCGACTTTTTGAATTAAACCACGTCTCAGTTAAGGCAAATACATCAATGTTACCTGCACTAGCAACTAATCTCAACTCGTCCATCTTATTCCTAGCACTACGGCAATTAGCATAATAAACATTGAAAGACTCTCCTTTCTCTTTACCCTTCCTGCTCATTTCTGTTTTTCTACTAAACCTATTACTGTCCTTATCACCCAAAGTCCCTGGCTTTTCAATATCTACCTCGTTCTGCTTATTACTAGTTCCCCTAGAACTCGTAATATTACTACACTGGGACTTCACTGTTTTCCTGCCAAAACCCATACCACTAACTATTCTAGTTTAAAGTCCTAAACTGCTCCCTCCACTGCAGTTGCCAGTGTACCACCCCAGACCTAGATAAGTGAACCCATCCCTGGCATACATGTCATTTCTGCCATAGAAGAGGTCCCAGTTGTCAATGAATGTTACCGCATTTTCCTTACAGTATTTGTCCAGCCAGCAATTGACACCAATTGCCCTGGACAACCATTCATTTCCAACTCCTCTCCTTGGCAAAATACCACATATGACAGGGTTCCCACCCTTACTCCTAATTATTTCTATTGCTGACCTATACCTGCTAATCAGGTCTTCACTACTACCTCTGCCAACATCGTTGCCTCCAGCACTGAGACAGATAATAGGATTGCTCCCATTACCTCTCATGATGTCATCCAGACGGCTAACAATATCGTCCATCCCAGCCCCAGGAAAGCTAACTCTGTCTCCTACTCCTGTCCTTCAAGCAGAACGCCCTATCCATATACCTAACTTGGCTATCCCCAACAACAACAATATTCTTACCTTCCTTAAAGTCTTTCGTCGTGACTTTCCCAGTAGTCGATTCACATTCGTTGGGTAGCACTGAGAATGTATTAGATGTTTCCACAACAGTTTCCACGGCAGTCTCTTTCTTCTTAATCGTTTCTACCTTTCCATTCGTCTTCTTGATCGTCAACTTCGTTCCCTGCTGTCCAGCCACTGACCAGTTTCCCTTCTTGACCTGTGGACTCAAAACAGGAGGACTACTACGAATCTTCTTGTTTTCCTCGGTCAGTCGCCGAATCTTCATCTTCGCCATCCTCAATTCTTCCTTAAGCTGTTGGTAAAGTTGCTCGATGGAGGGCATCTTGCTTCAATTCGTAGAGAGCGCGCAAACAGGTCTTCACAGAGCTAAGTACACGTCACCACTGCGCAAAAGCCAACTCAATCAGGAGCTACTGCGCAGCACGTCCGCACGGCCCAACAGCGATGCGAACAATGGGAAGAAAATAACTCATTACAGTACAGAAAAAATGCTCTAAGCTTTGTATTATTTTACTTTGAGAAAAGCAGGGAAAGGACTACACTTTTGAAGAATAAAATGCATTTGCAACACATGGTTGTCGTTATTGCTGATACTTATCGCCTGCACAACAGGCTTCTTCAGTCAGATACAGATGAATACAAACTCGGAAACAATACAAAACAGTTTTGATGTGATGAGTCCGTCACAAGGGTTGACGGACTGACCAAGTCTTGTAAATGTAAATGAATCCCGCCTACCAGTGAATATGCCCTCGTCTGCTACACCTGACGTTACTATATAAGCGCCAGGATTCTTTCTTCTGCTTCAGAATCTCCACGACTATGTTGCTGTTCGCACCTACTCCTAGGTTGAGGGACTGATTACCTCATCTTCTGTACATAGTTCTACTGTCTTCAAGTTATGTCCTAGAATTTGTATTGATAAAGCCACTGGATGGCGAAACGTCTACAATAAAGATACCCAGATGTTGCACATGTGTCTTACTCTCATCTTGTCGGTATTATATACCATTCGTACACAGTAAATGTATCTTGTTCATCATGATGCAGCATTTGCTTTTCATTCAGATGACCTATGGAGGCTCTCAAATACGAAAGTATTTGAGAGCCTCCATAGGTAATGGCAGACTCTGTGATATTGTTCTGCTGAGTATAGAGACGAAACTAAACAAAAAATTAATTGGAGCACATCATAGGCCAATTTGCATCAGTGAGAGCAAGGAAAGTACATTTGCAATTTTTATGTAGTGCCATAATTTGTTAATTAAAAGATTAACGATCTTGACTTGTATTTTTGAGTTAATTTTGTTGAAAAGTTTTCTGAAAGATGGGTGTCAGATGTTAGGACAGGGGCGCAATTTCAGTGCTTGCAATTGGCGCTATTATCCGTAGATATACCCCTGAGCTTAGGTATGTTGATGATGATCACTGTGTGGTGATGCTGAGTGTATCACTGTATGGTGAGGCTGGGTGTATGGCAGTGTGGTGATGCTGGGTGTATGACGGTGTGGTGATGCTGGATGTATGAAGGTGTGGTGATGCTAGGTGTGTCACTGTGTGGTGATGCTGGGTGTATCACTGTGGTGATACCGGATGTATGACGATGTGGTGATGCTGGCTGTATGAGGGTGAGGTGATGGTGGGTGTAAATAAGGGTGTGATGACGCTGGTTGTAGATGACGGTGTGGTGATGCTGGGTGTAGATGAATGTGTGGTGATGCTGTGTATGAGGATGTAGTTATGCTTGGCGTATGAGGGTGTATTTGTGATGTTGGGTGTATGAGGGTGTGGTGGTGTTGGGTGTATGAGGGTGTAGTCATGCTGGGTGTATGAGGGTGTAGTGATGCTGAGTGTATGAAAGTGTAGTAATGCTGGGTGTAGATGAGGGTGTAGTGATGTGTGTATGAAGTTATAGTGATGCTGGGTGTATGAGTGTGTGGTGATGCTGGATGTAAGAGGGTGAAGTGATTCTAGGTGAAGACGAGGCTGTAGTGATGTTAGGCGTAGATAAGGGTGTAATGATGGTGGGTGTAGATGAGGGTGTCATGATTCTTGGTTTAAGTTTTGTTGTTGGAAATGCTGAGTGTAAGCTTTGTAATGTGTTGCAGTATGTGTTGCAGAAGTAACGCAGGATGTAGGTGTTTGATTGGTGTTACTGCTAGTAAATGAAGTGGTTATGCGGATTGTCTAGGAGGAAATTGTGATTCTTGGTGTATGTATTGCAGTGGTAGAATGGTGAAGCTATGTGCTTGCGTTGGGGCTGACAGTGAATGTAGTTGTTGAAACTCACAATGCTGGGTGAAGGATGGGCTTCAAGCTTGAATGACGAGTAAATTTCGTAAAATTGTGAAGGATGGGATAAGTAGAGTTGAATGAGCAGAGAAAAAGTGAAGGGATGATAAAGAGGAAGAATTATTAAACATGGCTTGTGGTAGAGAATGGGAGTTAAGTAATGGGCTCAACGGGGTGAATAAGAGATAAAAGGTATAGAGTGGCATTGAAATTAATGTTAAGATACGAGAGGTAGGGAAGTTGCTGTTTAAATAACACTGGGGAAGGCTAAATGTGAAGCCAGAATTGAGCTGTGTGACTAATGACAGAAAGGTGGCAATGAGGGGAGGGAAGAGGAGGGTGTTACAGGGCGCATTATCGAATAAATGGCAGAGAAGGTAAAGAATTATCTAATAGGGCGAGTGAGGCAGCGTTATGTTGCAGTGAGGAGGGTAGGAATATATCGCCACACAACAGGGATAGGGAAGGACGGGTAATTGTTTCGAGAATGAGAAACTGTAGGAAAGGGTTTTGGGTGATGGGATGAAATTGTGGTGTGTGGTTAGGGGAGAGTGTGAAAGGGTAGTTACTGACAGGAACTTAAAAGCTTAGGGAAATAGTTGGGAATTGGAGTTGTATTATTGGTGCTACTGTGTGCAGGTCTCAGTTGATATTTTAATAAAGTAGGGCCTAATTTTCTAAATATTTCTTCATTACATTATGTCGCGTCCTGCCATGCAATTAGTAAGGATAAGTTTCATATATATGCATCATTATCTCTTCCCTCACTTCCGTTTTTAATTAATTTTCTAATTTTAATCTGCTCTTTTGATATCTGAAATTACAGATAATCATGACTGTTTAACTGTACATTTTACCGAAGCAGGATTTTTGTGATTATCTAATAGGTCTACTTAATCCCAGGTATGTGCATCAGTTCTCCTATAACTATCATGAAAATTAGACATATGTGCGACATCTGGGTATCTTAAATTGTAGACGTTTCGCCAACTAGTGGCTTTATCAATAGAGATTCCAGGACATAACTTGAACACAGTAGAACTATATACAGAAGATGAGGTAATGAGTCCCTTCCCCTTGGAGTTGGTGTGTAGAGCACCGTGGTTGTAGAGATTCTGGAGTACAAGCAAGGAGGCTGGCGCTTAAGTAGGCGTCAGTGGATAGGGACGGGTAGCAGACGAGGGCATAGTCACTGGTAGGCGGAATTCCCCAGTGGAAGTACGTCATACCCAAGGGATGGGTTAGTGGTAATAGTAGTTGCAGTAGTCGTGAAGGTGGTTATGTAGATGTCTTCTGTACCAAGACTCTATGATACTGCAGTGTCTGACAAGTTGTACATGAATGGTATAAAATACATGTACGACTTCTGGGTATCTTAAAATGTAGACTGGTTGGCGAAACGTCTACAATTTAAGATACCCAGATGTCGCACAGGTGTCTAATTTTCATCTTGTCTGTATTGTATACCATTAACATATAACTGTCATCCATCATTGAGTCACCTGCCATTAACTGTACAAGTATTTTCTTTGTTCTGATTTCCGCTTCCTCATTCCCCAAAGCTTCAGTCTTCGTTTCACGCCTATTTCATTAATTATTCTCTTTATGTATATATATATATATATATATATATATATATATATATATATATATATATATATATATATATATATATATATATATATAATATATATATATATTTTCATCTAACTGTTAAACAAATTAAATTCTGTGTTCTACATATGATCTGTCACTCTTCTCTTTATTTTTGATTTTCTTTACATAGGTAAACATCTGTGCTTTTTATATTCTGTTCTCTGTCGTCTTCTTAACTCCAGTTTCCTGTGTGCGCCATAAGCTAACAATGAAGTCGAATATTACCGTTGAAAACTTGAGGGGAAACAGGAGAGGCATTTGTAAGTCATAAAAAAAAATAATATCCTAATTTCTCCAATATAAATTTAGAATTAACATGTTACCCATCCCAAATCTAATTCACTTCCTTACAAAAGACAAAAAGAAATATACAAGAAGATTAACTTGAAGCCGTTCAGAAGATGTATTAGTTGGTTATCAGCATGGAAGTGGTGAAGCCGTTCAGAAGATGTATTAGTTGGTTATCAGGATGGAAGTGGTGAAGCCGTTCAGAAGATGTATTAGTTGGTTATCAGCATGGAAGTGGTGAAGCCGTTCAGAAGATGTATTAGTAAGTTATCAGCATGGAAATGGTGAAGCCGTTCAGAAGATGTATTAGTAAGTTATCAGCATGGAAGTGGTGAAGCCGTTCAGAAGATGTATTAGTAAGTTATCAGCATGGAAGTGGTGAAGCCGTTCAGAAGATGTATTAGTAAGTTATCAGCATGGAAGTGGTGAAGCCGTTCAGAAGATGTATTAGTTGGTTATCAGCATGGAAGTGGTGAAGCCGTTCAGAATATGTATTTGTTGGTTATCAGCATGGAAGTGGTGAAGCCGTTCAGAAGATGTATTAGTAAGTTATCAGCATGGAAGTGGTGAAGCCGTTCAGAAGATGTATTAGTAAGTTATCAGCATGGAAGTGGTGAAGCCGTTCAGAAGATGTATTAGTAAGTTATCAGCATGGAAGTGGTGAAGCCGTTCAGAAGATGTATTAGTAAGTTATCAGCATGGAAGTGGTAAAGCTGGTCAGAAGCGGCACTAAGAAATTAACGCATGACAAGCAGTATTTACGTTTTTACAAAATATAAACTGGGACTTACACAGGCCAAAATTATTCAAATTTTTTCTCCAAGTAATACTGAACACATTTTTTTAAGAAAGTTCAGTAAATAAATAAGTAGTAAGCGGGTAAATAAGTAAATAAATATGGAACTAATTAAGTTTTATGTAAACTAAGTTTAAATAACATTCAAATTTAAACAATTGTCTTGAGGGCACATTAAAAAACATTACGTTGATTTAACCCAGGAAAACCAAATACAGACGATCACTTTGAATTATTTCTGATCATAAAAGGCATTCGCCATTTAAGTCACACAAGTCAATTTGATTAATAACATTGACACGGGATAACTTACAAAATCTAGAATCAAGTGATTGTTTCTTCTCTGTAGTACACGTCAGCACTTAAAATTTAAATTGCCCAGAAAATGCATTTTCCAGTTATTGCTAAATATGCAACACAATATGTGCATATATTGCCAATAACCATCAAACTTTCCATCAGTTTCACGAGCATCATCATCCACGGAAAACTGATACCGAGCACAAATGTCATATTTCAGAGACTGGCGTTAAACACGTAGGTGTTATATAGCTGCTGTGGACTCGTAGGCATTAAGTTCGATGCCAGCATGGGGAAGAAAAGTTCATTTCCTCGAATCAAGATTCTTCCACTAGCGTGAAATTAATGCATTGTAATACTTTTTCGAGATTAAGAGTGTTGAACTTTTGGAGCTGGCCAGAGGGAATTGTCTCCGCCTATCACATGGAAAGAAATTTTGGGCATAGGGCATTGACGAAAGCCAATAATCCCATACATCCTGCCCGAGATACAATACACAGGTGTCACAGGTTTTAACCTGTAACACCTGTAACACACTTTTGCACTTCCTACTATCTTGAACTTAATGATCCTTCCATCAAGTTCAAAGTTGAACTGGGATCTACCTCATTGTTTTCTGTCCTTTACGTACATGTCCATCGTTCGGCCAAAGGCTTATCGATTTCCATTTATTGTAAGCCAGTGCAAAGTGGCATGTACTCTAAATTCACTACTTTTCTTACCATAATCTCTCTAGCAAGAAAAGCATTCTTGTGTGTGTTTCTCAGAACAATCGCCGTCTATGACTCTGAAGTATATTAGATTGAGAAATTTCCACTCTTCACTGATCATTTTCTCGCCTTGGCAACCTCCCGAATTTTATAAACTCTTCTCTGTTGCTAAACAGATTTTTTTTTATTTCCCGCTGCCTTAATCTTAGCAATACTGTTCTTTAGATATCACACTTCCTTTTCGCCAAACTGATATCCTACCACCACCAGCACCACCAGCACCACTACTAGTACTACCACCGCCACCATAACAACCACCACTACCAAAACCAGCACCACCACCACCACTACTACTATTTCTGCTATTATTTCGTCACTAGTTTACCTCTTCCATTTCTTCTATCTTCTTACTGCTTCCTCTAATAGCTATTACTACTTCCACTTTAAATACTCCTACAGCTACTACTGCTACTTGTACTGCTACTACAACTACTACCATTACCTCTACTTCCACTACCATTACCTCTACTTCCACTACCATTACCTCTCCCTTCTTCTCCCTCTCCTTGTATATATTCTGGCCGTTTCCTTTTTTCAGTCGAGTGTGACTTGTAAACAGTCTGTGTCTGACCGAAACTTTGTAGGGTTATCTGTGTATTGTGTAATATTCACATTATTTTTCCAGTTTACATTTCTCATTTACATTCTATTTAAAATCCTCTACAATCATGCAATAAAGAAATTAAGATTAAAAAAAATCAAATTTTTTTTTCACGCTGCAAGTGGGAGCCAGAAGCCTCAATACGCCAATTTTCTTGAATAAATAATGATATTCACTGTTCATTCAATAACTAAAGAATGCTTATTCTAATTGGCTTCAAAATATTATCTGCGATCCATTCTGTAACTGAAATGATAAAACAAATGTTAAGTCCTAAATAGAAGGTACTCTCTTACTGGAAGAGTCAAAATAACGAATAGTTGACATCAGATCAGTAAATGAATGTCTTTTCTGCTTCAGATTCTTATCATTGGTGGTCTTTATTAAAACAGTTTGTCGACCACTTCGAGCTGTGTAGATTTAAAATGCCAATATTAAGCAAATTAATTCCCAATCAGATTTAAACTGTAAATGGTGGTATATCTTGATTAAAAGTATATTCGCATTAGTTTTGAGCTGCGTGAGCGCCAGTCTGAACAAATTTTTTTTAAATAAATCCCTAAAATATTGTTTTCTTTGAGGATTTCAGAGAATTTTAAACAGAATGTAAATATAAAAAACTGGAAAATATAAAATTCAGAGGATTTATGGCGTTTTAGGTTTAACGAGAAGAAGCTTTAATATTTTTCTCGAAACTTTTTCAGCAACAGTTTCACTTGATTTGCATTTTTTTTTTTTTTTTTTTTTTTTTTTTTGTGTGTGTGTGTGTGTGTGTGTGTGTGTGTGTGTGTGTGTGTGTGTGTGTGTGTGTGTGTGTGTTTGTGTGTGTGTGTGTGTGTGTGTGTTGCTCAAGAACGCCATATTCGATCGGCTTTAAAATTTGAGCTCTTGTGAAATATATCACGGGAAAGATCGATAAGAATATCTGCAAGATTGAGTGTCCAATGCACAATGCTAGGTTATAAGAACATAAGGAACACTGCAACAGGCCTACTGACCCATGCGAAGCAGGTCCATGTCCTTCCCCCCGATTAGCCCAATGACCCACCTAGTCAGGTCATTTCCACTTAAAGAAGGAGCAAGGCATCAGACCTAGTACCACAAGCTAGTCAGGTCCAGCTCACACCCACCCACACCCACTCTTGTATTTATCTAACCTATTTCTGAAACTACACAACGTTTTAGCCTCAATAACTGTAATCAGGAGTTTGTTCCACTCATCCACAACTCTATTACCAAACCAGTGCTTTCCTCTATCCTTCCTGAATCTGAATTTTTCCAGCTTGAAACCATTGCTGCGAGTCCTGTCTTGGCTGGAAATTTTCAGCACGCTATTTACATCCCCTTTATTGCTGTTTTCCATTTATACACATCGTTCATATCATCCCTAATTCTACGCCTTTCGAGAGAGTGCAGATTCAGAGCCCTCAGTCTATCCTCATAGGGAAGATTTCTGATACATGGGATCATCTTTGTCATCCTGCTCTGCACGTTTTCCAGAGCATTTATATTCATTCTGTAATACGGTGACCAGAACTGAGCAGCATAGTCTAAATGAAGCCTAACCAAGGATATATAGAGTTGAAGAACTATTACTGGCAATAATAGAGGAATATTAGAAATACGGTTGTAAAAGCATAATATTAATTTACCTCATTGCATTATTTTTCCCTTGATGTTACTGAGAGGCTCTTGATTCAAGGAACTTGCTTGAATCGAATTTAAATGCCTTCTATTGCTCTGACGCCCTACGAACCATACGGGTTTAACACTTTCCTCAGAGCAAATATAACAAGTGTAAACGGAATTTATCTTCAGTGGTTGACACATCGTATGAAATTGGTTAATTGTTCCATGGGTTTAGGCTGCGTAGGCATAAATTTCCTTGATTCTGATGTGTTTTCCTCAAGGGAAAACTGGCTCTTGTTGTGTAAATTATCATGTGCCAATTTTCTGTGTAATGAAAGAATATTTCTTCTAATAAGAAATAAGTCGCCTTTAACACCTATATTCCCTCAGGACTATTTGTATGTAACGTATACGAGGCTTATATACACATTGCTATTTTTCCTGTAAGCTAATCAGTATTACTAATACAGATGTTTGCATTGATTTTAGCGTATTTATTTCTTCGCTTTGGAAGAAATTTGAAAAACTTAAATGCTGCTTTTCATGTTATAATTTGTGAGTGCAGCAATTAATTACCATCAAGTCTTCCGTGTACATTATATGAAGGTGGAACCTCTGAGTGGGATCAAGCTTGATGTGCTTGTGTATTGTAGAATATTGGTATTTTTAGTCTCTTTGAAAGGATTGAATCAACTTTAAACCGTGTATGTCTTAATTTGTAAATTTTATTGAAGAAATTTGGATAATAGTTTCAGTATGATCGTCTATGAATGCCACTTCTGATTCCATTCAAAATCTCAGGCAACATAAGCGACTGATATTATGAAATGCAGAGATAACTTCCTCGGATCTGCCGAAATACATATAATTTACACTTGGGTCACATTTTTTTCAGTTGCCTGCACTTGCCTTGTTGTTTTTTCGACATGTATATCGTTGGTAGAGGTTGCACATCTCTTCTCCAACTGCATTTACCTGATTTTCATTCCTTTCAACCATTCTCAATTCCTTTTTAACCTTTCGAATGTCGTGTAATCTTTACTTCTGCGGTTTTCTCATTTCATCACCACTTCCAATTCCGTGCCGGAAACCTCTTTGAACTCTGTATATAATTTGTGGCATTTCCCACCCCCCCCCTGTCCTTCGTAAGTTTTACTATTTCATTATATACCGTAAATTTTATTTTATGTGGGTATGCATCAGCTTGGGCTGTGTTGTTGCCTTGCCTACTATGTCATTTTCGAATTTCACCTCTCATTGTATATTCATTTTCTTTCTCCATTCTATTTTTGTGCGTGTGTGTGTTTCCATGTTATTTATTTCATTGTAAATACTGCTCTCTCTCTCTCTCTTTCCTCATGTACCATCTTGCCTTAAATTTCTCTTATAAAATTAATTCTTGAACTCTTATTCATGTATAATTAGATATACTGTATTGGTTGCTACAGTAACAGAACATGTAATAATGTTGGTAGAATTACCGACAAAATGTAAAGTTTGTAGATGAATGTGTACGAATGGTATATAATACCGACAAGATGAGAGTAAGACACATGTGCAACATCTGGGTATCTTTATTGTAGACGTTTCGCCATCCAGTGGCTTTATCAATACAAATTCTAGGACATAACTTGAAGACAGTAGAACTATGTACAGAAGATGAGGTAATCAGTCCCTCAACCTAGGAGTAGGTGCGAACAGCACCATAGTCGTGGAGATTCTGAAGCAGAAGAAAGAATCCTGGCGCTTATATAGTAACGTCAGGTGTAGCAGACGAGGGCATATTCACTGGTAGGCGGGATTCCCCAGTGGAAGTAAGTCCTTCCCAAAGAGATGGGTTAGTTGTAGTAGTAGTTGTCGTAGTCGTGAAGGATATGTACATGTCGGTTCAGAGAACCGACATGTTGATAAATTAGACACATGCACAACTCTTGGGTATCTTTATTGAGGAAACGTTTCGCCACACAGTGGCTTCATCAGTCCATACGTAGGAGAAACTTGAAGAACAGGAGGAGAATGAGGTAATCAGTCCCTCAACCTTGAGTCGATGTGTTCAGTCCATCAATCTTGAATAGAATACGGCATATGAGCGGAGAAGCAGCTTATAAACCGTATGGCAGGAGAGGTGCAGCAGTCATAGGTGGTGTCACATTTGTTCAATGTGGAAGTAGGTCGTGCCCAAGAATTAGGCAAGCGAAGAATAAATGTGACACCACCTATGACTGCTGCACCTCTCCTGCCATACGGTTTATAAGCTGCTTCTCCGCTCATATGCCGTATTCTATTCAAGATTGATGGACTGACCACATCGACTCAAGGTTGAGGGACTGATTACCTCATTCTCCTCCTGTTCTTCAAGTTTCTCCTACGTATGGACTGATGAAGCCACTGTGTGGCGAAACGTTTCCTCAATAAAGATACCCAAGAGTTGCACATGTGTCTAATTTATCAAAATGTAAAGTAAAAGGACACAAGTGCAACTAATGTGACATTTTTATTGTGGCAACGTTTCGCTCTCCAGCTTTGTCAAGCCGTTACAAACAATATATGGACACAGAAGGTATATATAGGCTTAGAGTGAGGTGTAATACTAGTGGTAGTAGTAGTAGTAATATAAGTTGTAGTAATACAATTAATTTGCACATGAGTAAAAGGATACAAAAGCTATTACTTGGGTAGCATAAAAATAAGCTTGACAAATATTTTTATTGGAGGTTGAATTAGAGAAGGTCTGTTTCAGTGTTCATTCTTTGTAATGTGCTTGTGTAGTATTAATAGGAGAGACTATGTGATGGCAGGGTTTACTGTTTTCTGGAGGATTCTTGCTAAGGCTTCAGAGATAGTGAAGCTGCCTTTGTTTTGTTTAATTGTATTAGAAACAGCTATTAGTGCTGATTCTAGGCACTTGCGTTTGCGGAAATTAGTTTCTTTGATCACTAGTTGGGCGTCCCTGAATTTCATGAGATGATTTTTGGAATTCCGGTGTTGTATACAGGCGTTATTCAAGTTATCATTCCTACAGGCATAAATGTGTTCATTGAGGCAGGTGTCGACGTTTCTTGCTGTTTCACCTAAATAAATCTTGTCGCAGCCTCCACAGGGTATAGTGTAAACCCCTGCGTTGACTAGTTCGTGGTGCTTTGATTTTGTCCTGGTTAGATCCTTTATTGAAGTGCTGGAAGCCTACCTATATCAAGGTCTAAGCCTATATCAAGGTCTAAGCCTACCTATATCAAGGTCTAAGGATACATTATTAATTCTAATATTAGTTACTCTGGTGTTAGCTTGTGAAAGTACTTTAGAAACGTTCAGTGCAACTTGGCTGTTGGGAAGAATTATATCTTTGATAGGAGTGGTGTTGGTGCGTGGAGAATTAATGATCTGAAGAGCTCTTTTCTTTCAATCTTTGATGAAAAAGGAAGGAAAAGTCGAGAAACTCAGGACTACAAATTCGGTATGCTCTTAGAAAAAACCCGATGATGATGCCTGTTTTGGTCTTAGTATCTTGACTGGAATAAACGTGTGTAGATCATTTTTATTTGTAGGTTTCCGGTAAACTTGAAATCTTAGGTTGTTGTCTACTTTGTGAATGAGGACGTCGAGGAAAGGTAGCTTGTCATTGGACTCTTCTTCAAATGTAAACTGGATCGCTGGTTCACCTGCGTTGAGCCTTGCCTGAAGATTCCATACATCAAAACGTTTGGGAGTTATTACGAGGACGTCGTCCACGTAACGTAACCAAGTGACGCTTGAAGGGATGATGTTGGCGAAGTGTTCGGAGTCTAGGTGTTCCAAGTACACTGTACTTATTTTTATGCTACCCAAGTACTAGCTTTTATATCCTTTTACTCATGTGCAAATTAATTGTATTACTACTACTACAACTTATATTACTACTACTGCTACTACTACTACTACTACGACCACTAGTATTTCACCTCTCTAAGCCTTTATATACCCTCTGTGCCCATATATTGTTTGTAACAGCTTTATAAAGCTCCTGGAGAGCAAAACGTTGCCACAATAAAAATGTCACATTAGTTGCACTTGTGTCCTTTTACTTTACAGTAACAGAACATGCTACTCGGTTACGTGTGAATGAGGATTTGCGTGTATATATATTTACTTATTTGTGGTGCAGGGTCGTGACTCTGATTCTGATCTCTTTCCTGTTATTGTGAGCCGTATCACACTTAATCATAAATATTGATATAGATCCTCCTTCAACCACTTTATTGTCTGAAGAAATACTTCAAAAAGCCCTCTTGGCTCCATATACCTTTGCTTTTCCAGTTTAATGACATGCATGATCAGATGGGATTCTATACACTCATGCATACTCCAAAATGGATATGTTTACGGTACCGTGAATGAATTCTCCATGAGATTCCTGAAAGCTAATCCTAAATTAGCCTGGTCGATTTTGAGGCCGAGATTATTATATAGATGCGTATCTAAGGAGACATGCTTAGAACTTTGTTCACCTATAAATGCCTATTGAGTTAGGCTTGCAGCCTTTTTCCTTTCAGAATGCAGTCCCACTCTGAGCTTTGTGTTTACCAAATTACATAACTTTGTACTTGCTGGGGTTTAATTCAAATAGTGTCTAGTCGGACCAGTCTCACAGCTTGTCGAGAGGTGGATGAAAGGACACACGTCGACTGGGGATCTTGATGAGTGACCAATGTTCCTGGACCCAAATAAAGATGTCCGAAGTGTAAACACTATTGTC
>NC_069423.1:39370760-39420760 GCF_026875155.1 Cherax quadricarinatus | reverse complement strand
ACTATTCCTCCCCGCTACCCCTTTTTTTTCTTTTTTTTATTTTTATTTTCTTTTCTTCTTTCTTTTTTTTCTTAAAAACAAAAAGCAAAGGAGTAACCTAACCATGGAGAACCCAATCCATGGACCCACTACCCCCGGGCCCCTTCTTGATACCGCACCCCATTCTGACCCTGCCTTGTTTTTTGACCACTCTTCGGACACTCCTAATGCCCCTGTACCTCTTGCTGGTGCTGTTTCCTCACCCGCTTCAGGTACCGGGGCTTCGACTGACTCCTTCGATTTGTCTAACCTCCGCTCTCCTTTGACTATGCTTCCGGCCTCTCCCTCTATGGTACGGCAATTTTCGAATCGCCAGCCCATTTCATGACGGACCAACTCCAGTCCTACTCCTAAACGCCAACGACAATCTCCTGATGATGTCCTTTCGTTACCTTCCCATTCTACTCGGAAAATACCGACACGTCATGCACTTCCTCTCCACGCTCAGTTTTGGACCACACAATGGACTAAGTTCTTTACTTTAAGACCAACTTCTTCTTCTGCCTATCTTTCTGACCATGTATTGGCAAAGCGCTCCTGCGCCATGTTGGTAAAGATATTTCATTTCATGCTCTCAAGAGTGGTACGTGCATCGTCACTATCCAGAATGCTACCCAAGCTCATGATCTTTCTCTCCTTTCGCATAATGATACTACTCCTATTACTATTGAAAAACATCTTTCTCTCAATTCTTGTAATGGTACTGTCATTCTGCCCCATACCATAGTCCAGCAGAATTTCCAGTCATGTGGCAATGACATTCTTGAACAGCTGGAACTCCAGGATCTCCCAATCCTCAAAGTAGACACTAATGTCCTTCCTGCCCACGGGCGGAGACGTTACCCCTGCAATGTGGCTCGATTATCTTTCGACAGCCGTGAACTCCCGCCCTCTGTCGTGGGTCATCGGTTACAAGTTCGAAAGGTGATCCCTACACCGCAACAGTGTAGAAATTGCTGGCGTTTTGGTCACCCAGCGAAATATTGCAGATCTATAGCCGAATGCCCAGTCTGTGGTGCCGACGACCATTCTAATACATCTTGCAGTCAACCTCCATCTTGCCTTAATTGTAATGAGGCTCACCCTTCGTACTCTCGCCGCTGCCAGGTCTACTTGAATGAGCGTGAAATCCATTGCCTCAAAGAGGCAGAAGGTCTCCCTTATGCTATGGCAGTTACTCATCACTGCCTCCAAGGGAGACTACCCCGTGTTTCTTATTCTCGTGTTTCAAAACGTCCCCCCACTGCTGGGGTCCCATTTTCTGCAGCCTCCTCTGTTGTTACCCTTCCCATAGCCACTCTGGCATTTAATCCTTTTGATAAATTAGACACATGTGTAACTCTTGGGTATCTTTATTGAGGAAACGTTTCGCCACACAGTGGCTTCATCAGTCCATACAAAGGAGAATCTTGAAGAATAGGAGGAGAATGAGGTAATCAGTCCCTCAACCTTGAGGGACTCAAGGTTGAGGACTGATTACCTCATTCTCCTCCTATTCTTCAAGATTCTCCTTTGTATGGACTGATGAAGCCACTGTGTGGCGAAACGTTTCCTCAATAAAGATACCCAAGAGTTGCACATGTGTCTAATTTATCAACATGTCGGTTCTCTGAAACATTCATCTACAAATCTAATCCTTTTGCTGTCCTTGGCTCTGATGTCCCGACTACAACTCAGTCCGTTCTCACATCTTCGCGTCCTTCCTCACAAGCCCCGGTATTGACAAGACCCTGTACGACACCTTATACCAATCGCCCCTCTACTTCTCAGAAGTCCAAAAACCCTCCAGTGCTCAAATCTTCGTTGCCCCTTCCTTCCCTTCTTCCACCTCCGCACTTTACCTTTCCAGTCTCTGTGCCTAGTTCTTCCCCTCTCTCTGGCTCTATTACAAGTGTGGAGGTTCATCCTCCTCCTCATACTATGCCTTCCACCCCCGTCCCCTCCCAAGTTTCTCCCTCTTCTGCCACCTCCCAGGCTTCTGCCTCTTCTGTCCCCTCCCACACTTCTTCTCCAGTCCCCTACACTCTTTCGCCCCCCTCTACTTTGGTACAGTCCATTACTGTCCCAATCTTTACTCACCCTCCTCCTTCTACCTCCAATATTGTCTCCAATACATCTTTGAATTCAGAAACACTTGAAGCCATTTCAGAATATATTGCAGAGACTAAACCTTCAATGGACACTGATCCATCTCCTGTTTCTTCTCTTCCCTCTCCTCCATCTCCACAACTCCATTCTTCACAACGCTCCGTTCCTTTGCTGCTTGAACGTCTTCCAATGCCACCACACATTGAATTTTCTAACCCCTCTAGTCCGTAGGTGCCCTTCCCTATGGATTCCTGGTATTTTCTTCATTGCCAATCATGGCCTATTTGCAGTGGAATATCCGCGGCCTCAGGGGTAATCGGGGTGAGCTTCAGATGTTGCTTTCCAGGTTTTTCCCTGTTGGTGCTTGCTTACAAGAACCAAAATTACACTCAGCTGTTTTCCAACCTCTCTCAGGCTATAATTTATTGTATTCTTCGGATCCTTTCTCAGATGGGACCTATAATGAAAGTGCCCTTCTTCTACGCAACGATATTCCGTACTGTCAACTATTTGTCCACACCTTGCTGCATTACACTGCAGCCCGTATCCACTTGAATAAGTGGTTTACAATATGTTCTTTATATCTCTCTCCTTCTCGAGCATTTTCTATCCCAGATTTTGCCTTTCTAGTTTCATCATTACCACCACCACTTCTCTTACTTGGTGATTTTAATGCCCACCATTTCCTCTGGGAGGGTCTCATTGTGACTCACGTGGCATCCAGTTGGAGGCTTTTCTCGCCTCTCACCCCCTCCATGTTTTAAATACGGGTACTCCCACCCATTTTGATCCTCGTACTCATACTCTCTCTTGCATCGATCTATCAGTCTGCTCTTCCTCCACTGCACTAGACTTCACCTGGTCTGTTCTACCGGACTTACATGACAGCGATCATTTTCCAATCATTCTTACTTCTCCTTCCTATTCACCACCTTTCCGTAGCCCTCGCTGGCAATTTGATCGGGCAAATTGGGACCTTTACTCGAAACTCACTGCTTTTAGTGAAGTTCCTTCTTCATCCTCCATTGATGAGCTCCTACACCTCTTCTCGACGTCAGTTTATACCGCAGCTTCTCATTCTATACCCCAAACCTCAGGCAGGCATTCTCAGAAGTGCGTGCATGGGGCAGGTACCGGTACAATAGAACCGATGAGAGACTTCTTGATTTTAAGCAGAAGCGTGCGATCGCTCGCCGTGTCATCCGTGACGCTAAACGCACTTGCTGGCGAGACTGTTTCCACCATCACCTCTGACACACACCCTGAGATTAGTCGTCTCAGTCTCATGAGTAGCTTTTAGGTCACATTTCCCTGCGCAACTGACCTTGCAAGATATTCGTAACTATGTGAACGAATGAAGGACTGACTTAGTGGTGGAGAATATGCTTCTAGAAATCCCCTGATTCCACCCCAGTAACCTAGACTCCTCTGGTCCCTCTTCAAGACACCATGTGCAGTGAAGAATCTATTTCTGCAAGTATTCAAATGGTATTGGTATCCCTGCTGTACCTTAGAGATCTTGGATTTCAGTGGGTATTCCCTAAGCAATATTTACGCAGTAAGTGACACTAGCTGCTAGACTAATACTTAAAAGGAGATGCCCGTGAACGTACTGGTCTGTGGGCGTTCGTCCTCTCATGCCCTACAGTTCAAATAACCCACGTTTCCTCAGAATATTGCTGGCCAACTATACTAAGAGAACTGAAAGTTATTGTCATACTGCAAGGGGGTCTGGAAAGAGATGAATATCTACAATACTTCGGGAAACCTTCATGATTCTTTGTTCCATAAGTCAAGTATATGTAGACACACGGGGACACCGAGCTACAGCTCATGTCACCTAATGTCCCTATGCTGCCACGTTCAAGAAGGACGAGCTAGCGTCTGTATGACCTGATCTAGCCTCCGTTCAGGCATGAGGGTTGCTAGCTCACCTTGTATTTACTTATATTGAGGTCCAAGGCTACTTTATTAATATCTAAGGATACCTCACTAATTCTAATATTTGTTACTAACAGTATAATCCTACCTAAACCTTCCTTTTAGGGTAAATCTATCAAGTGGTATGTAAAATGTCTCTGCCTACACCAACAAGTGTTTTGTTTGGGTGAATGTGAAGGGCTCTTAGAGCTTGTGGAAGACTAAATAAATTTCCACATCCTCCCACCGGCGATGGTAGACGCTAAGTTTAGATGAAGTCCACCTCCTGCAAGCCCTCCCATTGAGCCATGGACTTGAGCGCCGTTCGACGAGTCGCCCGGTCGCTCTGGTCAAGCAGACTCTGGTTTAACTCCTATCCAGGCCCCACCGCATCGACCTCGAGAGGCAAGAGCTTGTTGATTGGGCTTATGGTCTCGACACCATTTATTCTCACCTTCACCATCCTCAGCCGTCCAACCATATCTAGGTGGATTAACACCACCAGACCTAGTGGCCAATATGCCCTGGATGCCTCAGTTTCTACCAGCACCAGGCCCCTTGACTCAAGGTCACCTTGCTTCCCTCAAGGTCGGCCCCATAAAAATATTCTCGCAGAGATGTCAAATAATTATTAGGCCTCACCTGGTTCTATTTTTCTAGAACGTTCACCAATTTATTGTGACTCTTGTTCAATTCTTCATTGATGGGGAGGGGGGTCCTGCCCCATAATAGTCCTGCCCCATAATAGTCCTGCTTCCTGGAAGACTGGCTCAAAACAGCAGGAAAGGGCTTGACCCTCCTCCCATTTTGCACATAGGTCAAGGGCCTGTTATCAACTCTCGCCTCTATCTCGGCTAAGACCGTCCGCAACTTGTCAGTGCTCACCCTCTTGCCATGCAAGGCCTTGCGGATGCACCCTTTAATTTTGCCCACCATGCGCTCATAGCCCCCTTGCCATGGAGCTCTATGAGCTATGAACTTCCATTCACACTCTATCTTCTTCGGATATTCTCGCACCTCCCCATGTCCAAAAGAATTTGTTGGCTGCTCTGAAGCTTGTGCCATTGTCCAATATAACCAAACGTGGCATATCTTCTATCAACTCCAAATGCACGGCTCGGGTAGTTGCACAAGTAAACAGGCAGACATATACCTTCTGTGGGCCTACCCTTTACTCTCCACGGCTCTTCAGTGTGATAGCCCCTGTATAGTCTATACCTACAGTCTCAAAGGGGCTGTTACTATGCACCCACTCCTGAGGCAGCGGTGGTGGCCCTGGGTAAGGTAGGGTCCTGCCATCATACCGACGGCAGATGGTGCAATTCCATATCACCTTTTCGACTGCCTCTCGGCCCTTCAGTACCCAGTAATTCTGACAAAGAAAGTTAAGGGTATCTCCCAACCCCCCATGCATGATCTTATGATCAGCATTGTGTATCACTAAATCTGCCAACTACCCATCCTTTTCCAGTAACACGGATGTTTGTCCCCATAACTGAGCTCAGCATTGTGTAGTCTTCTACATCTTATAATATCGGCATAATCCAGGAACAAGCCCAACAAGCGGACCAGCTTACTGCTCTCTAAGTCGCCGCTAGATGCATGACCAGATGATATGTTGGCTTGCCCAGTCACCAGTACCTCTAGGACTCCTGGAAATCTCACCCTTTGACACTGCTGTAACCAGAAAACACTGGGACTCACGAGCGACAACTGCCGGCTTCTGCTTACCTTGTCATTCATATTTCTCACGAATCAAAATACAGTTTCTGTGACTCCTTTCAGTTTCCTCCATGAGGAATAGCATTTGGGGTCAAACAGTTCGGTGCGTGGCTTCCCCACGAAATGTACGAGGCTGCTGATAATCTCCTCGAATTTCTGTTCAGGCCAGCCCTCCTTCGCTGGTAACCAGTCCGGGTCTCTGAACCAAATCTCGCTCTTGCCCAGCTTTTGTGTGTCACCCCTCTGCTGATCAGGTCAGCTGGGTTTTGATCTGTTGGTACATACAAAATTGTAGATACTGGCTGTAGTTCCCGTATCCCGATTCCTGACATAAGGGAGTTTGGACCTGTCGTTCTGGACCCAGTGTAAGGCTACTTCCGTGTCTGCACATGCATGTGTGCATCACTCTTAGGTTACTCAGCATTTCCTTTTCGTACTTTCCCAGTCTTGCTCACAGCAACATTAATGTGAGTTCTAGCTTTGGGATTGAGCATTCTTTTAGGTCACTCGTGCTGGAGGCCGCCAGATTGACCTAGTCCCTGCCCACCAAGTGTGCTGCTACCCCATATGCCCAGGAGGAGGCATCACAGAAGACATGCAAGTCATAGTCTCGCCCGGTGCACCCGAGGGACCTAGGGAATGCAAATTTGTGCAGCTTTGCTAAATCTTTCCTAACCAGATCCCACTCCTGACAGACGGTTATCGGCAGTGCGTCGTCCTAGGTTCAGCTCCCACGTCCGTTGTACTAGCATTCTCCCTCGAATGGTAATGGGGGTCAGCATACCAAAGGGGCCAAAGCAGTTTGTACTTTACTCAACAGGGACCTACTGGTCAGCTTCCCCTCACCATCAGGTTTCCCCTTTATCCTAAGTCTGTTGCTGTCAAAAAGTCATTCACTTTTTGACAGCCCTTTCTACCTCAATCTCTTGCTACCCACTACCCCTGTACTCTCCAATGCCCTGCCGCACTCCATGACCTAATAACCCCTCTCATTCTTGCTACCCAATACCCGAGCACCCTTCCCTGCCCTGCTGCGCTGTATGACCCTTCTAGGTTTAACGCTTCTTTTTTATTATAATAGCATTACACAAAAAAAAACATTTATAAATTATTGCTAGGTTACAGATTAAATACATCCCGAACACCTTAAGGGAACAGAATAAACATTGGTATTGTGTAAATGTTTCGATTTTGAGCTTGTTACTTAAATTTCTAAGTGGTCTAGAAGAGTTTCTATGGTACACAAAGTTTTTAACAAAATTAACAAATTAACGGGAACAGTGTCTACTCAAATAACAAGTCTCCCTCGTAGTAAGATTGAAAGGAATGAAATGGTCTGTATGAGAGTTCTTTAAGGCTGCCTGTATTGTGGACTCTGCCCATCCGGAGATCCTAGTAAGACTGAACACCAGCAGATGTTTAGTGGCACTGGCCAGTAAACATCTGGTTGTTCTGTGTAAGTTTAATTAGCTAGAGGTCCACATAAGTACAATTATTATAGTTTAATATATGTGTAAATTACCTAGTCAGAATTGCTGCTTTGCTCTGTCCCTCATTCTTTCGTCTTTTTTTCCACCTTCCTTCATTCTCTTTTCTCCTTCCCCCTAGTGCCTCACTGTCACCACCATAGCTGTTACTATCACCACCATAACTGTTATTACCAGTACCTCAGTCATTTCCATCACTACCATTACCAGCCACAATCACGGTCACAATACCACCAAAATCATCATGAAAACCACTACCACCAATCCATCCATCATCTCCACTTCCACCACCACCACCACCACCACCACCACCACCACCACCACCACCACCACCACGAACACCACCACCTTCACCACCACCATCTCCACCTCCACCATCTCCTCCACCACCATCTCCACCTCCACCATCTCCTCCACCACCACCCCCACCACACCACCCATCTCCACTACCACCATCTCCACCACCACCATCTCCACCACCACCATCTCCACCACCACCATCTCCACCACCACCATCTCCACCACCACCATCTCCACCACCACCATCTCCACCACCACCATCCCCCCCACCACCACCATCCCACCTCCACCATTCCTCCACCTCCACCCCACCATCTCCACCTCCCACCATCTCCACCTCCACCATCTCCACCTCCACCATCTCCACCTCCACCACCATCTCCACCTCCACCACCATCTCCACCTCCACCACCATCTCCACCTCCACCACCATCTCCACCTCCACAACCATCTCCACCTCCACCACCATCTCCACCTCCACCACCATCTCCACCTCCGCCACCATCACCCCACCACCACCATCACCACCACCACAACCACTATTACGACCACCACCACCATCACCACAACCACTATTACGACCACCACCACCATCACCACAACCACTATTACGACCACCACCATCACCAACACCATCACCAACACCACCACCACCAACACCATCACCAACACCACCACCACCAACACCATCACCAACACCACCACCACCAACACCATCACCAACACCACCACCACCAACACCATCGCCAACACCACCACCACCAACACCATCACCAACACCACCACCACCAACACCATCACCAACACCACCACACACAACACCATCACCAACACCCCACACCAATACCATCACCAACACCACCACCACCAACACCACACCACAACACCACCACCAACAACACCATCACCAACACACCACCACCCAACACCATCACCAACACCACCACCACCAACACCATCACCAACACCACCACCACCAACACCATCACCAACACCACCACCACCAACACCATCACCAACACACCACCACCACACCAACACCATCACCACCACCACCACACAAACCATCCCAACACCACCACCACCAACACCATCACCAACACCACCACCAACACCACCACCACCAACACCATCACCAACACCTCCACCACCAACACCATCACCAACACCACCACCACCAACACCATCACCAACACCACCACCACCAACACCATCACCAACACCACCACCACCAACACCATCACCAACACCACCACCAACACCATCACCAACACCACCACCACCAACACCACCACCACCAACACCATCACGAACACCACCACCACCAACACCATCACCAACACCACCACCACCAACACCATCACCAACACCACCACCGCCAACACCATCACCAACACCACCAACACCAACACCATCACCAACACCACCACATCCAATACCATCACCAACACCACCACCACCACCACCATCACCAACACCACCACCACCAACACTACCACCACCAACACCATCACCAACACCACCACCACCAACACCACCACCACCAACACCAACACCACCACCACCAACACCATCACTGTTGCAACCCCTGAATGGGTTACAATGATTATTATGTATATATAATGTATATTACCTTTTCATTTAATTTTATATTGCTTATATTTGCGATAATAGCTAAATCGTAAATGCATGACTTTATATTATTATTTGACTGTTATATTGTTATTTAGCTTATGTTGTTAGGATGTATATAAAATGTGCTCAGTTAGTCTTGATTGTCAAACTACTGTAATTATCGCTTGTCGCTCGTTATACTGCCGGCTTCTGAGCTGCAGTTGTCCACGTAGCTATCACGTGATCGAGGGGGGTGTCCTCACCTCTCGTGAAGTAGTCAGTCTGCTCTAGACTCGCTTGGTGGTTGGACAGATTGTCTGTCTCATTATTCTTGTTAGTTCTGTAGAACTTTGTTCACAGAACATTGTATGGACTTAGTGATTTTCGACGTTGTACTGAGGTTGTGTGTCACATTGACACTCTGAACATCTCAGGTCCTTAGCTATACCTTCTGACCTAATTTTGTACTGGTTTCTGTGTATTGTCACAGTCGCGTTTTTCCTATGCTGAACGTAGATTCAGTATTATGGGAGTTTTGTAACTTTTGTGGAGGATCTGCTGATGGTCCCTACTTAGTGTCGTTATATTATCTCCTTGATCCTGATTGTGTCGCAGTCACATATTGCATTGCTATTGGGCTTAGCATTCTTTGTTGTTCAAGCAGACTGTTCGGGTTGCCAGTCGGTCAAGAAGTTAGTTTATTTGAGGACTTTGTCAGTCACTTGTTTAAGTCTTATTCGAGTCTTGAGACATAGCTAACTACTTAAGAGCACTTACACGCATTCTCACACTTGTACATATTTGTAATATCTTATTAAATGTTAATGTACCTGACGGTACTTAAGAATTATAAATGTGATATGTGCTTTCAGCACAATAATATTGAACTCGAGAGATTGATTTTATTTTGATTGCTGTAATTAATTTAATTTGATAATATACCTCTAGACAACTTACTACTTAATAAATTTATTAAATTTTAATTTCTCTAGTTAGTAGCCTACCAGTTGTAATCCTAAAGCACTATTGAACCATACTAAATTTTAATGGATAATTGGACAAGGATACTGACTACTTGTTACGAAAACCCAGTAACAGGCTGGATGCTAGAAGGGCAGCCCTTTCTAGTATTCACTGGAGATCTCTAAGCTTTTAGAATCGCTTTTTTTGTAACAATCACCAACACCACCACCACCAACACCATCACCAACACCACCATCACCAACACCACCACCGCCAACACCATCACCAACACCACCACCGCCAACACCATCACCAACACCACCACCGCCAACACCATCACCATCACCAACACCACCACCACCATCACCAACACCACCACCACCATCACCAACACCACCACCACCATCACCAACACCACTACCACCAACACCATCACCACCACAACCACCAACACCATCACCACCACCACCACCGCCACCACAACCACTATTACCACCATCTCCACCACCACCACCACCACCACCACCACCTCCTCCTCCACCTCCACCACCCACTAAGACTGATAATTAGCGGTTAGCATGGGTGAGATGAGCCTTTAATGTGGCGGACATCCGTTTAACCTCTCACCCTCCATCCCCACTCATCCCACGTCATCCCCACTCATCCCAACTCATCCCCACTCATGCCAACTCATCTCCACTCATCCCAACTCACCCCCACTCATCCCAACTCACCCCCACTCACCCCCACTCATCCCAACTCACCCCCACTCATCCCCACTCATCCCAACTCACCCCCACTGATCCCCACTCATCCCAACTCATCCCCACTCATCCTCCCACAAGTTACACAAAAACAATATTTTTTTCTATGTACTCTTTTGCCAATATTTCTGTATTTCCTAGTCTCGACTTTAATGAGAAACATTTAGGTCGTTATTTAGTGTTTGTAGCTCAAGCTCCCGGTCCGCTCTCTGATTCTTTGCTGTAAACAAGTTTTATTTCTTTAAAATCAAGTAAGGATAATAATTGTTTATAATACTGAGTAAGTTAATAAATATTAATTATGGATTATCTTTGTTTATTAATCCTCCCGGATAATAATCTGAAGAAATTTTTTTACACTTTCTTGCTCTGTTTCTCTCAACATTTTTAACTCGTGGTATTATTGTTTGCATTTCTTGTTAAAATCTATCTCAAGCTCTTGGTCCCCAGGTTAAATTTTAGAAACTACGGCATTCTAGTAATTTTCTGTATCTTAGTGTCTAGTTAATTATATGGCTGTGAGAAATACTTTGCATAACACGAGGCTTTATATTAAATAATACTTGCTAATTACTCCTTTACTGCACTTTATTTAAGTAATTTCTTTACTTTATTTTGTATTGGAAAGTTCAAAAAGGTAAATGCCTTTATTATTTTTTAATTAATTCATATAATTTACATATTGTTTATTCGTATTCACTTAACAATACCATTGTTGGATCAGTAGAAATAAATTCTTAAGAGGTACTTTCACTTTTTAATCTTCAAAAGTAATGTATTTTTTTACATTAAGGAAGGATTCTTTTACGATTTGCAATGGTAATGTTATTTAATCTTGGTTATGTTTTATGGTACTGTCAGCTGTCACCCGCCCGCACCTTCCCATCCACTTGCCTATCCTATTTTATCCTACCCCAGGATTTTCACCAGCCCGCACCTTCCCATCCACTTGCCTATCCTATTTTACCCTACCCCAGGATTTAGCTACACTGACGCTACTCGGGTATTTGTTTCACTCATCTATATCTCTATTACCAAATATTGTTTTCCCTTATATTTTCGAAGTCTAATTTTTTCCAGCTTGAACCCATTGCTGTGTATTCTGCCTTGTTCTGATAGGTTTAGCATATTATTATATCCCCATTGTTTACTCCTGGTTTCCCTATGTTTACCTCAATCATATATCTACATCCTTGAATTTATGCTAACTGGATTCATCTGATCGACTGTTCGTAAAAATGTGTATGTTATGTCCACTAAGCTTCTTATAAATTTGGCCAGTGTACGTCCCGTTGTGCTTTTCGGGGTATACAGAAATTTGTAAGATTTTAATACTGCATATCGAGTAGTGTCACATCTGATTAACTTTAACCTTTCTGTGCTAATAACTTGATAATGCATTTTATGAGTGGCTTCAGTCTTAATATATTTTAGGTAAAACCTCTCTGCTTTCCCTGAAGGGTTAGAATTCCTTGTGGGATGTGATTATCCGAATTTACAATTTATACTAAAGCATCTGATCCATTACAAATCTCCAACCCTATCAATGAACTGTATTATCAACTTATACCACTTTTGCACTCTGTATCGAGCCACAAGAGATTGCAAGTATGGATTACAGAGATGCCCTTTTCAGATTGTGGAGCAACCGAAGTTCATCTGGTTTATTTTCATTCTAATCTGTGTCTTGCCCTTCGATTTTATTGTTATCTTGTTTAAAAATAATAAATAAGCGTTAAAAATGGTACACATATTTCTGTCACTCAGAGCTAACTAGATGAAAATTAAGGATAAACCACGTAAGCAACAACAGGAAGACTGACACTACTTAAAGATACTAATATCGTTTTGATGGTGGAAGAGACTGAAACAGTACAGCCGGAATAAAACAGACAGAAATTGTCGGGAAAACACTAGTTGAAATAGGAATATTAAACCTAAGTTAAATGAATCTTACTGAACCCAGGAGTGGCAGAAGGGGCTAAAAGGCATAAATGAAAATGAAAGAAATCCCCGCCCCCCCAAATTTTTATATGCCAAAAGCAAGGCAAAAACCACGTGAAGCATTGGGCCCTGATCGCACTGCAGCATGCATCACACAGCATCAGGAAAGTCACTCCGAACCAGCATATCAGTGGACATGACACAGAGACAAGGGAAACTGCAAAATATTCCAATTTCAGGGGTTAGGCTCGGCAATATCCATTACCAGACTACGTCAGTGCGTATATACAATTAACAACAATGACAGGTCGTGAGTATCACCCAGGATCAGAGGTATGAGTGGTGTATGACGCACTACCATAAAAATGTTAAATTTTCCTTAACCTTAATAGTTCTCCGTGAAAGTAGTCCTCCAGAACTATTTTCCTTAACTAGTTTCCCATAACCTTAATAGTTTTACTGTGAAAACAGTTCAAGATATTCGACTCGCCTCTTCAAGAAGCTTGCATGATACCGAGAACATCCAAGCAGTGCAGGGAGGAGAGAAGAGCGGTTGGACAGTGTCTTTACTCCTTTTCTCCAGGCCGGTGTGGTGGAGGTTCTCTAGCTGAGGTAGTGATCTCCAAGCTTTGAAAACCTACTATAAGCTTAGGATAAGATTTTGTTCGGATTTTTAATCATGGAGGTTTAGTCAACCAGGATGACCCAAGAAAGTCATTGCGTCATCGACGAACTCTCTTATTTCCATTGAGTCTCATTTATGCCCCCCAGAATGCGACCCACACCAGTCCACTAACACCCAGGTACATACTTGCTTCCTAGATGAACGGAATAAGAGGTGTAAGGAAACACGCCTAGTGTTTCCACCCTTCTCAAGGATCAATCCACGGACACTCAGCGTTGCCTACCAGACCACGGGCGTGATTAGCCCGTGACAAGCTGCACTCAAACTAATGGGTAACAGTGGTGAGATAGAGACAAGCCAGAGAAACGTGTGAGGCCAGAAAGCAACACTGAAACAACCCGACACTCCTACCAGATTCAACATTAAACGTATTTTCGTGAATAAATTGATGTGATAATAAGGTAAGTTAACAATAACAATATAAGACATACTTGAAATAAATGGATATTGTAATTACTGATAATTTCTTTCAAGCAAAGTGAGTGAGTGTGTGTGTGTGTGTGTGTGTGTGTGTGTGTGTGCGTGTGTGTGTGTGTGTGTGTGTGTGTGTGTGTGTGTGTGTGTGTGTGTGTGTGTGTGTGTGTGTGTGTGTGTGTGTGTGTGTGTGTATATATATATATATATATATATATATATATATATATATATATATATATATATATATATATAAAATCTCGCCGAATAGGTCAAATTTGTCAGTTAGCGAAAACTCGTTCAAAATTCAGTTCTTTCTATGACAGTTTTTTATACGTTGAAATATATAAATTATCATTTAAGTTAATGTAAAAATTAATAATTTTGTACCAAAAGAACCTTAGAAAACTTGCCTAAAGTTATAACAAGTTTAATTCAATTTAGTCTAATCCAACTAAATATATTTTAGTTTTAAGTTTGCAATAATTTAATAATAAACACAATGGAATACATTTTTTTTCGTTAGGTTCAGAATGATTTTTTGCGAAATTATCGCATACACAATTTTTCGTTTTCCTTATTAGGCAAGATGAGCATTGCTAATTAAGCCAAAATCGCAAGATTTAGCTATTCGTCACTACGTATATATGTGTATTCGCTTATCCATACGTGTTGCAAAAGCACACCTGTATATATACATTCAAATGCTTAGGTATACATTTGCACACATTTGCATAAAAGAGCTACATCTACATGTATATACATTAACACGTGCATACATTTGCTCATATATACATGCAAACGTTCATACATACACTAGTGTACTTGCATATATTTTTTCACATTCATAAACATACTTCCTCACACATATTTATTTTTCATATTTTGATTATCATGAGAACCTTGTGCTTTTCTTATCCATGGGATGGGCTTATGATATACGGGGATATTTTGTAATCTGGCTCTCATTGCACAAGTACTTCCGCTTGGGCAACGGATTCAAAGGGTAGAAACTGCAGGTTCGTTTTAGAAGTCTAGCGTGTTCTTTCATAGTGCAGAAGAGAGATGATGTAAACACAGGTCACGTTCCGCTCTGACAAAGAACGTGTCCCGGAGTTTCCTGTGAATGTTGTGATCTACAGAACTGCAGAGGCGGAGGAGCGAGACTTTGCCAAGACTGTTGCTAAACACTAAGTCAGATATCTCTGTTTAAAAGAGAAGGCTTTTATCTGAATTGCCAGACTTCTGCATGAGTTCGTTTTACACTTTTATATTTCCAGGTATTCCAGTGCTGTGACGCGGAGCGTGAAGCTTGACACGTACTGACATATTTGCGACTGCGGGGCTGGAGGTATCACTTTCTATCTCTAGTAACAAATATTCTCTTTGTTACCTAACCTTCCTCCTCTTAAAACTGAGCATGGAATCTGCTTCCACCACGTCTTTATCAAGAACATCCCACATCTTAACTGCTTTTAGAAGAATTTGGGTCATTACCTCTCTTCAATACTTGCTTGTCTCCTCTCCCAACCTTTCACATAGTTTATCATTGTCAGCATTATTAAATGCTCTGAAAATCTTGTACATGTTAATTATGTCTTTTCATGTCCTCTTCTTTTCCAGAGATGAAAATTTAATTTCTTTAAATCATTCTTAACAGGTCATTTTTCTTAGCACCTGAGTCACTCTCGCAGCGAATCTCAGGATTTTTATTCTCACGAAGGGATTCCAAGTTCTTCATTCGTAAAACAATACTTTAGACGATTATAGTTTCTGATACATCTGCAAGCAGCTGGAGTTTGACATACTAATAATACGGTATTATTATTAATAATACAGTAATAAAACTATAGTTATTCAGGCTAAAACATTGTGTAGTTTTAAAAATAGGTTAGATAAATACATGAGTGGGTGTGGGTGGGTGTGAGTTGGACCTGACTAGCTTGTGCTGCTGGGTCTGGTGCCGTGCGCCTTCCTTGAGTGGGGGTGACCAGACTGGCTGTGTCATTGGACTAATCCGGGTGGGGGGGACATGGACCTGCTCTGCATGGGTCAGTAAGCCTGTTGTAGTGTTCCTTCTTTCTTATGTTCCTATGTTCTAATAATACAGTAATGATATCTTTTCACCTGATTTTTGTCATTTGCTTCTGATAAATATATACCTAGTCTTCACTCAGAAATAACGTGTTAAGAACTTAGTGTGATAACTGCTGTACACAGTGTCAGGAGATCATTGCTCACAAGACACAGAAACTATGAAATATTAACGAAAATAAATACACAGGCTAACATGAAAAGCAAAAATATCTTAAATTTCATGGCATGAGCTCACTGAGGTTGTAAACACTGAGACGTGATATATATAAGTGTGCATAGTCGCTTTATTTTAATGACTGGAATTATTCTCATTTTATAGACTCGGGGAATCTACATTAATTACTATTTTAAAGATTAAAATATCTCTGACCAGTTGTGTTCAAATCGCAAAATCCTCTTGTACTTAATAAGATTTAAACTCAATTAGCTAATGCTAGAATCGCCAATAAACTGTAGAATCGATCAACATAATGACTAGCTTCCATTTTATGAAAAAGGTTTTAAAATCTTTATAAAAGATATAAAGAAATTACTCGTTAAAAGCGCAGGACAATTGTTTAAATCTGTTGGTTGTGATTATAGCTGTGGTAGTTTGTGTTCTGATGATCATAGCTGTGGTAGTTACTGTGTGTGCTGATGATCATAGCTGTGGTAGTTACTGTGTCCTGATGATCATAGCTGTGGTAGTTTGTGTGTTCTGATGATCATAGCTGTGGTAGTTACTGTGTGTGCTGATGATCATAGCTGTGGTAGTTACTGTGTGTGCTGATGATCATAGCTGTGGTAGTTACTGTGTTCTGATGATCATAGCTGTGGTAGTTTGTGTGTTCTGATGATCATAACTGTGGTAGTTACTGTGTGTGCTGATGATCATAGCTGTGGTACTTACTGTGTTCTGATGATCATAGATGTGGTAGTCACTATGTGCTGATGAAAATAGCTGTGGTAGTTACTGTGTGCTGATGATCATGGCCGTGGTAGTTACTGTGTGCTGATGATCATAGCTGTGGTAGTTACTGTGTCCTGATGATCATAGCTGTGGTAGTTACTGTGTCCTGATGATCATAGCTGTGGTAGTAACTGTGTCCTGATGATCATAGCTGTGGTAGTTACTGTGTCCTGATGATCATAGCTGTGGTAGTAACTGTGTTCTGATGATCATAGCTGTGGTAGTTACTGTGTCCTGATGATCATAGCTGTGGTAGTAACTGTGTTCTGATGATCATAGCTGTGGTAGTTACTGTGTTCTGATGATCATAGCTGTGGCAGTTACTGTGTGCTGATGATCATAGCTGTGGTAGTTACTGTGTTCTGATGATCATAGCTGTGGCAGTTACTGTGTGCTGATGATCATAGCTGTGGTAGTTACTGTGTTCTGATGATCATAGCTGTGGCAGTTACTGTGTGCTGATGATCATAGCTGTGGTAGTTACTGTGTGCTGATGATCATAGCGGTGGTAGTTACTGTGTTCTGATGATCATAGCTGTGGCAGTTACTGTGTGCTGATGATCATAGCTGTGGTAGTTACTGTGTTCTGATGATCATAGCTGTGGTAGTTACTGTGTTCTGATGATCATAGCTGTGGTAGTTCCTGGATGCTGCTGTTTACAGCTGTGGCAGTTGCTTGGTGCTGTTGATAGCTGTAGTATATCCTGGGTGCTGATGGTCACAACTGTGGTATTAAGTAACTCCTGGGTGTTGATGCTCACAGCTGTGGTATTAAGTAACTTCTGGGTGCTGATGCTCACAGCTGTGGCATTAAGTAACTTCTGGGTGCTGATGCTCACAACTGTGGTATTAAGTAACTTCTGGGTGCTGATGGTCACAACTGTGGTATTAAGTAACTTCTGGGTGCTGATGGTCACAACTGTGGTATTAAGTAACTTCAGGGTGCTGATGCTCACAGCTGTGGTATTAAATAACTTCTGGGTGCTGATGCTCACAGCTGTGGCATTAAGTAACTCCTGGGTGCTGATGCTCACAACTCTGGTATTAAGTAACTTCTGGGTGCTGATGGTCACAACTGTGGTATTAAGTAACTTCTGGGCGCTGATGGTCACAGCTGTGGTATTAAATAACTTCAGGGTGCTGATGCTCACAGCTGTGGTATTAAGTAACTTCTGGGTGCTGATGCTCACAACTGTGGTATTAAGTAACTTCTGGGTGCTGATGGTCACAACTGTGGTATTAAGTAACTTCTGGGTGCTGATGCTCACAGCTGTGGTATTAAGTAACTTCAGGGTGCTGATGTTCACAGCTGTGGTATTAAGTAACTTCTGGGTGCTGATGGTCACAACTGTGGTATTAAGTAACTTCTGGGTGCTGATGGTCACAACTGTGGTATTAAGTAACTTCAGGGTGCTGATGGTCACAACTGTGGAATTAAGTAACTTCTGGGTGCTGATGGTCACAGCTGTAGTATTAAGTAACTTCAGGGTGCTGATGCTCACAACTGTGGTATTAAGTAACTTCAGGGTGCTGATGCTCACAGCTGTGGTATTAAGTAACTTCTGGGTGCTGATGGTCACAACTGTGGTATTAAGTAACTTCTGGGTGCTGATGGTCACAGCTGTGGTATTAAGTAACTCCTAGGTGCTGATGCTCACAACTGTAGTATTAAGTAACTTCTGGGTGCTGATGGTCACAACTGTGGTATTAAGTAACTTCTGGGTGCTGATGCTCACAACTGTAGTATTAAGTAACTTCTGGGTGCTGATGGTCACAACTGTGGTATTAAGTAACTTCTGGGTGCTGATGCTCACAACTGTAGTATTAAGTAACTTCTGGGTGCTGATGGTCACAACTGTGGTATTAAGTAACTTCTGGGTGCTGATGCTCACAACTGTAGTATTAAGTAACTTCTGGGTGCTGATGGTCACAACTGTGGTATTAGTTAAGTAACTTCTGGGTGCTGATGCTCACAACTGTGGTATTAAGTAACTAGTGGGTGCTGATGCTCACAGCTGTGGTATTAAGTAACTTCCGGGTGCTGATGCTCACAGCTGTGGTATTCAGTAACTTCTGGGTGCTGATGCTCACAGCTGTGGTATTAAGTACTCATGGGTGCTGATGGTCACAACTGTGGTATTAAGTAACTTCTGCGTGCTGATGGTCACAGCTGTGGTATTAAGTAACTCCTGGGTGATGATGACCACAACTGTGGTATTAGGTAATTTCTGGGTGCTGATGCTCACAACTGTGGTATTAAGTAACTCCTGGGCGCTGATGCTCACAACTGTGGTATTAAGTAAGTTCAGGGTGGTGGTCACAACTGTGGTATTAAGTAATTTCTGGGAGCTGATGCTCACAACTGTGGTATTAAGTAACTTCTGGGTGCTGATGCTCACAACTGTGGTATTAAGTAACTCCTGGGTGGTGATGCTCACAACTGTGGTATTAAGTAACTTCTGGGTGATGATGCTCACAACTGTTTTATTAAGTAACTTCTGGGTGTTGATGCTCACAACTGTTTTATTAAGTAACTTCTGGGTGGTAATGCTCACAACTGTGGTATTAAGTAACTTCTGGGTGCTGATGCTCACAGCTGTGGTATTAAGTAACTTCTGGGAGCTGATGCTCTCAACTGTGGTATTAAGTAACTCTTGGGTGCTGATGCTCACAACTGTGGTATTAAGTAACTTTTGGGTGCTGATGCTCACAGCTGTGGTATTAAGTAACTTCTGGGTGCTGATGCTCACAGCTGTGGTATTAAGTAACTTCTGGGTGCTGATGCTCACAACTGTGGTATTTAGTAACTTCTGGGTGCTGATGCTCACAGCTGTGGTATTAAGTAACTTCTGGGTGCTGATGCTCACAGCTGAGGTATTAAGTAACTTCTGGGTGCTGATGCTCACAGCTGTGGTATTAAGTACTCCTGGGTGCTGATGGTCACAACTGTGGTATTAAGTAACTTCTGCGTGCTGATGGTCACACTGTGGTCTTAAGTAACTCCTGGGTGCTGATGCTCACAACTGTGGTATTAAGTAACTTCTGCGTGCTGATGGTCACACTGTGGTATTAAGTAACTCCTGGGTGATGATGACCACAACTGTGGTATTAAGTAATTTCTGGGTGCTGATGCTCACAACTGTGGTATTAAGTAACTCCTGGGCGCTGATGCTCACAACTGTGGTATTAAGTAAGTTCTGGGTGATGGTCACAACTGTGGTATTAAGTAATTTCTGGGTGCTGATGCTCACAACTGTGGTATTAAGTAACTTCTGGGTGCTGATGCTCACAACTGTTTTATTAAGTAACTTCTGGGTGATGATGCTCACAACTGTGGTATTAAGTAACTTCTGGGTGTTGATGCTCACAACTGTTTTATTAAGTAACTTCTGGGTGTTGATGCTCACAACTGTTTTATTAAGTAACTTCTGGGTGTTGATGCTCACAACCGTTTTATTAAGTAACTTCTGGGTGGTGATGCTCACAACTGTGGTATTAATTAACTTCTGGGTGCTGATGCTCACAGCTGTGGTATTAAGTAACTTCTGGGTGCTGATGCTCTCAACTGTGGTATTAAGTAACTTTTGGGTGCTGATGCTCACAACTGTGGTATTAAGTAACTTCTGGGTGCTGATGCTCACAGCTGTGGTATTAAATACCTTTTGGGTGCTGATGCTCACAGCTGTGGTATTAAGTAACTTCTGGGTGCTGATGCTCACAGCTGTGGTATTAAGTAACTTCTGGGTGCTGATGCTCACAAGTGTGGTGTTAAGTAACTCCTGGGTGTTGATGCTCACAGCTGTGGTATTAAGTAACTTCTGTGTGCTGATGCTCACAGCTGTGGTATTAAGTAACTTCTGGGTGTTGATGCTCAAAACTGTGGTATTAAGTAACTTCTGGGTGTTGATGTTCACAACTGTGGTATTAAGTAACTTCTGGGTGTTGATGCTCACAACTGTTTTATTAAGTAACTTCTGGTTGTTGATGCTCACAACTGTTTTATTAAGTAACTTCTGGGTGTTGATGCTCACAACTGTTTTATTAAGTAACTTCTGGGTGCTGATGCTCACAACTGTGGTATTAAGAAACTCCTGGGTGCTGACGCTCACAACTGTGGTATTAAGTAACTCCTGGGTGCTGATGCTCACAACTGTGGTATTAAGTAACTTCTGGGTGCTGATGCTCACAACTGTGGTATTAAGTAACTTCTGGGTGCTGATGCTTTTACAACATTTGGGAATCTTTATGACGAAAATGTTTCGTCAGCCAGTGGCTTCTTCAGTCCTTTATAGAGAAGATCGGGAAAAGATGATGAGCTTGAGGTAGTCAGACACTCCCCGTATATGCTGTACTTTTCTTAAGACTATTGACTGAACTCATCGACTTCAGGCTGAGGGACCGATTTCCTCAAACTCCTCTTCATGTTCCACCGTTCTTCTCAGTGATAGACTGAAAACGCCACTGTCTGGCTAATCATTTCTGTAATAAAGTTTCCAAAATGTCACTTTACTAAACTATTGACATCTATATGGAGGAAGGTCTATCACATATTATCTAGATGTAGAATGTCAAAGATATAAAAAACGAAAATCTTCCTTCCCATCCTATACTCCTTGAAGTAAAGGAGATAATTATAACATATTCTATTGTGTTATTTCATTGTCACTCGATCTTAACTTCGGTTATCACCTGTTGTTCTTCTGTTATGTCTAGCACAACCCTTGACTGTTATTATTTTCATTAGATTGTCCTGCTGTCAACTGATCGTAATAATTAGTACCCGAACTTGGTTTCAGATTGTCCAGCGAAGTTTCACGATGAATCGGGATGACAAGTGCGCCTCCAACTGGATTTTATGACTGTATTTTCTTTTCAGCGACAACTTTACTTGGTAGTTTATTATATTCTGCTATACTTCTGTTAATAATAAACTGTATATGTTGGTGATGGATCTTCTGCCTCACAGTTTCATTCCGGTGTTTCGAGTTTCGGACTCATGCTTCACCCCAAATTGTTCTTCGTGTCTGATTTTTGTAATACAATTATATATATATATATATATATATATATATATATATATATATATATATATATATTATATATATATATATATATATATATTAATGGCTAGAATAAGATTTCCTCATTGTCTCCGTTTCCAAAGAGAGAAAAGGTCGAGTACTCTGATTTATTCTCCACATGGCTTGTTTTTCTTTTATTTAGCAAGCAATTTCAATGGGGCCTGTGGCATGCTGCAAATAATATTACACTATTCGGAGTATATCACACTCCCATATAGGCCGCCTCAAGACCAGCTAACCGGGTGCTAAAGATTTAACGATCAATAGGGGCCCCGCCGTTATATCGGCACCTCAACTCATCGGCTAATCACAGACAAGCCTGCCGAAGTTGTGAACCAATGTGGTTCACTCCTGACGCAAGTTTTGGTGGCTCACGGTGTGTTGAGAAATGGCATTACCAGTTAAGTTTAAAGACTTATACTTAACTTAAAAGGACAATTCATCGCCTGCGCAGCCGCCCCTGCAGACGAGGTCTAGAAGCTGTCGAAACCATCTCAACATGGGCTGTCAAGAAATATAATTTGTATGATTATAAATTACCCCTAGGGGGTGTTATGTCAGCATATTTCATACACTGGTGGCTGACGATGTACATACTTCTTTGGACTCAATGGTCCGCATATCACCGGGGTTTATGATAAGTGACTAACTCACGATTTTATACTCAACTGCGCAGTCAATAGTAGTACATCACGAGTTAGAACACTTACCTGACCCGTAATTACGCCCGGATATCCGTTGAGTTGATTGAAGAATAGTGTTCTTTGAAGAAAGTCGCACTACACTCTGTTGGATCGCAGCACTCGTTGTTACACTGTTCATCAATAATTGTTCACACAATATCACTAAGAAGTTGATCACACTTCTCTGTAAGTAAACCATACCCCCGGCCGGGATTGAACCCGCGGTCATAGAGTCTCAAAACTCCAGCCCGTCGCGCTAGCCACTAGACCAGCTAGCCACAATAAGATTCATCCAACTAGGTATATTTCTACACCATAGGAAAGTTAGCACAGGCACCTCTGTGACCACAAATGCAAGTTTTTACAGACGAATCTCCAGCTAGCGTGGCCGTGACGAACTCTAGCTCAAGTCCCTTCACTGCCGTCAACATGACTTAAGAAATCGTAATGACACGATTGCAAATAAACCATACCCCCGGCCGGGATTGAACCCGCGGTCATAGAGTCTCAAAACTCCAGCCCGTCGCGCTAGCCACTAGACCAGCTAGCCACAATAAGATTCATCCAACTAGGTATATTTCTACACCATAGGAAAGTTAGCACAGGCACCTCTGTGACCACAAATGCAAGTTTTTACAGACGAATCTCCAGCTAGCGTGGCCGTGACGAACTCTAGCTCAAGTCCCTTCACTGCCGTCAACATGACTTAAGAAATTGAGACTCTATGACCGCGGGTTCAATCCCGGCCGGGGGTATGGTTTATTTGCAATCGTGTCATTACGATTTCTTAAGTCATGTTGACGGCAGTGAAGGGACTTGAGCTAGAGTTCGTCACGGCCACGCTAGCTGGAGATTCGTCTGTAAAAACTTGCATTTGTGGTCACAGAGGTGCCTGTGCTAACTTTCCTATGGTGTAGAAATATACTAGTTGGATGAATCTTATTGTGGCTAGCTGGTCTAGTGGCTAGCGCGACGGGCTGGAGTTTTGAGACTCTATGACCGCGGGTTCAATCCCGGCCGGGGGTATGGTTTATTTGCAATCGTGTCATTACGATTTCTTAAGTCATGTTGACGGCAGTGAAGGGACTTGAGCTAGAGTTCGTCACGGCCACGCTAGCTGGAGATTCGTCTGTAAAAACTTGCATTTGTGGTCACAGAGGTGCCTGTGCTAACTTTCCTATGGTGTAGAAATATACCTAGTTGGATGAATCTTATTGTGGCTAGCTGGTCTAGTGGCTAGCGCGACGGGCTGGAGTTTTGAGACTCTATGACCGCGGGTTCAATCCCGGCCGGGGGTATGGTTTATTTGCAATCGTGTCATTACGATTTCTTAAGTCTTGTTGACGGCAGTGAAGGGACTTGAGCTAGAGTTCGTCACGGCCACGCTAGCTGGAGATTCGTCTGTAAAAACTTGCATTTGTGGTCACAGAGGTGCCTGTGCTAACTTTCCTATGGTGTAGAAATATACCTAGTTGGATGAATCTTATTGTGGCTAGCTGGTCTAGTGGCTAGCGCGACGGGCTGGAGTTTTGAGACTCTATGACCGCGGGTTCAATCCCGGCCGGGGGTATGGTTTATTTGCAATCGTGTCATTACGATTTCTTAAGTCATGTTGACGGCAGTGAAGGGACTTGAGCTAGAGTTCGTCACGGCCACTCTAGCTGGAGATTCGTCTGTAAAAACTTGCATTTGTGGTCACAGAGGTGCCTGTGCTAACTTTCCTATGGTGTAGAAATATACCAATTGGATGAATCTTATTGTGGCTAGCTGGTCTAGTGGCTAGCGCGACGGGCTGGAGCTTTGAGACTCTATGACCGCGGGTTCAATCCCGGCCGGGGGTATGGTTTATTTGCAATCGTGTCATTACGATTTCTTAAGTCAAGTCTTCTCTGTAAGTGTTTATCGTGTTTTGTGAGACACTTTGTCCACACTAACGCACAGATCAGTGTTCTTTGTTGGTTATCCTGGCATCAGTGTCACTCATAGTAGAGTCAAAGTTAATCTGGCGACGCCACACCGCCCCAAGCCGTCACTGCCCTAGCACAAAAAAAACTGACCTAGTACTCCTTGCTTCCTTGCCACTTCCTAGATGAAGCAAAGCAGAATGTTTGATTCTTGCTGTCTTAAGCATAGACAACAATGTCCACTATTTTTACCATGGTAATAAAGAGGGAGCAGGATTTTCCTTAATTGTCCTGCTAAGTAAGAGATGTACTGTCTCTTATAAAAATACACTTTGCAACACCGCTGCAAGGAGCAGAGGTCACTTGACTACGTCACATAGCATCTGTGATCAATTACTCACTGTAGCAGTAAACAAGATGCTCGCCCCTTCTGAGAGGGCTTGGCCCCTCAGGGCTGAAAGGGGCTGAAGGGGCTGAAAGGGCTGAAGGGGGCTGATACCCCCCTCCTAGAGAAAATTTCTCCACACGGTGCTTTCTCTGACTTTCGCATTTCTGCCTCCTTTGACCACCGCGTTGTACACTTTCACTTACATTACTGTACATTAATGTACATATTGTAAATACAAGCTTGCTTATTTGGTGAAGGAAATAGTCATATAATTGCTGTTGTCTTTTGCTAGCTCAATTACGACAAGGTACGTTGCCCATTCTACACCTGTGTTTATAATAGACACCTAGTAAAAAGCTTCATAGACTTCTAAATATACTATATATATCGCGACTTTTTTCATCCCAGTTTTTCTACATATTAAAAATTCGAAAAAGCCAGGTATGAGCTATCTCTAATAAATCCATAATTATTATTATTATAATCAAAAAGAAGCGCTTAGCCACAAGGGCTATACAGCGCTGCAGGGTAGGGAAGGAAGCAAGGGTATTGGGAGGCAGAAGGAGGGAGGGATGATCAGTAGGTTACAGAAAACAGCAGGGCAGGGTATAGTAGTGGGGTAGAGGGTAGCAAGAGATTGAAGTAGAAAGGGCTGAAGGCATCAGAGTTTGTGAAGTAAGTCAATTGTTGTCAAAAAGTCAATGAGAAAGTCCGGATGAAAGGTGGGTCCATCAGCGAGAAGGGAAGGTAAAGAGAGAGCAGGGGAGCGAAGACGACGACGGAGGTAAATTCTGCGTGCTCTTTGATAAAGTGGGCAGTCCAACAGAATGTGGTTGACTGATAATGGAGTCTGACAATTCTCAGAGAGAGGAGCAGGGCGCCTCTCCATGAGATATCCATGAGTAAGGGCGAGTATGGCCCAAAAGCAAAGACGGGAGAGAGTAGTCTCCCAACCTCGAAATGATGACAAGAGACGGGGCCCGTAACCTATACTCGGTTTAATAGATTTTAAGTTTGTTACCGAGCATTTGTAGACCAACGTTGTTGCCAACGGGAGTGAAGGTGGGTAGCTATTGCAGCAAAATAGTCCGTAAATGGAATACCTCTATATGAAACTGGTAGGTCATGTACTGCTGACCGCACAGCAATGTCTGCCTGTTCATTGCCCTGTACGTCAACATGACCAGGGACCCAACCAAAAAAAATATCTTTATGCTTGGTAAAGATGCGGCGTAGCCAAAGTTGGATACGGAGGACTAAGGGGTGAGGTGTATCAAATTTCTGTATAGCCTGTAAAGCACTAAGGGAGTCTGAGACAACCACAAATGATGACACAGGTATCGATGCAATATGGATAAATGCTACAAGAATGGCATACAATTCAGCAGTAAAAATACTAGCCGAAGATAGTAAATGCCCTCACACGATGCTGTCCGGAAACATTGCTGCGAATCCTACGCCATCAGAAGACTTAGAGCCGTCTGTGTACACTGCGATGGCATGAGAGTGGAAGTGGTCAAGAAAAAGAGAGCGGGAAGCGACCGTAGGCAAGGGAGAGAGAAAGAATAGACTCGAACAGCTGGAACTTCCCAGGGGGTTAGGGAAAAGTGAGATGCTACATGAACATAGAAAGGTGGTAATTGAAGAGAAAACAAGAGCGAATGTAGGCGAAGAGAGAAGGAAAGGAGTAAACAGGGGCGGCGAACAAATGAAGAATGTCTACTAATATCAGTGACCATTCTATAAATGGAAGGATTGCGGAGATCATGAGAGTGTACATAGTAGCAAAGGCAATGGGCATCACGGCGATCGGATAAGGATAGAACGTTCGCTTCTGCATAGAGGCTCTCAACAGGGGAAGAGCGAAAAGCACCAAAGCACAAACGCTGAATAGATCTGGTCACCATAATCAAGTTTCGATAAAATGAGGGTGGAATGTAGGCGAAGGAAAGTTCGACGATGAGCTCCACATGAAAGATGAGCAAGGGTTTTAAGAAGGTTCAGCCGGCTGTGACAAGTTGCCTTCAGAGAGGTAATGTGAGGTTTCCAGGATAACCTACGGTCAAAAAGGAGGCCCAGAAACCTGACTTTATCACGTTCAGGAATACGGGAGCAATAGAGGTACAAAGGATGATCGGAGATGACAGAGCATCTAGTGAAAGTAATTTGGTGAGTTTTGGTGCTGGAAAATTTAAACCCATGTGTGGGTGCCCAATTGGAAACATGGTCGACCGGATGCTGGAGAGAATCTGTAATAAGGTGACAGTCAGCGCCTGCACAGGCAATAGCGAAGTCATCAACATAGTGATGACCAAATATTTAATGGAAGACTAGAGGCCAAATCATTTATAGCATGGAGAAAAAGTGTTGTGCTCAAAACACATCCCTGGGGGACACTTTCAGCTTGGATAAAGTCCGGGGAGAGCACATTATTAACCCGAACACGGAAATGCCTGTCAGTTAAAAAGTTCTTAAGGAAGGATGGTAGATTGCCTCGAAGGCCTAAGGAGTAGGCTTGAGCTAAAATATTATACCTCCAAGTTGTGTCATATGCCTTCTCAAGGTCAAAAAATATGGCAATAACTGAGTGGTTATTCGCAAATGCATTACGAACATAAGTATCCCAGCATAGTAAGGGGTCTATGGTAGAACGTCCCTTACGAAAGCCATATTGACGAGTGGAGAGACTGTTGTGTGTCTCTAAATACCACACTCAACGTCTATTTACCAGGCGTTCCATCACTTTGCAAACTGCACTGGTAAGAGCAATGGGACGATAGTGGGAGGCTTCATGTGCCGTAGTGCCTGGTTTGCGGAAACGGAGAACAATGGCAGATTTCCACAGCTGTGGAAGAACTCCTTGTGACCAAATAAGATTGAAAAGGCATAATAGGACTGCAAGGGCTGACTGATGTAAATGTTGTAGCATACGAATATGAATGTCGTCGGGCCCAGCTGCCGATGATCGGTAAACTAAGAGTGTTGCCTCCAGTTCTTGAAGTGTAAACGGCACATTATACTGTTCTTCTCTGAGAGTAGAAAAGTCCAAGGGTGCTAACTCTCTGGCAGACTTTGAAGAAAGAAACGAGGGGCATAGATGGAGCCCTTGAGAAATACGGACCAGATGATTGCCAATTTCATTCGCAACATCTAGTGGGATTGCTATATCAACACCGGCAACCCTCAGAACATGAGCCAGGTCAGGAGAATATTTACCACTCAGTTTTCGTACTTTTTTCCAGACTGCACTCATAGAGGAAGCAGAGGTGATGGTGGAGACATAATCTCGCCAGCAAGTGCGTTTAGCGTCACGGATGACACGGCAAGCGATCGCACGCTTCTGTTTAAAATCAAAAAGTCTCTCCGTGGTTCTATTGTACCGGTACCTGCCTCATGCAGCGCGTTTCAAACGTACTGCACGAGCACAAGCAGAAGACCACCAAGGCACGCATTTCTGAGAATGCCTGCCCGAAGTTTGAGGTATAGAATGAGAAGCTGCGGCTAAAACGGAGGACGAGAAGAGGTGTAAAAGCTCATCAATGGAGGACGAAGAAGGAACCTCACTAAAAACAGTTGTGAGCAAAGGTTCCAATTTGCCTGATCAAATTGCCAGCGTGGGATACGAAGAGATGGTGAATATGAAGGGGAAGTAAGAATGATTGGGAAATGATCGCTGTCATGTAAATCCGGGAGAACAGACCAGGTGAAGTCTAATGCGGCAGAGGAAGAGCAGACTGAGAGATCGATGCAAGAGAGAGAGTGTGAGTACCTGTATTTAAAACATGGAGGGGGTGGATGGCAAGAAAAGCCTCTAACTGAATGCCACGGGAATCACAGTGAGCCTCCCCCCCCCCAGAGGAAATGATGGGCATTAAAATCGCCAAGTAACAGAATCGGTGGCGGTAATGACGAAACAAGAAAGGCAATATCCGGAATAGATAATGCCCGAGAAGGAGAGAGATATAAAGAACAGAGCATATACCACCTATGCAAGTGGATACGGGCTGCTGTGTAATGCAGCGAAGTACGAACAAATAGCTGATGGTACGGAATATCAGTGCGTAGAAGAAGGGCACTTTAATTAAAGGTCACATCAGGAAAAGGATCTGAAGAATACAATAAATTATAGCCTGAGATGGGAGAGATAACAGCAGAATGTAATTTTGGTCCCGGAACTCTCTCCAGGTAAACTCCAGATAAACACCAACAGGGGAAAACTGGGAGAGTAACATCTGAAGCTCACCCCGATTACCCCTGAGGCCGCGTATATTCCACTGTAAATAGGCCATGATTGGCAATGATAAAGATAATTGAAATCTGCAGGTAAGGGTTCCTACGGACTAGAGGGATTAGAAAAGTCCACATGCGGAGGCAGCGGAAAACGTTCAAGCAGCGAAGGAACGGTGCACTGTTAAGAAAGGAGTTGCGCAGATGGAGGAGAGGAGAGAGAAGGAACAGAGGGTGGATCAGTGTCCAATGATGGTTTGATCTCTGCAATATATTCAGAGATTGCTTCAAGTGTTTCGGAATTCAGAGACGTCGTATGGGAGACAATATTGGAAATCGTAGGGGGATGATGAGTAAAGATTGGAACTGTAATGGACTGTACCAAGGAAGGGGGGGCGAAAGGGTGGAGGGAACTGGAGAAGAAGCGTGGAAGGGGACAGAAGAGGCAGAAACCTGGGAGGTGGCAGAAGAGGAAGAAACTTGGGAGGGAACAGGGGAGGTAGGTATAGTACGAGGAGGAGGGTGAACCTCTACACCTGTAACAGAGCCAGTGAGAGGGGAAGAACCCGGTACAGAGACAAAGAAGGTAAAATGAGGAGGTGGAAGAAGGGAAGGAGGGGTTAAAGGACCTTTTTTTGACTTCTGAGAAGTAGAGGGACGATTGGGAGGAGTTGTCGTACGAGATCTCGTCGATACTGAGGCTTGTGAGGGAGAACACGAAGAAGCGAGAACAGACTGAGGCGTTGAAGTAGGGACGTCTGAGCCTAGGACAGCAAAAGAATTAAAAGAGTGACTATGGGAGAGGTAACCACAGAGGAGGTTGTAGAAGATGGGACCCCAGAAGTGGGGGGACATTTTGAAACACGGGAATAAGAAGCACGAGGTAGTCTCCCTTGGAGGCAGAGATGAGAAACTGCCATGGCATAAGGGAGACCTTCTGCCTCTTTGAGGTAACGGATTTCCCGCTCATTTAAGTAGACTTGGCAACGGCGAGAGTACGAAGGGTGAGCCTCATGACAATTAAGGCAAGAGAGAGGTCGATTGCAAGACGTATTTGAATGGTCATCGGCACCACAGACTGGGCATTCGGCTATAGATCTACAATATTTCGCTGGATGGCCAAATCGCCAGCAATTTCTACACTGTTGCGGTGTAGGGATCACCTTTCGAACTTGTAACCGATGTCCTGCTACATAAACTGAGGATGGGAGTTCACGGCTGTCAAAAGTTAAATGAGCCACATTGCTAGGGTATCATCTCCGCCCGCGGGCAGGAAGAACATAAGTGTCTACCTTGAGGACTGGGAGATCTTGGAGTTCCAGCTGTTCAAGAATGTCATTGCCACATGTCTGGAAATTTTGGTGAACTATGGTATGGGGCAGAATGACGGTACCACTACAAGAATTGAGGGAATGATGTTTTTCAATAGTGACAGGAACAGTATCTATATGGGAAAGAAGAGAAAAATCATGAGCTTGGGTAGCATTCTGTACAGTGATGTGCGTACCACTCTTAAGAGCATGAAAAGAAATATCTCTACCAACATGGCATAGGAGTGCCTTGCCAATACTGTGGTCGGAAAGATAGGCGGTAGAGGAAGTCGGTCGTAAAGTGAAGAATTTAGTCCATTGTGCAGTCTGAAACTGAGCGTGGAAAGGGAGTGCAGGACGTGTCGATCTTTTCTGAGAAGAACGAGAAGGTGGAGAAGTATCATCAGCAGGTAACTGTCATTGGCATTTAGGCGTGGGACCAGAGTTGGTCCGACGTGGAACGGGCTGGTGTGAAGGCTTACTCAGCCCTGTAACAACTTCAGACAGTATTACTAAGGCTGGCTCCTCCTCAGGAAAATTAATGAATAGAAAAAGAAATAATAACAGACAAACATAAACACTTTATTATATACAAAATATAAAATATAAAACACTTAAATATGAAATATTAATCCTACATTAAAGAAAATGAAAAATGAAAAATATAAATGATAACTGAATTCAATGCTAATATAAAACTTGGGTGTCTGGTGTTGGTGACACTGCTTGTTGAAATCGTAGCCGTTGCCGATGATGGGGGGGGGTGTCGCAGGTGTTGGTTACAACCCACTGGCTAGTTCTTCACAGTATAGCCTTGAGTATTCTATCCCAATGACAGGAAAGCAGGTTCTTTACTGCTGCAATGATGAGGGGTTACGTCCTGCAATTTCATACAGGTGCACAGGTAATTAAATCCAAAAAGGGAAAGTCTCAGGACGTTAGTCCATCTCCATCAGTTCTACTCGTTGATTGGCAGGTGACCCTCTCTGTCATCCAAGCTGGAAAGATAGACAGATTACCCACTGCTTAATAAATCACTCTCCGTGATAAGTACAATACCTAAAATATGTGGTGAATATTACCACAGTCAACTTAGAGCAAAACTGAAAGGACTAAGTTTATTATTGGTCAAAAGTGAAGCTTTCAACCAATAAATCCACTAGAATACAAGGCAGGCATGTACTTAGAGTAGTGCTCGGAGCTGCGAGTCTAGTGATTACTGTTTGGACCGGAGCCCCACACCTCACCTTTCGGGGGGGGGGGAAGAAGGAGGGGAAGGGAGGGCGGGAGCTAGACTGACCCTACCTTAACAAGTAGCCGGCAATGAAACTATTGTTACTATATATTCCCTCGCTACTCCTATGTATTGAACTTTTCCCTCACAGCCGGTGATTTGAAAATTACTGCACCGTAGAGGGAGAGGCTGGAAGCATAGTCAAAGGAGAGCGGAGGTCAGATAAATCAAAGGAGTCAGTCGAGACCTCAGTACCTGAAGCGGGGGAGGAAACAGCACCGGCAAGAGGTACAGAGGCATGAGGAGTGTCCGAAGAGTGGTCCAAAGATGAGGCGGGGTCAGAACGGGGTGCAGTATCAAGAAGGGGCCTGGGGGTAGCAGGTTCATGGATTGGGTTCTCCATGGTTAGGTTACTTCTTTCTTTTTGTTTTTAAGAAAAAAAAAGAAAGAAGAAAATAAAATAAAAATAAAAAAAAGAATAAAAAAAAGGGGGGACCGGGGAGGGATAGTTCCTGGGAGGAATGAAAGGGCCATAAATCTCCCTCCACGCCCAAGAGGACCTCAGCACCGCAAGTAGCGTAGATGCAGCATGGAACCTGTGCCATACCTTACCCATCATGCCAGTAAACCAGCAATCCGGGATAGCAACCTCACATCTGCCGAGCTACCTCGGTGGACAAAAGAGAGGGCGGCCGGATATCCGTCACAAAGCATACCTCCTTCGGCCACCACCCCCGGAATCCGAAAGGTGGCTTCCAGAGATACACCCGTCGCCCGAAAGACACCCAAAGCCACTCTCCGGGATACCGGAGAGGGATCGGGACATCCCCAGGCGATCCAGATTCCACGGCAAACTGCGCCACCGCCAAGAACCTCAACGGAATGGGATGGACCCCAGTACTCTTTCCCCTACCTAGGAACTAGCGTGCCTGTGGGAAAAATCCCAAAGGCCAAAAAGAGGAAGGGCAAAAGGAGGGATGGGGAGGGGGAGGAGGAAAGGGAAAAAGGGAGGATGGGGAGGATGGGATAGGGAAGGGGGGATTGGGGGGTAATTAGGTTCGGTCTGAGGAAGGAAACCGACAGGTCTAATTCCTCAGACCAAGAGCCTCTTCACCACGCCAAGGAGCCCCCCTTGAAGAGGTAAATCCATAATGGTTTCCTGTAATTAAGAATTTTTCTGAAAATTGGCTTTGCTGTCCCTAATATTAATATACATTTGTCTACTAAAACTGATGTTAATCAATGTTAATTTAAGGGCACCAATATTTCAATATAGGGGTAATACTTGTTAGTTTGCACTGTATTGGCATCTTACATCCTAGTAATGCTTAATCTGTTAAATATTGCCAATAGTAAGAGACTTGGTATCTACCTTCTTTTATAGCTCTTGTAGGTAGCTCAACTAATCTACTTGATTTACTAATGTTCAGCATCTCCAAGTATTTTATTATGTAAGTGCTGTTAATTTCGACAGTACTAAGTGTGTTGGTGTCAGGATCTGACAAATTTTGTGGCCTAGAGAAGTGTGTATCGTGTCGTGCTGCAAATAGGACGTGAGCTGTGTGTTGAGTATAGATGGTACTTCTCTGTAGTTTATTGATATCCCGCAGTTATTGCTAGGTACGAGTCCTATCGTTACTTCTACCCTTTTCATCCCTGACGTATTTGAAGATGTTTTTCTGTCTTGGTTTGACAGTTTGTGTTATTGGCTTTTCAAAATTTAGTTTAGGATTTCTGATATTTCCTTGTTTTCTCTCCTCTGTTGGGTGTAGCTTGTATGTTTATTAGGTTACCAGCAAGTTAAAATTTCTTATAAGCATTATTTCTTCTTGCCTATGATCTCAAGTAGTTGTTTCGCCATCCAGCCTCAGTATACTTCATCCTTTTTACGATCTATCTTCTTTATTATTCTCGATATTTACAATGTTTATTTTAAATAATATTTACATTTCCTCTGCATTATGTACATTTAGTAATTCGGTCGAGTGTTCCAACCTGATATCTCAGAGTATCTCATCGAAGTTATTCCATCTAGAAATGGGAACGAACACGGTAATTCTTGATTTCAAAATTTCTCGTTATGTTGGACCAAATGATGGTGTGATCAGTGTTTCCCAGTCTCTCTTCTAAACTTTGATTCTGCAAGATCCTGTGATCAAAACATCATCCATAATAATGTTGCTCCGAGTAGCCAAAGTGACTTTTTGGGTTAAAATGGTGTCATCAAACTAGCTGACGAATCAGAATAAATGGTCCATGTGTGTACATCGTCCATAACTTGAGTTAATGACCCATTCTCAGCATTTGGGAATGGTTTTATTGATCTTCCAAAATCCTCTTCTGTTTGACTTGATCAAAATAAGATTGTGAATGAAATTAAAGCGTGTGGCTATACATCTGCCAATTATGTGTAAAATAGAGTATTTTTTAAGTTAATTATGTTAAATATATTAGTCTACATCTTCTGGATTAGAATATTAAATTATGATATACACATTTAANAATATAAATTTTCTACTTAGAACAGCTTCAAGGCTACGGTAAATAAGCATTCTTTTATAATGGTATACAAAAAAAAAATTAAAACTCACCAGCACATTAAATTTAAAACAACTGAGAATTTGCATTTTCTAGTTATTATTCAGAAATGTCAGTTCTTAGTAAAGGTTCTGAGTCCTACTATTAAATTAAAAAAAAATTAAATCACTTTTAGAATCTCAGTAGATGTAATGCGTCTTATGAACTGGACCAGCACAAATAATTTAAAGCCGATAAGAAGAGCCATTCTTTAGTTATTGAAAGAAGGTTAATTTGAATATGTAATTAATAAAACTGGCAAATTGGAACTTAAGCAGCCTAATATCAAAGCGAAAGTTGCATTGTAGACACACCAGGACTGAAAATTTAAAGCACATCACAGGAGTTTTTTCTCAGTAATATGTAGCATCGTTTCCAACAACTACAAATTTACCCTCACACAAACTAAATTTAGCGGGTACTGTTTTGGTCATAGACTGCAATAGTTATTAGATATTAAAGACGAGTGTCCATATGATAACTAGTGAGGGAAGATCGGCTGGAGTTATGCAGTACGGAGTTTCCATTATCGGATCGTGTTAAGCGCAAGAAATTAAATTAAAAGCATTGGTGTGATTTTGTGTTTTTTTTCAGCCAAACTGACATTCACTAAGAGCATAAATATTTGCGTTTTCTTAAAATATGTATGAGGATAATTCATCCTCTTGTTGGTGCAGTGAGCATTTCTGTAAAAAAAAAAAAAATGTTTAATTCGCTCATCTTGTTTCCCCCATCTGGGTTAATTAAGTTAAATTCCTTGTGTGCTGGTAACCTGACTGCTGCCTCTTCTACCCCTAACCCCAGAGCTTCCCTGAATCCTCTTTTCCACCGCATGTAGCTTCTCCAGCACAATTTGTCCTAATCTTGCCCAACCCGCGTCGCTCCAGTGTCTTAAGTTGCTTAATTCTCTGATTTAGAGCCGAGGCTTGACTGGATGTTTGGATGTTTACATCATACCGTGGCCTTAATCCTGTAATTATCCGTCTTTTTCTATTGACCTTGATTTTCTTAATACGGGTATTGTATCTGTTAAGAAACTTTTCTTATCTAATCTACTTTTTCTTCACTTTTGCTAATTTATCCATTATTGCGATGATCCTACCACCTTGGGATGCATAATATTATCATATACTTCCAATCGTGGCAAAATTATGCTTTCTGCTGCCTCGCAATGGAATAATGATAATAATAATAATCGTTATTTTTACAAGTACATGTACAAGGTATACAAGCCTAGCTGACATAAGTGACACTACAATATATAAAACCCTTTGTAATGCAGATCATTTCAGGCAAAGTAGGTCAATTTTGTCCCCAGGATGCGACCCACACCAGTCGACTATCAACCCGTATTTATTTTACCGATAGGTGAACTTGGACAGCAGATGTCTTAAGCAGTGGTTCCCAAACTGGGGGTAAATTACCCCCTGGGGGTAATTTAACCATTTTTGGGGGGTAATGGAGGGGTGACAGAAAAAAAATTATAAATTCTGAAAATCAAGAAAACAATGCGGTACCCGGTATGAGGATTATTGTTAACTTTGTCTTAGTATATAAAGTTGTAAAGTAAACCTATTATAAGTAAGTAATAAAGTTAAACCAAATAACAATAAACATCAAAAACTAATATACAGTATTAGAAAAGAAGAAATATATAGCTAAGTGTGTGGAAACCCAAAAGGATTTTGACAAGTATGCTTCAGAACAAAAGTCACTCAGTAGCCCAGATCGACCTGTCCAGTACGCGTCACTCACTTCCTGAGGCTGCCTCTATTTCACACTGTCAGTTTATCTGTAAGCATCAGCCGAGGTAGACATAAGCTGGTATGAAGCCACTTCGCTTCTAATGACCAGAGCTTTGGTAAGATGGGGAAGGAAGAAGGATGGGTAAGGATGGAAATATTGGAAGAGGGTTGGAGGGGGGGGGAGAGGTAGGATATAAAAGGTAAGTGGCCCAACCACTTTGGTGTAATTTAAAAAGTGTATTTGAATTGATAAGATTATCTTTTAAGAGGTATAATACTAACCCATCAGAGTCACATAAATATAATAGGTATATAAGTACATGACTCTGAATTGGTTGTAGTTATACAAGTTGCAATTGCTTTTTTTTTTTTTTTTTTTTTTTTTTTTTTTTTTCTCGCGATTGCACAACGGATATTTATACGACAGGAAAGGCAATATTTTCTGGCCAGTTTATGAGCTCGTGACAATAGCTTCTTAATGGTGGTGTCCAACAATAGTCAATAGCATAATTTTACATTAGAAAGTTATTTAAGATGTCTCCCTAATTGGGGGCGATGATTTTCTCAGTATACATAGAAGGGTTCTGGTGGTATCCAATCTTCTTCTTCAGGTAAGTTGCTCAAAATCATGGGTCGAGGGTAATCATCTTTATGAATGAAACGACGAACCCTCTGTGGGAGAGTCATTCTTTGAGTCCTATGAGGTGGAGTATTGATGGTGTAATCGGTGGTATTTATCACTTGTAAAGGATGTTCTCTATCTGGCATGTATAGTTCTTGCATTGTATAAAGTTGTTTCTTTTTTAGGGTGTCAAGGCGTACATTTATGGCAGTGATATCTTGTTGTGTGTGTAAATCTGCCATTTTAACTCTGTCTCTCCTCCTGGTATTGGTAATAAAGCGAAGAGCTCTATTCTGGACCCTTTGTAACCGTAGCATGTTGGTCTTTGTTGTTAATGACATTGGGACACAAGGGTATTCAAGTATAGGTCTTATTATCATTTTATACAGATGTTTTTTGACATGTTGAGGGGCTTGATTGAATCGAAAGAGTCTGCTAAGACCAGCTTTGGCTGTATTGATCTTTTTAGTTACATGAGATGTTGAGTGGAGCAGCCTGTCTATTCATATCCCAAGATCTTGTTAGGGTTTCTAATGGCTACAGGTGTACCTCTGATGGAGATACCCCCATTATCTTCGATGGTTGATGCAAAACATCCTATCGTGCTAACAAGGACCTTGTCAGGATTAGTCGTAATTCTCCAATTTTCTTCTCCCAATTAGATGTTCGACGAAGTTCAATATTCATTTTTTCTATGACTCTCTCATACTTGTATTTTCCTGTTACTGGAGTTGATGAGACGACATGAATAACATCATCTGCAAACTGTGTCACAATTGTGTCATTAAACTCTGGTTGAGGAAGGTCATTCACATAAATGTTAAACAGAAGTGGACTGAGACAAGAACCTTGTGGGACACCAGCCGTCGGTATAAAAGGTTCTGTCGACTTGCCATGAAAGGTGGGAATGATTTTTCTTTGAGTTAAGAAATTATAAATTACTCTGAGAAAAGTCCAGTTATGGTCTGGTAGGTCAATGAGTTTGTATATGAAGATTGAGACACTTATGCAGCATATGGGAATCTTTATTCAGGAAACGTTTCGCCACGCAGTGGCTTCATCAGTCCAATACAAAGAAGGCGTAAGGAGAGGAGGAGAATGAGGTAATCAGTCCCTCAACCTGGAGTCGATGTGTTCAGTCCATCAATCTTGTAGAATGTACAGCATAGGGCCGTAGACGTGGCTTATATACTGTAGAGATGTGAGGTGAAGCAGGCGGAGGCGGGGTCATAGTGGTACCATCCACTAGTCGAAGTAGGTCTTCGTCCAAAGGTTGAACAAGTGTTGAAGAATTCTTTGTAACAAGATCCCATGATGCTGCTGTGTCTGACAGTTGTGATGAATGGTTTGAAAAACCGACAAGTTGAAGATTGAGACACTTATGCAGCATATGGGAATCTTTATTCAGGAAACGTTTCGCCACGCAGTGGCTTCATCAGTCCAATACAAAGAAGGCGTAAGGAGAGGAGGAGAATGAGGTAATCAGTCCCTTAACCTGGAGTCGATGTGTTCAGTCCATCAATCTTGTAGAATGTACAGCATAGGGCCGTAGACGTGGCTTATATACTGTAGAGATGTGAGGTGAAGCAGGCGGAGGCGGGGTCATAGTGGTACCATCCACTAGTCGAAGTAGGTCTTCGTCCAAAGGTTGAACAAGTGTTGAAGAATTCTTTGTAACAAGATCCCATGATGCTGCTGTGTCTGACAGTTGTGATGAATGGTTTGAAAAACCGACAAGTTGAATATTGAGACACTTATGCAGCATATGGGAATCTTTATTCAGGAAACGTTTCGCCACGCAGTGGCTTCATCAGTCCAATACAAAGAAGGCGTAAGGAGAGGAGGAGAATGAGGTAATCAGTCCCTCAACCTGGAGTCGATGTGTTCAGTCCATCAATCTTGTAGAATGTACAGCATAGGGCCGTAGACGTGGCTTATATACTGTAGAGATGTGAGGTGAAGCAGGCGGAGGCGGGGTCATAGTGGTACCATCCACTAGTCGAAGTAGGTCTTCGTCCAAAGGTTGAACAAGTGTTGAAGAATTCTTTGTAACAAGATCCCATGATGCTGCTGTGTCTGACAGTTGTGATGAATGGTTTGAAAAACCGACAAGTTGAAGATTGAGACACTTATGCAGCATATGGGAATCTTTATTCAGGAAACGTTTCGCCACGCAGTGGCTTCATCAGTCCAATACAAAGAAGGCGTAAGGAGAGGAGGAGAATGAGGTAATCAGTCCCTCAACCTGGAGTCGATGTGTTCAGTCCATCAATCTTGTAGAATGTACAGCATAGGGCCGTAGACGTGGCTTATATACTGTAGAGATGTGAGGTGAAGCAGGCGGAGGCGGGGTCATAGTGGTACCATCCACTAGTCGAAGTAGGTCTTCGTCCAAAGGTTGAACAAGTGTTGAAGAATTCTTTGTAACAAGATCCCATGATGCTGCTGTGTCTGACAGTTGTGATGAATGGTTTGAAAAACCGACAAGTTGAAGATTGAGACACTTATGCAGCATATGGGAATCTTTATTCAGGAAACGTTTCGCCACGCAGTGGCTTCATCAGTCCAATACAAAGAAGGCGTAAGGAGAGGAGGAGAATGAGGTAATCAGTCCCTCAACCTGGAGTCGATGTGTTCAGTCCATCAATCTTGTAGAATGTACAGCATAGGGCCGTAGACGTGGCTTATATACTGTAGAGATGTGAGGTGAAGCAGGCGGAGGCGGGGTCATAGTGGTACCATCCACTAGTCGAAGTAGGTCTTCGTCCAAAGGTTGAACAAGTGTTGAAGAATTCTTTGTAACAAGATCCCATGATGCTGCTGTGTCTGACAGTTGTGATGAATGGTTTGAAAAACCGACAAGTTGAAGATTGAGACACTTATGCAGCATATGGGAATCTTTATTCAGGAAACGTTTCGCCACGCAGTGGCTTCATCAGTCCAATACAAAGAAGGCGTAAGGAGAGGAGGAGAATGAGGTAATCAGTCCCTCAACCTGGAGTCGATGTGTTCAGTCCATCAATCTTGTAGAATGTACAGCATAGGGCCGTACACGTGGCTTATATACTGTAGAGATGTGAGGTGAAGCAGGTGGATGGTACCACTATGACCCCGCCTCCGCCTGCTTCACCTCACATCTCTACAGTATATAAGCCACGTCTACGGCCCTATGCTGTACATTCTACAAGATTGATGGACTGAACACATCGACTCCAGGTTGAGGGACTGATTACCTCATTCTCCTCCTCTCCTTACGCCTTCTTTGTATTGGACTGATGAAGCCACTGCGTGGCGAAACGTTTCCTGAATAAAGATTCCCATATGCTGCATAAGTGTCTCAATCTTCAACTTGTCGGTTTTTCAAACCATTCATCACAACTGTCAGACACAGCAGCATCATGGGATCTTGTTACAAAGAATTCTTCAACACTTGTTCAACCTTTGGACGAAGACCTACTTCGACTAGTGGATGGTACCACTATGACCCCGCCTCCGCCTGCTTCACCTCACATCTCTACAGTATATAAGCCACGTCTACGGCCCTATGCTGTACATTCTACAAGATTGATGGACTGAACACATCGACTCCAGGTTGAGGGACTGATTACCTCATTCTCCTCCTCTCCTTACGCCTTCTTTGTATTGGACTGATGAAGCCACTGCGTGGCGAAACGTTTCCTGAATAAAGATTCCCATATGCTGCATAAGTGTCTCAATCTTCAACTTGTCGGTTTTTCAAACCATTCATCACACACACGAGTTTGTATATAAGGCCATCATGCCATAAGCTATCAAAAGCTTTATGAACATCTCTGGTGGCAATTAAGGCAAGATTGCCCTGTTATTTTAGACTTGCTACAGTGTCAAAAATAACATTTATTGCATGATTGGTACCTCTATGTGTTCTAAAGCCAAATTGTTTTTCAGTAAACAAGTGATTAAACTCCATATAGTAATTCAATCTGTTGGAAATGACTTTCTCAAGAACTTTTCCAGTGACTTCAAGTAAAGATATAGGTCTATAGTTCCCAGGTTGGTGGATGTCTTTATTGGGCTTAGCAAGAAAGATCATTCTAGCAGTCTTAAAAACAACTGGAAAATGTCCTGAGGCCAAGATGGCATTAAAGATATTTACCAAGGACTGTTTGCAATTTCTAGGTAGGTACTTTATTTGTTTCATTGTTATTCCAGAGAGGCCAGGGGCTCTATTTCTTATTCTTCCAATAACCTGACTTATCTCTAGTAATGTAATAGGTCTAGTAAGCGGGTGGGTATCTTCAAGAGTTGAAGTGTCGATGGTAGGTAGTGGTTGTAGATCATCCAAGTTTTCATCTCTCCATTCATTTACTAACTGATAATGATTATTATTAAATTGACGACTGTTATTGTGAGAGAGAATTTTCTCCCATACATCACCCATCAAATTAGCCTGGTCCTGTGGATCGTCAAGTTTAATTTCAACATCTTCATCATCCTCATCTGTGAAGATATGAACTAGGTAGTTAGGAGCCTTGTGCTTTGCCCCTAAAAGTTGTCGGATCTTACTCCAAAATTTTGCTGGTTCACGTTTATATTGATTAGCTTGAAGAACTAGAAATTTCCATATGTCTCGTTTGTGTTGACTAATCATGTTAATTAATTCGTGCCTTAATCGGTGCAGTGTAGCTGCTGGTGGTTGTCTCGTTTGAAGATGCCTTCGACATTCTGCTTGATAATTTCTTAAAGTATCTCTAATTTCTCTAGTAGGTTTATATTGTTGGTAAATGTTTGTAGAAGCTAATTGGCAAGTTGCATTGGTAGCTTCAATTATTCGATTGTGCAGGGTCCTGATTGCATCATCAATTACACTGGAAGGTAGATTTTCCAAAGACACAATTTCATCTTCACCCAGATATGCCCTGAAGGGGTCAAATCCTAGGGTGTTAAGATTGGGTTTAGGAGTTACAGGTATTCTAAATGGAGAAGTTTGTAGTTGTATTATAACAGGGATATGGTCAGATCCTACATTTCCACCAGGAGATATACGACAGTGAAAGATGTCACATTCTCTGTTTGTCAGTACTATATCTGGTGTTCCTGGATGAGGTCCAATATACGATTTGAAGAATGGGCCTTGAAATGACAGGTTTCTAGCTGTCATGATATTAAAGAGTTGTTTTCCTTTTAAGTCACCCAGTGGAATGCCAGCTCCACAGTTGAAGAGGGCAGGGTGATGAGCATTAAAATCTCCAGCTAGAATTGTTGGAATATTTTTGCTTAATATCCTATGCAGAGGAATTGACTCTATATATGGTTGTCTCGGGGGAAAATATCCAGTTCCTATCACTAGTTGTCCATGCGACGTTGTTAGTTCTATTGCAAGAATGTTATCTTCATCCACATGAATATTTTTAAATGTATATCCTAATTTAACCAAGATGGCTACGCCACTAAAGGGTCCTCTCGATTTCTCCACAGTACAGTATCCACGTAATTTTATATGTTGATCAACTCTTGCAGCTGTCTCGTTCAGAAGTATAACATCGGGATTGTAGTTATGTAGTTCAACCTCAAGAAGGTAACGGTTGTTAAAGAAATGTTTAACATTAAGTTGGAAAATTGTAATCCCCATTATTGCTTATTCTTCGCTCGTACACTGCGTTCTGAACGCCTGCGAGTAATGTTATGCGTTGTATCTACACTATCCCTGCTGGACTCGTCAAGGGGAAGAGGGAACTTTTGCGTGGATGCTTGTGTATTAAAATTGTCATCATCTTCACTAGAGTCAGTAATATTAACAGACTCATTAGAATCGTTAGAGTCGTTAGAGTCATCATCATAAAACTGAGGTATGCTATTCTCAGTTTCAGGAAGCTGAGGCTCGTGAGAGTTAATGGGAGACTGTGTAGGCTCCAAGGGAATATTAGATCGGCAAGGTGAGTTACCTTGGGAAAGTTCCTGTTCAACAGGATCAGCTACAATAGCGGGAGAGTAGGCACCACTTTCTGGGGCATTGTTATGTTCAGGTGTTGACTTATTGGGTTGAGAGTTGACAACCTGGGTTTGTGAGGAGGGCGATCCCTGGGCCAGGGATGACTTAGGCTTATTTTTAGATGTAGAGTATGGTACATACTTCTTGTTATGAGAAGGCTGGGTCATAATAGCCTTCACATTTTCAGGGATAGTGATGGGAGTGATCCCATTATCCATTAACAGATCATTTAAAACCTGAGAGCAGAGTTGCATGTCACCACCTGCTATGTCTTTGGCCAACAAGTACATTAGTTGTGCTCTCGTTATATCCCCGTCTGTGGATACCCGAGACATATGAGATGCGACTGAACCTTGTTGTTGTGTCTGTTGTAAGTGAGGGTTAGATTGGGGCGCTCCAAGAGGGGCAGAATTCCAAACATTGGAACCATTGGTAGAGACCTGAGGAGTCCCATTTGATCCAGGCAGAGCTGGGAAGGAAGCTTGGGACATGGTTGGCGGTGCCTGGGGAGTGGTCTTCTTAGAAGTGGATAGTTTCTTGGCGTCAAGAATTTTCTGCATTTCCTTTTTTCTTTCAGGACAAATAGCAGAAACAGCATGATGTTTTCCATTACAGAGGACACATTTAGGTGAATTTTTATTGGTACAATCACGATACGAATGTTGGCCAGAGCAAATGCTACAAATTTGCCCTTGTATACTGCATTTGTTGTTGTTATGACCAAAGGCATAACACTTGAAGCATTGTGTCACACTGACAAAGCGTTCCATAGAAATTTGGTCAGATGTACATCTGGTACTGAAACATTTGAAGCCATTTTGACACACAAGTTTGGCCTCCTCAGGTGTCTCAAGTATTAGTTTTAAAGTTACCTTATTGTTGTTGGTATTCGAGAATTTATGTGCTTCTACAGCCCTAAGGTCAGAATTCTCGGCATTAATGTTATCAACAATTTCATTAACAGTGCTGTGTTTCATAAAACTGTTGATTCTGGCCATAAACACAGTCCTCTGGGCTTGATAGCTGTCAGGTGCAATTGGGATAACACCAGAAGTCCTCAGTTTATCCAAGACATCATGCTTTAGGAGTTGAAGTAACTCTTCTTCCGAAGAGAGGAGAAGTACTGCTCCAGCGTGGGTTTGAAAAACATCCACTGGAGCAACAGTTGAATTAGAGCAAATACATTTGAGAATGTCTTTCATGGACATTTGATTTCCTTCAATGCGTAATCTTACACGAATCCTCGCCATGATGCCTGGGAAGGTGCATCTAGCAGAGGAGTTGCTTAACAAAAAGGTATCTTTCCTTAATGTTAGCCTAACATCCTAATTCAGCTGACTTATGAAGGTCAGCCCCTAAGATAGCCTACCCTCGAGTAGTGAGGGGAAAGGGCCCAAGGCAGAGATCGGCTGGATTTTAAAAAAAACCACACGGGCTACCAGATGGTCAAAATGCCTTGTGTTAACTCGCCAAAGCGAAGTTGCCGAAAAATAAGAAGATAGGACAGTCAGAAGGATAGCAATGTATGTAGTGTGTTAAGTGTGTGGGCCAGTGTTGATGTATGGGTGGGGGGAGGATGGGGAAGGATGGGGAGATGGGGATGAGAGGGGTGAACAAGCAAGCAAGTCACCGCTTTACCCTCTTGATGGGATGGGGCTCGAAGTGACTGCAAGCAAGTCTCCTCTCAGCTCTGGTGAAGAACTACTCAGGATAACCCAAGTAAATTCTCGAGCAACAGTGTTCAGAGTTGCTCTGCTGAAGATCGGGAACGACGACGTCTTCTCTCCACGGTGGCTGGGCTGCAACTCCTGTCTGTATCTTTGTGAATTTATGAAGCCAAGAATTCCTAAACTAGCTTCAAGTATGCAACTCCATCCATCCCACTTATGTTCTTGACATCTTTGGTAATAGTCATTAGAGATGCACAATGTTCAAATACAATAAATAAAAGAAAATATCTCAAGTGTTTTAATTTAGCCATATATATCAATAATAACAACATTTTGTGAAAGGGGTAACATGCTTTATGTGGCATGTTAAATTGGGTAACAAGCTGAAAAAGTTTGGGAACCACTGTCTTAAGGAAACACGTACTGTTTCCACCCGTACTGAGGATCGACCCCCGGACCTCAGTGTGACAGCAGAGTGCTTTAGCAATCGAGCTACATGACATCCAAATTTTCCATCAAAACTTCCTGAGGATCTCCCAGTGAATTTTAGAAGACAAATCTGGGTTTTCCTCGGGTATCTGATTCCTTTCTCGTATTCAGTGGTAGTGAATAACTTCTTGGCGGTGACGCTTATATTCAATATCAGCACATAGTTTCTGGTACTAATGTAAAGGTACATGAATGGTCTTTACAAGTGACACATACATTAATGAAATACAAATAACTTCAGTGAAAAATCTGCTCTTATATCAATGTTACCACACAGAGAGTAATGTATCGTAGAATTTGAGAGTAACACTGAGCATCTTAAGTGATGCTATTCCTAATCAATGATTAGGATTAGTATATACGATGTTTAATTCTAAATATCATATAGTAGCCACGTCGAATAAATGATTAAGTTCTATCATTATTACTTAGCGACCGTCTGGTAGAATTAATTATTTGTCAAACATAAACACGTACAGATAATTCTCAGTTGTAAAGACGAGCTACCAATACCTGGTAGCTCATCTTTACAATGTTTACTCTTAAGAATTTTCCATCCTGTTGCAGACTTGAGCAAAGAATTCATTAAAACTCTTCTGCCTCGGTGTTTGAGTCAACATAAAATGAGAATGTAGCTATCTAAAGACAGGTGTGTTTATATAGTTCTACCGTTCATTGGTAGTAATATTTATATCAGAAATAGATTCTTGAAGAATTTTACCCACGTATGATATTAAGAATTACCTTTACTTAGCAAACTTCTAAGTTCGGAGGTTCCAGTCTTGACTGTCTGCAGTCGTCTACAGTGTGTATAATTCACGCGTGGGATAATTATAATTATTATAATAGGGGAGCGCTAAACCCATAGGATTATACAGCGCATGTGGAGGGGGGGGGGAGGTGAAAGGCATTCAGGCTCAATTCAAGCGTTACTTGCACTTCTGAAATGAAGTGCAAGTAACATTACTGAAGTGTTGTTCAGAGACTTCAGTCCGTTATGGTAGCATGTGTAAGAAATGCCTACGACAGTGTCAAAAATATTATACACCTTGGCCGGAGGCCTCCTAGATTATGAGGCTCTAGGCATAAGCCTGCTAAACCTATAGGTAAATCAGGCACTGGTGGTAGGTTATTGAAAGCAGTTAAGAGTTTTACGAGGATAGTGAGGCTCAGATCAGGGTATGTAGGAGAGGGGAGATTATTTCCCAGTAAAAGTAGGCCTTAGACAGGGATGTATGATGTCTCCATAGCTGTTAAACACATATATTCATGTGGTTGTAAGATAAGTGAATGATCGGGTGTTGTCTAGAGGTGTGGGATCGAAAGATTAAGAATCTAACACAGTGGGAGTTTTCACAGTTGCATTTTGCTGAAGACACTGTACTATTGGGAGATACTGAAATGAAGTTGCAGAGTTTGGTGGACGAGTTTTGGAGGGTATTTAAAAGAAGGAAATTACATAAGAACATAAGAACATAAGAAAGGAGGAACACTGCAGGAGGCCTGCTGGCCCATACTAGGCAGGTCCTTTACAATTCATCCCACTAACAAAACATTTGCCCTACCCAATTTTCAATGCCACCCAAGAAATAAGCTCTGATGTGAAAGTCCCACTCAAATCCAACCCATCCCACTCATGTACTTATCCAACCTAGATTTGAAACTACCCAAAGTCCCAGCCTCAATAACCCAACTAGGTAGACTGTTCCACTCATCAACTACCCTATTTCCAAACCAATACTTTCCGATGTCCTTTCTAAATCTAAACTTATCTAATTTAAATCCATTACTGCGCGTTCTCTCTTGGAGAGACATCCTCAAGACCTTATTAATATCCCCTTTATTAATACCTATCTTCCACTTATACACTTCGATCAGGTCTCCTCTCATTCTTCGTCTAACAAGTGAATGTAACTTAAGAGTCTTCAATCTTTCTTCATAAGGAAGATTTCTGATGCTATGTATTAATTTAGTCATCCTACGCTGAATGTTTTCTAACGAATTTATGTCCATTTTGTAATACGGAGACCAGAACTGAGCTGCATAATCAAGGTGAGGCCTTACTAATGATGTATAAAGCTGCAGTATGACCTCTGGACTTCTGTTGCTTACACTTCTTGATATAAATCCCAGTAATCTATTTGCCTTATTACGTACGCTTAGGCATTGCTGTCTTGGTTTAAGGTTGCTGCTCACCATAACCCCCAAGTCCTTTTCGTAATCTGTATGGCTAAGTTCTACATCATTTAATTTATAAGTACTAGGGTTATGGGCACTCCCAAGCTTCAGAACCTTGCATTTATCTACATTGAACTGCATCTGCCACTTTTCTGACCAAGAATAGAGTTTGTTTAAATCCTCCTGAAGTTCCCTAACATCTACGTTTGAATCAATTATCCTACCTATCTTTGTGTCATCGGCGAATTTGCTCATATCACTAGTAATTCCCTCATCAAGATCATTGATATATATTATAAATAACAACGGGCCCAAGACTGATCCCTGTGGAACGCCACTTGTTACAGATCCCCACTCGGACTTAACCCCATTTATGGACACTCTCTGCTTCCTGTCAGTGAGCCATGACTCGATCCACGAGAGCACTTTTCCCCCAATGCCATGAGCTGCCACTTTCTTTAACAGTCTATGGTGCGGAACTCTATCAAAAGCCTTACTAAAATCTAAGTAAATAATATCAAATTCTTTATTGTGGTCAACAGCCTCAAAAGCTTTACTGAAGAAAGTTAATAAATTAGTTAGACAAGACCGGCCTCTTGTGAATCCATGCTGAGTATCATTAATCAAGCTATGCTTATCGAGATGGCTTCTTATAATCTTATAATTAAAGTGTACTTTACGAAAAATGGAGTATGGAAGGGAGTATGGAAGAAGTAAATGTATTCAGAAATAACAGAAAAAGGCCCAATACCGTGACTGGAACCTGATCTCATTCTGACAGACACAGGGAGCACAAAAGTAGTGTTAGGCTAGCCGAAACCAACAATGCTCTTTTCTGTCATGTCAGAGATCACAGTCATCCTATTGACTGGTCTTCTGCTGTAACTGTCTACCCTACGTCTAACTTTCACAGTCACCGTCTGGTTGAATCTTCCCTTATACACAACTTTCCTTGTATGAATCTTAGTCCTGGCTGTCTTTGTAGATGCCTTCCTTTCCCATTACATTGTAAAATGCTCCAAACTTCAGAACACCCGTGACTTACCCTGATTCTTTTTTTCCCCTTCTCCCCTCTTCTCCTTTCCTCTTTCCTCTTTTTCCTTTGGGTTTTCTTTCTTCTGCCTTTGGTATTTGTTCCTAAATTATTTTTCCCCTTCTGTGTTCTTGCTCCTAGCCTCTGTGGACCCCTAGCTCCCTTGCACTGCACCTCTTTCTTAACATTTGACTGACTCCACCACTGCTTCTATTACTACTACTACTTCTACTAGTACTACTATTTCTACTACTATTACTACAACTACTACCTCCACTACTACCTCTCTTGCTACCGTCATTGTCTGCTGGTCTATATATACTCCCTCCTTTCCTTCCTCTTAGTGTGACTTTGTACATGGTCCAAGTTGGACCAAACGTCGTCCTTAGCTCCTCTCTTTTATGTGCGGGTTATTTGTGTAAATGTATTCTGATATTTGGGAGTGGACTTATCAGCAGATGGGTCTCTGAAAGGCTAGGTGAATCATACAACTGATGGAAGAAAAAGGTGAGTAGTGATTGAGGAGTCTGTGGAGACAGAACGTTATCCTTGGAAGCAAAGAAGGGAATGTATGAGAGTAAAGTGGTACCAACGCTCTTATTTGGGTCTGAAGCATGGACAGTGAATATTGCAACGAGAAGAAGGCTGGAGGCAGTGAAAATGTCCTGTCTGAGGGAAATGTGCAATGTGAATATTAGGCAGAAAATTCATAGCTTGTAGATTAGAAGGAGGTGAAGGGTTTCTAAAAGTATTATCCAGAGAGCTGAGTAGGAGATATTAAAGTGGTAGGGACATTTAGAAAGGTTGGAACCAAATAGTGACTTGCAGGGCTTATAAATCTATTGTGGAAGGAAGGTGGTGTAGGGGTCGTCCACGGTAGGGTTGGGGGGAGGGGGTAAAGGAGGTTTTGTTTGAGAAGGGCTTGGACTTGCAGGAATTGTACGTGAGCGTATTTGATAGTAGTGAGTGGAGACGAATGGATTTTATAACTTGACGTGCTGTTAGAGTGTGAGTAAAGTTAACATTAATGAAGGGATTCAGAGAAATCATGTTAGCTGGACTTGAGTCTTGAGGTAGGAAGTACAGGACCTGCGCTCTGAAGTTGTGGAGATACATTGCAGTTTTTTTAGCTGTAGTGTAGGCACGCCTCTGGCAAAACAGTGACGGAATGAGTGATGACGAAAGTGTTTTATTCTATTTTGGGGTCACTCTGCTCGGTGGGAAACGATCGATCTGTTATTATTGTTGCTGCTGTTACTATTATTAGTTTATTAAAAAAATCTACAAAGAAGTGCTGGGTATCTTTTCTTCCGTGTGCGGGTTGTGTGGGGATAATTTTATCTGAGTACCAGGAACCTGACCGGGGACTGATGGACAGCGTTTTATTCTTTAATTCAGAGTAACACAGTTTCCAGTGATTATGTGCTCTTTGGAAGAGGTGGGGAAAATAACTGGAAAAGATACCCACACGAGGGAGACAGATTGTGAATAAGGACCAATCGGATGAATCTGCGTGTTCATTACCCAGGATATCAGTGTGAAGAGTGATAATTCTGGGTAGTTTATTATTCACTCTGAGAGTTTGACACTGCCATGAGAGGAAGAGGTGGATAATATTTTGAATTTATATGATAACAAAAAGTATGGCGCCTAAATCTTCGTTGAAAATGCTGGCCAACTATATTTCATATCTTTGGATTACTCTGTTTGGAGAGCTATGCACTCCATCTAACAATTTGGAAAAATCGGTGTACACCACCACAACACGAGAATTTTGGTGAATGTGTTCCTGCAATAGTTTGAGCGAGTTTGTAGCCGATTTGTTGACCTTCAAACATGGAAGGGGGAAAGAGCAAACGTTAATTGCTGGAACTTCCCAGGGAAGGGAAAGGAAGAGTAGGA
>NC_069423.1:39335760-39365760 GCF_026875155.1 Cherax quadricarinatus | reverse complement strand
CAGTCCAATACAAAGCAGGAAGGTGTAAGGAGAGGAGAAGTTTGAGGTAATCAGTCCCTGAGCCTGGAGTTGATATGTTCAGTCCATCATTCTTGTAGAATGTACAGTATATAAGCCACGTCTACCTCCAACGTCGTCTCCACTCTACTACTCTCTCTTTACCTTCCCTTCTTGCTGATGAACCCTCCTTTAATCCTGACTTTCTCATTGACTTCTTGACAACGACTGATTTACTCCACAAGCTCTGATGATGATACCTTTCGCACTCCCCTCAGCCCTATCTACCTCAATCTCTTGCTGCCCTCTACCCTTACACCATCCACTGCCCCGCTGTTCTCCGTAACCTGTTACTCATCCATCTCCCTTTTACCACCTGATGCCCTCGCTTCCTTCCTGCCCTGCAGCGCTGTATAGCCCTTGTGGTTTAGCGCTTCTTTTTGATTATAATAATAATTTAGATAAACTTACAATAATTTAAAAACAAACACAATGAAATATATATTTTCCTTAGGATCAAAATGGTTTCTGCGAAATTATTGCTTACACAAATTTTCGCTTCCCTTATTCGGCAAGAAGAGCCTTGCTATTTAAGCAATAATCTCAAGTTTTACCTATTCGGAACGACATATATACCATTTTTTCCACTAAAAAATATTGTACATACATGCTGCATACATAAACTGCACATATATAGACATTAACCGAGAAAGTATTTTTGTAAACAATACAAGATATATGAGCACTTATTATAATGGAACATTTACGTCGTCGTCGAGCCTAGTCGTACTATAACGTTATAACATTTTCAGCTGATAGCTGGAATGTTCAGTAATTACATTTCATGGCATCGGTAAGTTAACTTAAGTGAGGACATTATGCAATATTGTCAATATGACGTTGGTAATCTGAGCCTATGTTCAAGTTATTGCTACAACACGAGTTGTGTTCTGAGATCTCAATATAACTGTAAAAAAAATTTTTTAACCACATTTCAGAGACAAATCGAAACACATTTTGGTTTTTTAAGCATTACTCCCTCAAGACCACATGCCTCTTCCGCAGTTGTCATCAAAACCACTCTTAATTGATCGGTAAGACCACAGATGACCGGGAAGTCAAAATCATCATGGTGAAGCCAGTAGTAAAAAGCCACACCCGAGGTAGTAACCAAGACCACATATGACCTTATGGATAAACACCAAATTGATCTGATAATTACAAACACACATGACCAGACTACAAAGTCCATGTTACCTGTGTGTCAGAGCTACTCTAACCTGGTCCACAACACTACATATTACCAGGTAATAAAACCTCAGTGCTTCTCCTGGTATAGAGAGCCAGTGTAAGATATTCATCAAACGAATCTAAAGTTATTATATCCTAATATTCATTTCTTATTAGTAAACGTTAGTAGTCATATTCATTATCTATACCTCGATACAACAAAGAAAATTCTTCAAAGAAGCAATTACGATTCTCATGAATTTTTATGGTAGTAATTAACGAATCAAATATATGTTTTGTGCATCGCAGAGATTTTTTGCTTCGTTAGTCAATACCAGACTATGAGGTCTCTCTCCTGATTTGCTTTAGTTTTTTTTATTAACATATCGGCCGTTTCCCACGAAGGGAGGGTGGCCCGAAAAAGAAAAAAAACTTTCATCATCATTTACTCCATCACTGTCTTGCCAGAGGCGTACTTACACTATAGTTATAAAACTGAAACATTAACACACCTCCATAAGAGCGCCGGCACTGAACTGTTTTCTTTAAATTCATTTATATTAAATATTTAACGTTCATGTTCTTGACATATGTTAAATTTCATATAACTAAATTTCTTAATATATTATTTAATTAGTCATATATTTGTAGAGGAAAAAATCTTTATTCCGAATTATTTACTATGATATTCTCAGCATAAAATGAGACATAAATATTTTGCGAATTATTCAAAATATTGCAGGACGAAGTATGATAGTCCATCGTCTCTAAATATCAAATATGTCACGAACAAAGATTATATCAGATATTTTTCAGTTTGAGAAACTTTTCCAAAGCGTCTCTCCTGCACTAGAGAAATGCTCCAAGTTTAGTATTTCGATAGTCTTAATATCTTTCCTCCGAGTTTAATTCCTCTCACAGTGGCGATATCGTCTGACTCCAGACACCAGAGATGAAGTTCTCCACTTTCAACTCTCCTGACACGTCATTCACTCTAAAAAAAAAAAAACCTTTCCAAGTTTTTCAGGAGTTTAAACTCAATCGTTTATCTTTACGTAGGTCTATTTCCTTCAAAATCTTTTCATTTTTGACAGTTTTTCTCTTCTAGCATTGTGAAGATTCACAAAATTAAGGATTTAAAAACAGAATGTTATTTACTGTTGATGTGTTGTTCTCTGAATAATCTTATATATTTTTTTGACAAATAGTTGTCTCGTTGTGTTCATTATTAAATTATTGTAAACATATCTAAAATATGTTTAGTTGGATTGACTTAATTAAATTGCGCTTGTTTTAATAAGGTTAGGAAAGTTTTCTAAGGTTCCTCTGGTGTAAAATTATTAATTTTTACATTATCACAAATGAGAAAAAATGTCTTTAAACATATAAGAGAAAAATGATTTCTTGGTAATTGACCAATTTTACCTATTCTGCACGACATATATATATATATTGAAAAAAAAAAAAAAAAAAAAATATATATATATATATATATATATATATATATATATATATATATATATATATATATATATATATATATATATATATATATATATATATATATATATATATATAATATATATACAAATAACCCGCACATAAAAGAGAGAAGCTTACGACGACGTTTCGGTCCGACTTGGACCATTGACAAAGTCACACTAACCAGAGGTGGAGCAGGACGGCTATATATAGGCAGGAAGAGGTGGTGGTGGTAGTAGTAGTAGTAGTAATAGTAGTAGTAGTACAAGAATGGTATATAATACCAACAAGATGAAATTAAGACACATGCGCAACACCCGGGCATCCCTATCGTAGACGTTTCGCCATCCAGCCAGCCACTGGATGGCGAAACGTCCACAACAAAGACAACCAGACGCCGCACATGTGTCTTAATTTCATCAGTAGTTGTAGTAGTAGTAGAAGAGGTAGTAGTAGTGGTAGTGGTAGAAGTGGGGAATAAGGAGGACGAGCCAGTCAAATACAAAGGAAGGGGAGCACTTCAAGAGAGCTAGATGCCCACTGAGGGAGAGCAAGCGCACAGAGGTGCGTGAAAGGGGAAATGGTGAAATAAATGAAGAAGGAACAGAAACACGAGACAGAAGAGAGAAAGACAACCCAGAGGAGAAAAGGAAAGAGGAAAGGGGAAGAGGGAGAAGAAGAAAAAGAAAAAGAAAAAATGAGAAGTCAGGTTAAGTCACGGGTGTTCTGAAGTTAGGAGCGAATTCCTTGCATTGTTAAAATCTCTAGTAAGGCTGATGCATGCAAGGAATGAGATGAAAAGCTGTAAGCCTTCTCCCTGAAAGCTGGTTGCCTTGGATCAATGTCTAGCGCAAGCTGGACGCCAAGGTATTGGCCCAGTGTGGCGAGAATGGTAATGCACTGCGTACCTTGTTCCAAGGTTCGTAGGTTCGAGTCTCCTTCAGCCAGAGATCAGTGTTTGTGTATATTTCGCCTGCTCTTGCGAATTTCTTGCATATATATATATATATATATATATATATATATATATATATATATATATATATATATATATATATATATATATATATATATATATATATATATATATAGTGGAGGGAGGTTGCCAGGTTGGTGTGCTCCATACATTTTTTGTGGAAACGTAGTATAAACATGGTTGTCAAGGATCAATTTAAGCAGACATCATAGTGAATGGGGGGAGTAGCGTTCGTCTTGAGGGTATCCTGCTTGGGGAAGTGTGGAGGTTTGTTTTCCTGTGTGTTCGGCCTTGGCTGGGGGGGAAGTCGTCTCCCAGGCCTCCCTGTTATTGGATGCTGAAGAGGAGAACATCTTGGCTAATATTGAGATAATTTTGATTATTGTGCCAAATGGCTAGGGGTTATTCTAAATGGAATAAGTGTGTAACAATTAACAAAAGTTAGTGAGTTGTACCTTTAGCGAGTAGATAAGGCCTCTTCCTTCGCCACCCATCCATGGTCCTCTCCACACATCCTGGTCGAGGCCTTGTTCCTACCTTTTAGTTTCCCACCAATTCCTCTCACTATTGCTAGCTACTCACCCATCCTCATCCCCCAGGCATCAATGCTGTGCTCTCCCTGTCATCCCGCAGCTGGCGCCCTCCCATGCCCACGATGTCCGGAATCTCCACATCATAGCCAACGTGATGGCAAATACCTTGTAGATGAGATCCTAGTGTGCCACAAGGAGTGTGCACTCAATCCTTCAAATGACAACAACAACCGTGCACACAATAGCTGTCTAGGTTTCTGGAGGGCTCCAACTGTGAGCAACCAACAGCCCCTCCTAGCAAACAGAACTAACAGCCACCAAACAGAGGACCTAAAATCCGCAACCAAATTAACATTCACCAAGACGCTGTCACACATCCCCAAAGCAGCTCATCATCAAACTGCCAGCAAATGCGCTATGTCATTCCCACAGGGATCAGCAGCCAGGGGTTTCACCGGTTTAAGGACACAACACTTAAAACAAATGTTCAGCCCAGCACTTGGCGATGTTTCAAAGAGGTTTTAGTCTGAATTCACCAAATTTTCCAATGTGTGGATGGCTGGCGGTGTACTCGAAGCCATTAGACCCCTCTTATTTAGTGCATCACTATGTGCCCTCCCTAAAAAGGAAGGAGGAATCAAGCCCATTGCAGTGAGGTACACCACTGGCGCCTTGCTGCCAAGGCTGCAGTATGAACGGTGAGTCAAAATGCTGCTGCAATCCTGAAAACAACACAGCTCGTGTTTGGTGCTCAGCAAGGCTGTGAAGCAGCAGCCCAGGCAGAACGCGTATACATCAACAACAGGTCAGATGAAAAAGCCTTGATAAAATTGGACTTTGCCAACGCATTCAACTTAGTCAAAGGGATGCTGCTCTTCAAGCAGTTTCTAGTTCCTTTCCCTCTATCCTTTCATACAATCGTTTTATAGTTAGATTTCTAAACTACTGTTTGGGGACCCTGGTATTGACTGACATGAGCGTGTGCAACAGGGAGACCATCTCTTTCCCTTTCGTTACTGTCTGGTCATCAAGGAAGTCACAAACACTCTCCATGAGCTCAATATCTGGTTCTTTGATGATGGTACCCTGGCTGGCACTACAGAATCTCTCGTCGAGGACATCAGAAAAATAAATGCGATATGCTTTTTACTAATCGACAGATTATTGATTATATTAGTGCTGTTTTACGAGGAGCACGATCCACAGATCCAACCAAAAGCACTCTCCTTGGTATTCCTCCTGGGCCCAGTGCTACTGATTTGAATATAAAAAAAGGAAATCATAGACCTCAGAACGATGGAAGACAGAATGAAAAACACTGATACACATATGATGCCTTCTACCTAGTCAATAGTTTCCCGTCCCTTCCGAAACTTGCAGACCTCTTAAGATGCTCCCCAGCCCTCGGCAGTCCGAAACTCAAGGAAAATGACTCCCTTCTAAAGACTACCCCCTAGAGTGTTTACCGAATCTTTCCCTTGAAGATGGACAGAGGTTACAAGCCTCACTTCCAGTCAGGCTTGGGGGTTCGGGAGTATGCAGATCTTCCCAGATTGCCCTACCAGCTTTCTTATCGTCCTCCATTGCATCAAACGAGTTAATAAAACAAATTTTTTCGAACAACCTTGATGACTCGGAAGGCATACAGGATCTTGACTATGCCAGTACTAGTATTAAATGGGAGAGACTCGCTGCTCCAGCACCAAAACCTAAGATGGGATAGTCCCATCCCTGTGCTCCAGCACCAAAAGAGACGGAACCATCCGAACTCGGCCTACAAACAGCTGAGTTCGGATGGTCCCATCTCTTAAAATGCTCTTGCCAACATTCTCTGAGCTGCAACATCTGCCAAGAAGATTGCGCATCTCCAAATTGTGATCACACCTCACTCTGAGGACTTCCTCCAAACAGTTCCCTTTGGACAATGGGAACCCGCCTCAACCCACAGACAGTGGCTCTCTGCCTAGCTACCCCAATTCACATGGAATATACTTGTATTTGCAGCGATGCGCAAACCTACCAATAAGGTCTACACGGTCATAACTGCTTCAAAACCAAGGGCTGGCACGCAAGACACAATGAAGTCAATGATATAAAGAGAAGCCTTGCTACAACTGGATGCCCAGCCGAAAGAGAGCCCTGATCCCTAGCAGCTCACATTTCCGCAAACTGCCCCGACAGGATCACCCTCTATCCTTGGAAGAATGGCAGGCTTTCAGCATGGGACTATACCTGCGTGTCGACGCTGGCTAATACCTACATCAGTCTGTGTTGGGCAACAGGGAGGTGCTGTGGATCACAGGGAGGAGTATAGATCAGCAAGTGCAGAGACAGAAGCCATAAATATCAATTTGTCCCAGTGGGATCAGAGACCTTGGGATCATGGGGGAAAAAACGCCACACGTTTCCTTAAAGAACTGGACTCCAGACTCAATGACATCATCAGGGACCCGAGGGCTTCTACTTTCATGTTCCAGCGCCTCAGCATGGCAATCCACAGGGGAAATGCTTGCTGTGTACTTGCTCGCATTCAGCTTCGGAGGAGCTGGAGGAGATTAATAATCTTTGATATACCAATGTATTCATATCTGTGTTTTTAAATAATCACTGACTTATGTGTATATATATATATATATATATATATATATATATTATATATATATATATATATATATATATATATATATATATATATATATATATATATATATATATATATATATATATATATATATATAAATAATATATAGGGAGGTACCACCTCTAGAACTGTTATGGGGACCCTCATCCTCAGAGAAAAGAATAAACTTGCTTCTGGGAAAACTCAAGATTCTCCCTGAAGCTGTTTGAGAATTTTCTCCTACCACCCCCTATATTATGTATATATATTTTATTTAAAGACAAAATACATTGACAAAACATTCACAAAAATATGATACAAAGTAAAACAACATAGGTAACTCAGAGCTACATCTCGAATACTTCGTCCAGCTCCCCTGCGGTGGGCCGCGTGCCCAGAATGCTGCAGGCATTTCCTCTCTGGATCGCAACACTGAGTCTCTGAAAGAGGAAGCTGGTCGCCCTGTGGTCCTTGGTTTCTATGATGAGCTTTTCACCCAGCTCTTTGAGGAACTTTAGAGCACACTTGCCCCATATATATATATATATATATATATATATATATATATATATATATATATATATATATATATATATATATATATATATAATTTTTTTTAGCACGTCGGTCGTCTCCCACCGAGGCAGGGTGACCCAAAAAGAAAGAAAATCCCCTAAAAGAAAATTACTTTCATCATTCAACACTCTTACCTTACTCATACATAATCACTGCCTTTGCAGAGGCGCTCAGATACGACAGTTCAGAAGATGCCACCAAACTGAGAGTATCCCAAACCCCTCCTTTAAAGTTCTGGCATTGTACTGCACATTTCCAGGACTCAAGTCCGGCTAATTGGTTTCCCTGACTCCCCTCACAATATTACCCTTCTCACAATCCAACAGGTCATCTGGCCCCAAAACCCATTCGTCGCCATTCACTCCTAACACGCTCACACACAAAACCTCCTTTACCCCCTCTCTCCAACCTTTACGAGGACGACCCCTACCCCGCCATCCTTCCCCTACAGACTTATGCGCTCTCCAACTCAATCTACTTTGATCCATTCTCTCTAAATGACCAAACCACATCAACAACCCCTCTTCAGCGCTCTGATTAATACTTTTATTAATTCCACACCCCCTAAATTCCACAGTCCGAATTTTCTGCATAATATTTACACCACACATTGCCCTTAGACAGGACATCTCCACTGCCTCCAACCGCCTCCTCGCTGCAGCATTTACCACCCAAGCTTCACACCCTTATAAGAGTGTTGGTACTACTATACCTTCATACATTCCCTTCTTTGCCTCCATAGATAACGTTTTTTCCCTCCACATATACCTCAACGCACCACTCACCTTTTTTCCTTCATCAATTCTATGATTAACCTCATCCTTCATAAATCCAAACGCCGACACGCCAACTCCCAAGTATCTGAAAACATTCACTTCTTCCATACTCCTCCTCCCCAATTTGATATCCAATTTTTCTTTATCTAAATCATTTGATACCCTCATCACCTTACTCTTTTCTATGTTCACTTTCAACTTTCTACCTTTACACACACTCCTAAACTCATCCACTAACCTTTGCAACTTTTCTTTATAATCTCCCATAAGCACAAAATCATCAGCACAGCATATATATATATATATATATATATATATTATATATATATATATATATATATATATATATATATATATATATATATATATATATATATATAATGTCGTGCCGAATATGTAAAACTGGTCAATTAGCAAGAACTCATTTAAAATTAAGTCCTTTCTAAAATTTTCTTTTATACGTTTAAAGATATATTTTTTCATTAATGTTAATGTAAAAAATTTTAATTTTGCACCAAAAGAATCTTAGAAAACTTACCTAACCTTATTATAACAAGAACAATTTATTTTAGCCTAACCCAACTATATATATTTTAGATTTGTTTACAGTAATTTAATACTAAACAAACACAGTGCAATATATTTTTTTCGTTAGGTTCAGAATGATTTTGGCGAAATTATTGCATACACAAACTTTCACTTGTCCTATATGGCAAGATGACCGTTGCTATTTAAGCCAAGATTGCAAGTTCTGCTTATTCGGCACGACATATATATATATATATATATATATATATATATATATATATATATATATATATATATATATATATATATATATATTATTATCACACTGGCCGATTCCCACCAAGGCAGGGTGGCCCGAAAAAAGAAAAACTTTCACCATCATTCACTCCATCACTGTCTAGCCAGAAGGGTGCTTTACACTACAGTTTTTAAACTGCAACATTAACACCCCTCCTTCAGAGTCCAGGCACTGTACTTCCCATCTCCAGGACTCAAGTCCGGCCTGCCGGTTTCCCTGAACCCCTTCATAAATGTTACTTTGCTCACTCTCCAACAGCACGTCAAGTATTAAAAACCATTCGTCTCCATTCACTCCTATCAAACACGCTCACGCACTCCTGCTGGAAGTCCAAGCCCCTCGCACACAAAACCTCCTTTACCCCCTCCCTCCAACCTTTCCTAGGCCGACCCCTACCCCGCCTTCCTTCCACTACAGACTGATACACTCTTGAAGTCATTCTGTTTCGCTCCATTCTCTCTACATGTCCGAACCACCTCAACAACCCTTCCTCAGCCCTCTGGACAACAGTTTTGGTAATCCCGCACCTCCTCCTAACTTCCAAACTACGAATTCTCTGCATTATATTCACACCACACATTGCCCTCAGACATGACATCTCCACTGCCTCCAGCCTTCTCCTCGCTGCAACATTCATCACCCACGCTTCACACCCATATAAGAGTGTTGGTAAAACTATACTCTCATACATTCCCCTATATATATATATATATATATATATATATATATATATATATATATATATATATATATATATATATATATATATATATATATATATATATATACGTATTGTGTGTGTGTGTCGTACTTAGGTTAACTTCCCTCCTCTTAAGTAAGACATATAGAACAGTTGCTCTAGGAAGTCCAAGATCTGTTGCAATTTCCTGCAGAGAGACACCATTTTCACTCATCCTAATAATCCTTCCCCGCTGCGCAATATTTCCCTTACAATGTTTCTTTTATTTTTCTTCCTCGTTGATAAAAGGGTCGCCTTTGTGTTACAGCATTTGTGATCAGTAGTTCCCTGCTCACCACCATTTTTCAAATTTTCATTCTTTTTGATGTAAAAAAAAAAAAAATCACGTATAGATTTTTTCATTTTTAACGTTTTTCAAGTTTTTTTTTTTTTTTTCTTTTTTTTTTTTCTTTTTTTTTTTCATTTTTCATAAACCAAATCGATATTATCTTGGTGGTCAAGCTGAGTTTATACAATGGTCTTCCAGTTTCATGTTAGCTCTTATTTAGTATTTGTGTTTGTGGGAACTGATATATGTTGTGATATTCTATGGCCCCTCACTAAGTAGATTCCATTATACATTTTACAGCCTACCTGTCCTTGACTACAATACTTTACAATGTAATTAACCCATTTTTTAATTTATTTTTAGGAAGAATATAGGAGTAAAATTATTCGGAAATTGAGCTATCAGTTTTTATTAAATATATTAAATATATTAAATAGGTAGAGAGAAAGAGAGAGAGAGAGGAGAGAGAGAGAGAGAGAGAGAGAGAGAGAGAGAGAGAGAGAGAGAGAGAGAGAGAGAGAGGACTGCTTTTACACAACTCTTTCCGTAATTAGCCACTACACTCTGTGCCCTTCTTAAAAATCAACACTCTATATGAGATTATTTATTGGTAGAATGACTAGTCTGGACCGTGCTCGTACAATATCATAATATCCATGAAATAAAATCAGTTGAACAAATGAAACTGCTGGTCAAAAATGGATGACGGCTTCATTTTATTTCCTATTTGTATGTCTCATAACAATGTAAAAAAAGGCTTATAAATGAGACGAGATAGGTAACAACTCTTAGCATGTAAATAAAGACCGGAACTCTTAACCTGTGTTTAACAACTGCGTAAATATAAAGTGACAAAATTCCAAATTGGTGGCTGCATCTCATTGACAAGAAGACGGCAAAGACAAGGAAGAGGCGTTGCCATAGGCTTTTCTAAAAGTGTACTTGCCCAGTATATTGATCTTGTGATCCCTAATCATCTTGAAGTGATGGTCTTGAGATTTGCATAAATACAAGTACCTCTGTACTAGCGTGCACAATGTATAAACCTCAGTGGTTACAAGAAGATTCCATTTACTTCTTGATGGAAATTGTGGACTCCCTTCTGCATCAACATAAATGTCTACGTATTAAAACTGTTGATTGATGAACTTCTTGTAGTGTCTGAAATGAGAAACTTGGTTGACTTCCCTAATCAGATAGCTGGTTCCTCTCTCGACCCAGTAGTGAGTGATCAGTCTCAAGGCATAGTTGCTTCCCAACCCTTTCTTAGATTGCTTATCCCCTGGCATATCAGCGACTTCTTGACCGAACAGAGAATAGAGCAAGATAACTCATCTCTTGCCTGGACCCAGCCTCGACAGATCTGTCATTTCAGCAAAACCATCAATACCGAAGAGAGGTAGGAGGCCTTACCCTTATGCACAAGGCCAGTATTGTCATGGTACTACACTTGGCTCCACTCCGAGGACAGCTGTGAGTGAGCTTCTACAAACAAGACGGGCAGCAGACAGTAACTACACTCTGACTGCACTCTTCTCCAGAATATTGCTTCTTGTGAGATCGTTTATTTATGGGATGACTCGAGTCTGAAGTACGTTCATACAGCGTTACGACATCAGCGAAATAGTTGATCCACATATTGCTCCCACTTAATGGCGTCAACTATATGTATATCACATAAAAAGGCTTTAAAATGAATTGCTGTAGGTAACAGCTCTTAGCTTGTAAATAAAGTTAAGACCCCTTAACCTAACCATGTAAAACCCTGTTAAACGGAGAGAGAGAGAGTCTAACCCTGTCTCAGGCCCTTTTTTGAAAGTTTTCATCGCTACTACCAATACTACCGCTCAAAACACAAATAATTTATATTTGCATATCATTCCCGTTTATATAGAAAGGGGTTTAGTTATAGATAATACGCATTATAAGAAAAAGAGGATAAATACGTATACAAGATATGACGTGGGGCTTAATGACAGTAGTTTGTTGGACTATGTATTGATAGATAAAAGACTGTTGAGTAGACTTCAGGATGTACATGTTTATAGAGGGGCCACAGATATATCAGATCACTTTCTAGTTGTAGCTACAGTGAGAGTAAAAGGTAGAAGGGATACAAGGAAAATAGAAGCAGCAAGTAAGAGAGAGGTGAAGGTGTATAAACTAAAAGAGGAGACAGTTAGGGTAAGATATAAACAACTGTTGGAGGATAGATGGGCTAGTGAGAGTATAGGCAATGGGGTCGAAGATGTATGGGGTATGTTTAAGAATGTAGTGTTAGTGTTCAGCAGAAGTTTGTAGTTACAGGAAAGTAGGTGCGGGAGGGAAGAAAAGCGATTGGTGGAATGATTGATAGAAATGATACAAGGAGGGAAGAGTATATGGAGAGAAAAAGAGAGGTTAAGAGAGTGGTGAAGCAATGTAAAAAGAGAGCAGATTTGAGAGTGGGTGAGATGTTATCAACAAATTTTGTTGAAAATAATAAGAAGTTTTGGAGTGAGATTAATAAGTTGAGGAAGATTAGGGAACAAATGGATTTGTCAGTTAAAAATAGGAGAGGAGAGTTATTAAATGAAGAGTTAGAGGTAGTGGGAAGATAGAGGGAATATTTTGAAGAATTGTTAAATGTTGATGAAGATAGGGAAGCTGTGATTTTGTGTAAAGGGCAAGGAGGAATAACATCTTGTAGGAGTGAGGAAGAGCCAGTTGTCAGTGTGGGGGAAGTTCGTGAGGCAGTGGGTAGAATGAAAGGAAGTAAGACAGCTGGAATTGATGGGATAAAGATACAAATGTTAAAAGCAGGAGGGGATATAGTTTTGGAGTGGTTGGTTCTATTATTTAATAAATGTATGGAAGAGGGTAAGGTACCTAGGGATTGGCAGAGAGCATACATAGTTCCTTTGTATAAAGGCAAAGGGGATAAAAGAGAGTGCAAAAATTATAGGGGAATAAGTCTGTTGAGTATACCTGGTAAAGTGTATGGTAGAGTTATTATTGAAAGAATTAAGAGTAAGACGGAGAATGTGATAGCAGATGAACGAGGAGGCTTTAGGAAAGGTAGGGGGTGTGTGGACCAGGCGTTTACAGTGAAACATATAGGTGAACAGTATTTAGATAAGGCTAAAGAGGTTTTTGTGGCAATTATGGATTTAGAAAAGGTATATGACAGGGGTGGATAGGGGTGCAATGTGGCAGATGTTGCAGGTGTATGATATAGGAGGTAGGTTACTGAAAGCAGTGAAGAGTTTTTACAAGGACAGTGAGGCTGAGGTTAGAGTATGTAGGAGAAAGGGAGAATATTTCCCAGTAAAAGTAGGCCTTAGACAAGGATGTGTGATGTCACCGTGGTTGTTCAATATATTCATAGATGGGGTTGTAAGAGAAGTGAATGCGAGGGTCTTGGCAAGAGGCGTGGAGTTAAAAGATAAAGAATCACACATAAAGTGGGAGTTGTCACAGTTGCTCTTTGCTGATGACATGGTGCTTTTGGGAGATTCTGAAGAGTAGCTTGCAATGCACATAGTATAATCTGCCGTGCACAATGTGTAGCCAGTATAGCACAGTGTAGCCTCCAGTGCACACACTGTAGCCTCCAGTGCTCACCTTGTAATCTGCAGTACACACAATGTACCCTTCAAAGCACTAAGTGTATTATTATTATTATTATTATTATTATTATTATTATTATTATTATTATTATTATTATTATTATAATCAAGGGGGAAGCGCTAAACCCGGAGGATTATACAGCGCCTGGGGGGGGGGATGTGGAAGGCATCCAGGCTTAATTCGGGGAACTGGAGCACAGATCCAATTCCCTAAATCAAGAGCCCCTCACCAACATCAAGGAACCTTCCTTGAGGGGAGCACTAAGTGTAGAACTTAGACTGAATGCTACAGTGTAGTCCGAGGCACAGAGTGAGGTGGAACTCTTGGTACACAGTGTTAATGGGGACATGGTTACACATAATGCATGTGTACTCAAGTGTATGTCTTGTGTACACAGTGTTTATGGAGACATGTATATACCCTTAGAAAACTCTATGTAGGTGGCGCAAGCTGAGCAAACAGTATTTGTGGAACATTCAATGCATTCACTGTTTGCTGAGCCTTTAGTGTACACACTGCTTGTGGAACCTGAAGTACACACAGTATAATGCCAGTCTTCAGTAGACACAGTGTGTATGTAGCCCACTGCCTGTAGGGTATTTCATGCAAGACAAGCAGCGTCACAGTTGCAGTTAGACAGTGATTACAATAAAAATACCACAAAAAAAACTGTGAGACAGAAAGCCGTTGTTAAATTAGACACATGTGCAACACTTGGGTATTTTTATTGAGGAAACGTTTCGCCACACAGTGGCTTCATCAGTCCATACAAAGGATAAACTTGAAGAACGGGAGGAGAATGAGGTAATCCGTCCCTCAACCTTGAGTCGATGTGGTCAGTTCAATCTTGAATAGAATACGGCATATTAGCGGAGAAGCAGCTTATAAACCGTATGGCAGGAGAGGTGCAGCAGTCGTAGGTGGTGTCACATTTGTCCAATGTGGAAGTAGGTCGTGCCCAAGGGTTAGGCAAGAGAAGAATTCCCAAGTATTAAGATCCCAAGAAGTTGCAGTGTCTGACAGGAGTGTAGATGAATGGTTCAAAGAACCTCCGCCCATATGCCGTATTTTATTCAAGATTGATGGACTGGCCACATCGACTCAAGGTTGAGGGACTGATTACCTCATTCTCCTCCTGTTCTTCAAGTTTATCCTTTGTATGGACTGATGAAGCCACTGTGTGGCGAAACGTTTCCTCAATAAAGATACCAAAGAGTTGCACATGTGTCTGATTTAACAACGTGTCGGTTCTTTGAACCATTCATCTACAAGACAGTAAGCCCTTGACGTGTGCTGGGTCCTTCCATCTCCCCAGCACAATATCGAGCCTTACACATATAAATCCCTTCAAGATTAGGTACATGAAAACTGGCAACAAACTGGAAGTCACATCAATCCCCAACTTAAACCATTCTTATGAATCATAAATTCTACCCCTATCAACTCTCCCCTCTTCCAGGAGTTGGGTCATTATTATATGAGGATGATTCCGTGAAATGTGGCTGGGAAACCACAATCTCCCAGACACAGTCCTTGCTGGAAATATTCGGTGATTTAAGTTTAAATGTTGAGAATGTATACTCTTTAAAATTTCTGTGCTCTTGAACCCCAAAGTAGTTAATCCTTCGTGAGTGAAACAAATATTCCAGTAAACAGACGATGTAATCCAATAACATCCGCTTAGATTCCACATATTAGAGCATTTTGAGTGTTCGGCTTAAGGAAAAGTCGTGGAAGAATACAGAAAAATACTTATTTCAAAGTAGTAATGTAAAGCTTACATTAAACGATTTTTTTTGGTCACGGAACTGCAGAGGAAGAAAAGTTCTTTTAAAACAAAACTGAATTCAGAGGTTTAAAGCTTCGGCTCCTCATTAACAGTTGCCATTTTGGAGCCTTCTCATATAAAGTAATTTATGGAAAATAGCCAATTAATAATGTGGGCAATCTGATCTGAATTTTTAACACATTTTTCCGGATACTGACGTTTAATGAATTATATTTTGTGGGTAATGGAAATCTTTAGCGAAAAATCCGGAGAATTTACGACCATTGCATCAGTGCTGAATTAACAGCTAATCGAGATAAACCAGAGAACGGGAAATGAAATAGATTTTTGAATTAAAAAATCTGTGTGTGAGGTTTAACACTTCGTTCAAAAACATCGCAGTGAAATTATTGACGAAGTAAATATGTTTTATTTTTTATTCGGTTTCCAGAAGGTTTCTTTGTGGACAAGGTTTCACTGCGCTATAAAACTGCGAACAAGGCTTCCATTTGCTTACACCCCCGCAATCAAGGCTTCCCTGTGTTAACATCACTGCGGGCAAGGTTTTCCCTGTGCTAACATCACTACAAACAAGGCTTCCCTGTGCTAACATCACTGCGGGCAAGGTTTTCCCTGTGGTAACATCACTACTGGCAAGGCTCCCCTGTGTTAACATCACTGAGGGCAAGGCTTCCTGTGCTGATATCACTACAAACAAGGCTTCCCTGTGCTAACATCAATGAGGGCAAGGCTTCCCTGTGCTAACATCACTACAAACAAGGCTTCCTGTGCTAATATCACTACAAACAAGACTTCCCTGTGCTAACATCACTACAAACAAGGCTTCCTGTGCTAATATCACTACAAACAAGGTTTCCCTGTGCTAACATCACTACAAACAAGGCTTCCTGTGCTAGCATCAGTACAAACAAGGCTTCCTGTGCTAAGATTACTACAAACAAGACTTTCTGCGCTAGCATCACTGTAAACTAGGCTTCCCTGTGCTAGCATCACTGCAAAGCTTCCCTGTGCTAATATTAATGCAAACACAGCTTCCCTGTGCTAACGTCACCGCAAACAAAGCTTCCCTGTCCTAACAACACGCAAACAAAGCTTCTCTGTCCTAACAACACCGCAAACAAAGCTTCCCTGTCCTAACATCGCCGCAAACAAAGCTTCCCTGTGCTAACATCACCGTAAACAAAGCTTCTGTGCTAACATCACTGAAAAGCTTCCCTGTGCTAGTATCACTGCAAACAAAGCTTCACTGTGCTAACGTCACCGCAAACAAAGCTTCTCTGTCCTAACATCACCGCAAACAAAGCTTCCCTATGCTAGCATCACTGCAAACAAAGCTTCCCTGTGCTAACATCACGGCAAACAAAGCTTCCCTCTGCTTACATCACTACAAAGCTTCCCTGTCCTAACAACACCGCAAACAAAGCTTCTGTGTTAACATCACTGAAAAGCTTCCCTGCCCTAACATCACTACAAACCAGGCTTCCCTGCGCTAACATCACTACAAACAAAGCTTCCCTGCGCTAACATCACTACAAACAAAGCTTCCCTGCGCTAGCATCACTACAAACCAAACTTCCCTGCGCTAACATCACTACAAACAAAGCTTCCCTGCGCTAACATCACTACAAACAAAGCTTCCCTGCGCTAACATCACTACAACCAAAGCTTCCCTGTGCTAACATCACTACAAACAAAGCTTCCCTGCGCTAACATCACTACAAACAAAGCTTCTCTGCGCTAACATCACTACAAACAAAGCTTTTCTGCGCTAACATCACTACAAACAAAGCTTCCCTGTGCTAACATCACGGCAAACAAAGCTTCGCTGTGCTAACATCACGGCAAACAAAGCTTCCCTGTGCTAACATCACGGCAAACGAAGCTTCCCTGTGCTAACATCATGGCAAACAAAGCTTCCCTGTGCTAACATCACGGCAAACAAAGCTTCCCTGTGCTAACATCACGGCAAACGAAGCTTCGCTGTGCTAACATCTCTGTAATATGAAATTTTATGTACAAGCTACAAAAACCTCACTGAATCAGGCAGTTTCACGTTGATAAAATCCCAATATATATTGCTTATAATGTACATGTATTACATTCGTTATTTATAAGTGACTTTTGATATCTTATGAGTAATTTTCCAGTAAGGATGATTCTGTGAATAATAAATATTAATTTATTATCGTTTATGAGTTTCAGGTAAATGTGACGTCATCGTTAAGTCGTAAAAGATAAAAATCATCTGTGAATATTTTTTTTTGTGTTACAAAATACACAAATAACCTGCACATAGGAGAATTAAACTCATGACGATGTTTCGGTCCGAATTGGACCATTAAGTGATCACAATTTTCATTTTTCTCTGTGCTGGTTATTTGTGTAATGTTGTAGTCACGGTATTGGGAATTTATATTCTATACTGACAAAATGCTCGGTTATAAAACCAAAGCGGAGAAAACTGAATCAGTCATAGCAAGGATTTACATAATCCCTTGTTGAGGTTGTGACGAGTGTACACCTGGGACACAGCAGGCAAACTGGGAACACATACGCACATATCTACACATGATGTGACTTGTTGTACAGTGCATATATTCATACCGGAATACCACCATCCACTTGGTGAAGTGAAGTAATGACTGCTTATTAAGAAACTAACACCCATAGACGAAAGTCTCATGAAGCATTATTAATCTCCATTACAGACACAACTCCACAAAATAAAAGCAGTTTTGCAATCCTAGAGAAATTATCATGAATCATCCTTAAAACAATAAACCTTGACTTCACCTGACAAGGTTTATTACTACTACTGTTTCTATTATAACAAATTCTACTATTATTATTATTATCACTAATACTACTATTGGCATCAGCCAAAAGTCCTACTGCAGATCTCTTGCTACTCTAGCACCTCACAATGTTCCCTTCATATACCTTTGTCACTTCATCGTAACTGTAGCACCTCACAATGTTCCCTTCATATACCCTTTGTCACTTCATTGTAACTGTAGTATCTCACAATGTTCCCTTCATATACCCTTTGTCACTTCATTGTTTGTAATTTTAGCACCTCACAATGTTCCCTTCATATACCCTTTGTCACTTCATTGTTTGTAATTTTAGCACCTCACAATGTTCCCTTCACATACCTTTGTCACTTCACTATTTGTATTGCCTTGATGAACTTCTTGTACTACTAGTAAATGTATCATTAATTTCTCTTAAGTCCATCTACCAGAATGACTGGAGCTAGAAAGGTCTATATAAATATGTCAAAATTATAAATAAGGCAAAAAAAAAAAAAAGACTAGAAGAGAAAAAGTGAATGTGAAAACTACTGAGGTCAAAAGAGAGGCATATATAGGCAAATCAAAAGAGGAGAGGGGCAATTGAGAAATCGATATATTCAGTTAAAGAGAGAAATAAAAAAGGGAATTAGAAAAGCAAAAAGAGATTATGAGGTTAAAGTTGCAAGAGAATCGAAGACTAACCCAAAAGGATTCTTTCAGGTATACAGAAGTAAGATCAGGGACAAGATAGGCCCACTCAAAAGTTCCTCGGGTCAGCTCACTGACAGTGATAAGGAAATGTGTAGAATTTTTAACACATACTTCCTCTCAGTTTTTACACAGGAGGATACCAGCGATATTCCAGTAATGATAAATTATGTAGAACGGACGATAATAAACTGTGTACTATTAGGGGGCACAAGTGACATGGTCCTTAGGCAAATAGATAAAAATTAAAACCTAACAAATCCCCAGGCCTGATGAACTGTATGCAAGGGTTCTAAGGAATGTAAAGAGGAGCTTAGCACACCTTTGGCTAATCTTTTCAACATATCACTACAAAAATGGCATGGTGCCAGATAAGTTTGGGAAAAAGGCAAAAAGTGATACCTATTTTCAAAACAGGTGACAGGTCCTTAGCTTCGAAAATATAGACCAATAAGCCTAACCTCCATAGTGGGAAAATTTATGGAATCAATAATTGCCGAGGCAGTTCGTAGCCACCTTTAAAAGCATAAATTAATCAACGAATCTCAGCATGGTTTTTCAAAGGGGCGTTCCTGCCTTACGAATTTATTAACTTTTTTCACTAAGGTATTTGAGGAGGTAGATCATGGTAATAAATATGATATTGTGTATATGGACTTCAGTAAGGCTTTTGACAGGGTCCCACATCAGAGACTATTGAGGAAAATTAAAGCCATGGAATAGGAGGAAAAATTTTTTTCCTGGATAGAGGCATGGTTGACAAATAGGCAGCAGAGAGTTTGCATAAATGGGGAGAAATCAGAGTGGGGAAGTGTCACGGCGGTGTTCCACAGGGGTCAGTGTTGGGCCCCCTGCTGTTCACAATCTCCCATAAACGACATAGATGAGGGCATAAAGAGCGACATCGGCAAGTTTGCCGATGACACCAAAATAGGCCGTCGAATTCATTCTGACGAGGACATTCGAGCACTCCAGGAAGATTTGAATAGACTGATGCAGTGGTCGGAGAAGTGGCAGATGCAGTTTAATATAGACAAATGCAAAGTTCTAAATGTTGGACAGGACAATAACCATGCCACATATAAACTAAATAATGTAGATCTTAATATTACGGATTGCGAAAAAGATTTAGGAGTTCTGGTTAGCAGTAATCTGAAACCAAGACAACAGTGCATAAGTGTTCGCAATAAAGCTAATAGAATCCTTGGCTTCATATCAAGAAGCATAAATAATAGGAGTCCTCAGGTTGTTCTTCAACTCTATACATCCTTGGTTAGGCCTCATTTAGATTATGCTGCACAGTTTTGGTCACCTTATTACAGAATGGATATAAATTCTCTGGAAAATGTACAAAGGAGGATGACAAAGTTGATCCCATGTATCAGAAACCTTCCCTATGAGGATAGACTAAGGGCCCTGAATCTGCACTCTCTAGAAAGACGTAGAATTAGGGGGGATATGATTGAGGTGTATAAATGGAAGACAGGAATAAATAAAGGGGATGTAAATAGTGTGCTGAAAATATCTAGCCTAGACAGGACTCGCAGCAATGGTTTTAAGTTGGAAAAATTCAGATTCAGGAAGGATATAGGAAAGTACTGGTTTGGTAATAGAGTTGTGGATGAGTGGAACAAACTCCCAAGTACCGTTATAGAGGCCAGAACGTTGTGTAGCTTTAAAGATAGGTTGGATAAATACATGAGTGGATGTGGGTGGGTGTGAGTTAGACCTGATAGCTTGTGCTACCAGGTCGGTTGCCGTGTTCCTCCCTTAAGTCAATGTGACCTGACCTGACTAGGTTGGGTGCATTGGCTTAAGCCGGTAGGAGACTTGGACCTGCCTCGCATGGGCCAGTAGGCCTTCTGCAGTGTTCCTTCGTTCTTATGTTCTTATGTTCTTAAGGGCGAAATATTTAAAATTGTGGATACCAATAAAAAGATTTCTAAAACAAATTCAAACATAATAATTGGTATTTCTGAGAAAAGCAGCTTAATGATCATACATGTTTCCACAGAGGTCAGTAATGGAAAAAGTAATAATAAGAAAAAATAGAATTATTTCAGATAGTGAATCCGACAGCTAATATTAGCTGGTAATTTCTTAATTTCAAATATTTGAGGGTATGCTATGTAAACATTAAGTAATTACAGTTACAGTAAATAACAAAAAAGGCACAATACCGTGACTGGAACGATACACAAATAACCGAAACGTAACACTGCTATATTACCACTCGGCTTTTAATATATACATGTATAAAACATGGGTTATGTAGCCTAATGTATACCTGGAGAGTATATCTGGAGAGTATACCTGGAGAGTATACCTGGAGAGTATACCTGGAGAGTATACCTGGAGAGTATACCTGGGGAGTATACCTGGAGAGTATACCTGGAGAGTATACCTGGGGAGGGCTTCAAGATCAATACCCCTGCAGACTGAGCCGCGGCCACACAGACTTGTGTGACTTTCTTAGGGAATCTTGCAAAAAGTGTTTGTAATAGATGAGGTTCTAGTTCTCAAGGGCGTGGCTCTAGTTTTTAAGGGTGAGCTTTGAGCTCTCAATGGTGAGGTTCTAGTTCATAGGAATGAGAGAAACTGAAATCTAATTTGAGAAAGGGAGATTTTTAAGTGTAAGATGGACAGCGAAGTGGTTGAAGGTAATGAAAAGAAACCTGCTGGATATATTACATGGAAAATGGTTTCCAGAAGTGAAAGAAACATAAAATGGAGGAAGACTAAAGTAGGGTGAGAGAATGGAAATCACTTTTGATTTTCTTCAGGACGAGAGTACCGTTGTTGACTAATAGTAAGGTGAATTACTTATCATGTGAGAAAGAATGTTCTTGTTGTTACCGGCTCTCAGATGTATGGAGTGAACATTCTGTAACTGGGAAAAAATGACAAGACAAAGGGTGTGTTTTTCTTAAGCAGGAGTGGGTGATACTCTTAGCAGGTTAGATAACAATATGTAAGGTAATGAAAGTAATCAATTATTTAACTCAGTACGAGAGGCAATGGTGTCAGGAAATGCAGGAGTGAAGAGTTGCTGGGCAAATACAAATGCAGCTATTGATTTAATTCGGTCAAAGGAAAAGATCCCGATCACATATAGCATATTGCATATTGCCTAGAAGAGGACTCGAAAATGAATGATGTCCAGGGTAACTGGCGTAAACTGTTGGCTAGAGAAGTACTACATTATACTTGAAATATCATTAACTGAAAGCTAATATCATTTCTATGGCAAACATATATGAAAGGGATTGGATGCATCATTCTGAAGTAGGTGGGGGTAGCATTAACCACCTCAGTTAGAGTAACTGTTGCTAAACTGTGCAAGACTTTAAACTGACAGAAGAGAGACGTGTCTGTTAGTGTAGGAAACAAATGTGTTGCTGTGCTAGGAGCAGAGACAACAAACATTGCCTAGATACGTTTAGAAAACGTTCAAAAACATGAGACAGAGGAAAGCAGCAAGGAAAAAACTTCCTTGGTATCTACTATGCAAACTGCCGGAGTGCAAAAATAAAATATACGAACTGAAGTTAATCTGAAAACTAGAGGTATACCCGCTTAATCACGCACACAGGTATTAATTATTTCACGCTGAAAGAGTCAACAGGAAAAGCAGAGGAATTGCTTTGAGAAAATTTAGAGTTTAGAGTCAGAAAAGGTGTAAAGGTAGAAGGAACTGTCATGGAATCCGTTGGATGACAGCTTCTCCAAAGCCATAAAAAAATAATCTTAGGTGTGATCTAAAGATCCCCAAACCTAGACAGTGTCTATGAAATTGCTATGGAATCTAAATATGAAATAGAGTTTTAATGGGAAATATGAACTTTAGGCAAATAACCTGGAGCAATTTAACAGGAAACCCAGAGTCTAGCGAATTTTTAGAAATAGTTTGACTGCTTTTTACAGCAATTCGTCTCGGATCCAACTAAAGGAAATAAATTGCATGATTTCATTAATTATCTTGAAGTTAATGAAAAGCTTGGAGAATGTGATCACAAATCACTGTTTAAATAATGATAATGATAACAAAGTCAATGTCCTCAATTTTCTTGCTAGAGGTTAGGAATTACCTGAGTAATGTCGACTGAGGAAACCTGAATGGGGATAATCAGGAGAGTGGCCGGATAAACGTCATTATTAATGTCCATTATTATTGTCATTATTAACAATAGACAAAAATTATTAACAATAGACAAAAAGGGGGAAACCAAAAGGAAAACCATACAGAGCATCTGATAAATATTGCAGTTGAGAGGAAATCAATAATCCAGAGGGATTCTTTCAAGAATGTAGTGTCTAAGGAATGTGTAACATTTTTAATAATTATTTCCTGTTTTTTCACACTAGAATACAAAAAGTCTCGGAGATCAACGATTGTATCAGGCAAGACGAGAATAATTTCTGTAAGATTAAAGTTGCTAGTGACATGGATCTCAGACGACTTGACAGATTGAAACCCAACCAGTCACATGGCAAACTGCTTTCAGGGATATAAAGAAATGTAAAGAGGACCTTTGCAAATCGTTAGCTGTTCTCTTCAACAGATCATTAAGAAAAGATATTCTACCAAATAGGGGGGAAAACAGTAAATACGATATCCATTTACAAGACCGGAAATAGGCCAACTCTTTCAAGTAATATACCAGTCAGTCTAACCTTAAGTGTAGATACACTTTGAAGACACCCTAGAAGATATTTGAAAACTGAATCTCAACAGGGATTTACAAAAGAGTGGTCTTCCCCGGCCCGTGGCCTGGTGGCAAAAGCTCTCGCTTCACACGGTGGGTCGTCCGGGTTTGATTCCCGGCGAGGTAAGTGACCGAAAATACGTCTAGTTACCATTGTAACTGAATTTTCCACTGATGTTACAGCTCTTCGTCAGGGATCCTATTCCGTATGCAGCTATGCTCGTACTAGTCGACGTTTGGCACCTCTTGTCATCTGCAACCTAGTGTAGGTTGGAAATTTTTCTTTAATAAGAAGCAGTGTTATAGTTTAACAGATTTTTCATTCTTGACTTGATTTCTTTCATCCATGGTTTTTCATATGCCGTTCTTCACTTCCCATTCACTGCTTCTCTACGACAAGCAACTTCTTAGTCCCTCTCCTGAAACTTAAATTTATTATACCTTACATTTTCTAAATTAGTTTGACAGTGACTATGATTTCGAGGCAAAGCATATTTTGTTACAACCCACATGGTTTATTCTCATAAGTTATTATTCTTTTTTCAATTTGTATGTTGTCTAAAGATAAAAAAAAAAGTGGTCTCACAGGTTATCCTGCATCAATGCAAGCCTTGTTGCACCACCACATCTGGCGACCCTTCCCCTGGCACTGGCCTTTGTCTACTAGCAACTCGCTTGAGTGACTCAACACTAACTGTTCTCTAGTCTCCTCGCCGCGCTCTCTTTGTCAACCAACCTGACAAACTTGATGAATTTATGTTCGATTTATACTATCTGGCTGCCAATACTTGAAGTAACCCTGAATACTGTGCTTATATATGTTATAGCATATATTAAATATTTGGCTATACTGAATGAAATTAAATCTCTCATGTAAATGGTTATAGCTCAAATTGGAATTTATATTCACTATACAAATTCGAGCTTAGAAATATTTACACAAGCTTGAGTGTGGCTTAAATTTTCGATAGCATAATTAAATAGCTTTTCAGAAATATAGTGATGCGTTGCGTATTTCTTTAATAAAAATAATAAGTTAAATAGGCTTTTGAGGCTACAGATTATCACTTGTGGTCGGACTTCCCATCTATCGTCGAAGTCATTGTGAAATTAACCCAATCATAACTTCTCTGTTTCTTTGTCAAACTCGTGAATAACTGAATGTTATATGTTTCTCGCTCTAGATCACTTCCGTACTATTGCTACAAGAACTTACTGTAACTCACTGAAGTGGTGCACAAAGTTCTTCATAAGATAACGATGCCTATAAGGTTTCTGTGCTAAATTAATTTGAACAAGTTACCCAAGATATGTATACACCAAGAGGTGTATACATATCAAGGTATCGAGGACAAGAGTTTACTTCAATCCCTAATTTAGGTATTAAAGTATTCTTGTACAGTGGTGTACAGGTTACTGTGCATCCTTAATAACCATTGAGAAGCCGATAGTGTTTATACCAAATTTACCCCAAACCTTAAAGCAAATATATATTCGCTATGCACTTTCCATTGTAAACCAAAAAATCCACAAATGTTGTTCGTGTGTATGGTAACATGGTGTTTGCTGATGCATGTAATATTGTTTAACCGCTCTAGTTGTGCAGTCCACGGGCTTGCAGGCAACCCACTTCGGCTAGAGAATTGAAAATTAGAATTTATTTTGCTTCTGCTGACAAAAATTTGGTGGCTCGTCAATCCTCAATTGCTATTTCCTTGCATCCCAGCATCTCTTCCCTTTGCCTCCATCCTTCCTATTTTATTTATCATCTCTTTACCGTCAGCCTGGTGGCACCGGCTCTTGGATTTTCAGAGGGGGACATGAGTTATGTGTACTTCGGAGCGGTGGGTTTAGAATTGCGCGCTTTGACTTCCTGCTTGTGTGGAAAGTCAGAAAGCACAGGATCGAGTCTTCTAGATGGAAATACAATAATATTTATAAATAATTAGTCCCGTTCTCTGAAATGAATTCGAAGCCTAGGTAGCTGCGCACAAGGGAACGACTCGAGCTAGAATGAGGTGGTATCAAGCAGACCAGTGCCAGGTGCCAGAAAACTAAAGGCAAGATGTTAAAAACCGTAGCAGTAGAGGTATATAGAAGCCCAACGACAATAAATATTTAGTAATGGCCTAGCGAAAACAACATTATTGACATGGTCGCTAGGTCATTATTAAATATTTAATGTCGATGGGCTTCTATATGACACTGCTGCTACTGTTTTTAGTATCTTCCCTTCATCTTTCAGGCACCTGGCACTGGTTTGCCAGGTGCCTGGATGTTTCCCACCAAAGCAGGGTGATCCGAAATAGAAGAAACACAATCATCATTCACTCAATCTCTGTCTTACCAGAGGAGCGCCTACACTACAGTTAAAATTACAACTTATCAACATCCTCCGCCTAAGAGCGCAGGCACTGTACTTCCTACCTCCAGCACTCATGTTTGGTGTGTCGGTTTCCCTGAATCCCTTCATAAATGTTACGTTGCTCACACTCCAACTGCACGTCAAGTCATAAAATCATTGTGTCCACTCGCTACTATCTAACATGCTCACGCGCGCTTGCTGGAAGTCCTAGCCCCTCTCACACAAAAACTGATTTACTCCCTCCAACCTTTCCTAGGCCGACCCCTACTCCGTCCTCTTTCCACTAGAGATTTATACGTTCTCAAAGTCATTCTATGTCGCTCCCTCTAAATGTCCGAACCACCTCAACAACCCCTCATCAGCCCTCTGGATAATAGTTTTGGTAATCCCGCACCTGCTTTTAATTTCCAAACTATGGATTCTCCGCATTATATTCACACTACTCATTGCCCTCAGACACGACATCTCCACTGTAACCATCCTTCTCTTTGTTGCATCATTCACCACCCATGCTTCAGCCCATATAAGAGCATTGGTATAACTATGCTCTCATACATTCCCCTCTTTGCTTTCATGGACAAAGTTCTTTGTCTCCACAGACTCCTCAGTGTACACTTACCTTTTTCCCTCTCATCAGTTATATGATTCACCTCGTCTTTCACAGACCCATCCGCTGACAACTCCACTCCCAAATATCTTAATACATTCACTTCCTCCACACTTCCTCGAATCAGATATACAATCTTTCATTACCTTAATATTTTGTTATCCTAATCACCTTATTTTTTCTATGTTCACTTTCAATTTCCCTCTGTTACATACCCTGCCAAACTGGTTCACCATCCTCAGTAACTTCTGAATCTCCCAGAATCACAGAGTCATCAGCAAAAAGCAACTGCGAGAGCTCCCACTTCATGACAGATTCATCATCTTTAAATTCCACACCTCTTGGCACCACCCGAGCCTTCACTTCTCTTACAGCCCCATACATGGTGACATCCGTATAATGCCTACTTTTACTCTAACCTGAGCTTCACTATCCTCGTAAAATGTCCTCACTTCTTTCAGTAACTTACCTCCTATTCCATATATTTACAACATCTGCCACACTTTGCACCATCCACGCCTTATCCAAATCCATAAATGCAACAAAAACCTGTTTGCCCTTATGCCCTTATGTAAATACTGTTTACCTAAATGTTTCACTATAAACACTTGGTCTACACACCCCCTACCCTTCCTAATGTCTCCTTGTTTATCTGTGATCCTGTTCTCCATCTTACTCGTAATTCTTTCAGTAATAACTCTACAAGGTATAGTAAACAAGATTATTCCCTTATCATATTTACACTTTTTTGTTTCCTTTGCCTTCATACAAAGGAATTATGCATGCCCTCTGCGAATCCCTAGGAATATATATATATAATATATATACATAATATTATATATATATATATATATATATATATATATATATATATATATATATATATATATATATATATATATATATATATATATATTATATATATATCAATAACAACGCTGCGACTAGCCGGGGGATCGAGCCCGTGTTGTTTTAGCCCACCTAATAGTGAGCGAAAATTCACGGTACTCTAACCCACTGGACCATACAATCCCACATGAGTCACACACCCAGCTGAGCTCACCATGAGGCGGGCTTAAACAACACGGGTTCGATCCCCTGGCTAGTCGCAGTGTTGTTATTGAACAATACCACTCGTTCGTGGTCACAATAAAATAAAGTACTGCTCGTTGAACTAGTACACCAAACAGGGACTAGAATGAAATTAGCCTACAGTCATCCACACCATCGTGTGTCCTTGGGTAGGAATACCACATTCCGTTCCACTGGATGTGCTACTCTTAAGGATCGTATGGTCCAGTGAATTAGGGCGTCATGTGTTTTTGCCCACCACGAGGCAGGCCAAAGCAGCATGGGTTCGAGTCCTTGGCTAGTGCAGTGTTGTTATTCATCAATACCACTCGCTCGTGACCACAGTATATATAAATATATATATTTTTTTTTTTTATTATCACACTGGCCGATTCCCACCAAGGCAGGGTGGCCCGAAAAAGAAAAACTTTCACCATCATTCACGCCATCACTGTCTTGCCAGAAGGGTGCTTTACACTACAGTTTTTAAACTGTAACATTAACACCCCTCCTTCAGAGTGCAGGCACTGTACTTCCCATCTCCAGGACTCAAGTCCGGCCTGCCGGTTTCCCTGAATCCCTTCATAAATGTTACTTTGCTCACACTCCAACAGCACGTCAAGTAACATTTATGAAGGGATTCAGGGAAACCGGCAGGCCGGACTTGAGTCCTGGAGATGGGAAGAAACAGTGCCTGCACTCTGAAGGAGGGGTGTTAATGTTGCAGTTTAAAAACTGTAGTGTAAAGCACCCTTCTGGCAAGACAGTGATGGCGTGAATGATGGTGAAAGTTTTTCTTTTTCGGGCCACCCTGCCTTGGTGGGAATCGGCCAGTGTGATAATAAAAAAAAAAAAATATATATATTTATATATACTGTATATATATATATATATGTATATATTTTATTATATATATATATATATATATATATATATATATATATAAATATAATATATATATAATATATATATATATATATATATATATATATATATATTATATATATATATATATAATATATGTCGTGTCGAATAGGCAGAACTTGCGATCTTGGCTTAAATAGCAATGCTCATCTTGCCATATAGGACAAGTGAAAATTTGTGTATGCAATAATTTCGCCAAAATCATTCTGAACCTAACGAAAAAAATATATTTCACTGTGTTTGTTTAGTATTAAGTTATTGTAAACAAATCTAAAATATATTTAGTTGGGTTAGGCTAAAATAAATTTTTCTTGTTATAATAAGGTTAGGTAAGTTTTCTAATTTCGTTTTCGTGCACAATTAATAATTTTTACATCAACATCAATGAAAAAAATATATCTTTAAACGTAAAAGAGAAAATTTTAGAAAGGACTTATTTTTAAATGAGTTCTTGCTAAATGACCAGTTTTACAATATTCGGCACGACAAAATTTTATATAAAATTTAATATATATATATATATAATATATATATATATATATATATATATATATATATATATATATTATATATATATTATATATATATAATGTTATATTAACAAGTCAGCCGTCTCCCACCGAGGCAGGGTGACCCAAAAAGAAAGAAAATCCCGAAAAGAAAATACTTTCATCATCATTCAACACTTTCACCACACTCACACATAATCACTGTTTTTGCAGAGGTGCTCAGAATACAACAGTTTAGAAGCATATGCATATAAAGATACACAACATATCCCTCCAAACTGCTAATATCCCAAACCCCTCCTTTAAAGTGCAGGCATTGTACTTCCCATTTCCAGGACTCATGTCCGTCTATGTAAAAATAACCGGTTTCCCTGAACCCCTTCACTAAATATTACCCTGCTCACACTCCAACAGATCGTCAGGTCCCAAATACCATTCGTCTCCACGCCTGCTGGAAGTCCAAGCCCCTCGCCTGCAAAACCTCCCTTACCCCTTCCAACCTTTTCGAGGACGACCCCTACCCCGCCTTCCTTCCCCTACAGATTTATACACTCTCTATGTCATTCTACTTTGATCCATTCTCTCTAAATGACCAAACCACCTCAATAAGCCCTCCTCAGCCCTGTGACTAATACTTTTATTAACTCTACACATTCTCCTAATTTCCACACTCCGAATTTTCTGCATAATATTTACACCACACATTGCCCTTAGACAGGACATCTCCACTGCCTCCAACCGCCTCCTCGCTGCTGCATTAACAACCCAAGCTTCACACCAATATGAGAGTGTTGATACTACTATACTTTCATACATTCCCTTCTTTGCCTCCATAGACAGCATTTTTTCCTCAATATACCTCAACGTACCCTC